>JAPSGF010000002.1:20280338-20299866 GCA_035772895.1 Perdix hodgsoniae | reverse complement strand
AATAAAATAAAATAAAATAAAATAAAATAAAATAAAATAAAATAAAATAAAATAAAATAAAATAAAAAGAAATGCAAATCTGATACTGTGAGAGGAACTTTTCAGCTCTACAATGAAAAGATTAGTACAGGTTTACTCACCTGAACTATCTTCAAAAGAGTAGACCTGAAGTTTCCATTCTGCCTTTAGGTTCAGTTTGTCAGACCAGCAAATTTTGGAATATGTCAGTTGTACATATGACACTTTTCCTTCTTTGACATGGATATATTCTGGTTTTACAGTTCGTTTTTTTGTTTGCTTGCTTGCTGATGTATTTATGAAGTGAAAAGCAATTTCCAGTTCTTAGAGCAGCTCTAATACAGATTACAAAAGAATGTTACTTAAATTGAACACTATCAAAGACTTTTAACTAACAAACACAACTCCAATCTGTTTCTAATCCAAATTCTGCAGTTAGCAACAAGAGGAAACATTTTAAGATGTTTTCTAAACAAGCCTAATTTCTGAAAAATTTTGAAGCCACCTGGCTTAACATAATTACTATTGAAGAGATACATTTTGTTGAGAAATTAAATATTTCCACAATAATAGTAAATAACCAGAATAAGATGATAATTCCACAAACATAAATTTGTAAAATTTAACTCCCGTAAAGGAAGTTTACTAAAATATTAAACTTTAAAATTATAATAATATATAAATAAATATATAAATTATATATATATATAATTAAACTATAAAATTATTTATACTCAAATATTAATTAATTAATTAAATGAAAGAAGTATAAAAAAGGAAATAACATTATTACAATAATGTTGTAAAGTAATTTTTCTTGCTCAAGTAAAAATTCAAAGCAAATTACAGAGTAGTACTGATTCTTCCTAAAGAATTGTTTTCCCAGGAAAAACTCAAAAGATAAAACATTCTCCCAGAAGTGGGAGAACAGACACAAATTTTAGTATTAGCTGGTGTGACCCATGTCTCAGCTGAATAAGTAGGAAACTCTGACGCTTGATGTTAAGAAAAAGCCTGAGATGCATATAATTCTGAAAAATTAAAAAAATTATTGTGTTCCTGTCCTATTTCATATTACAGTTTGAAAAGGAATGTAACTCATTTATATGCAACATTACTAAAATGTATTAAGAACCTTAGCCATGTCAGAGATCAACAAACCCATTCCCATATGCTTCAGAATCTTTAGGATATATAAAATCCTCCAAATCAGTAAGGGATTCTCATCAATAAGGAACCAGCACTCTGCTTGCGTATTTCTAAACTGTTAAAGTATAGCTTCAGAGAACTGATGTGACCTCTCCTAGTGGTAAGAGAACATAAGAAAGCACATTTTTCAGTACATAAAGTGGTATTTTAGTTGAAGGTATGGAGGATAATGGAATTGAAAAAGTCACAGGTGACTGAATAATTGAATAATTGACTGCAATATTATGGGTTAGATTTAATAAGAACACTAAGCACTGTGTACAGACATCAACATTGTATTCACTCTCTAAAGCATCTAAGTAGTAATAATCCCTTTGTGTTGCATTCAGTATGTGAAAATGTTGGATAAGTTCATTAATACAAATAAATAAAGTGAATCTATACTACAAAAATCTATAAGAAATGGAGTTTCTATCACTTTGAATGTATAATTACAGTGCTTTCCCAATTTTTTTTCAAAGATTTATAGCCATAAGGAATACATGCATATTAATACATACAAAATAGATCCATACCATGACATCTTTCCTTAAAATTTAGTTTTCTCACATTTTTAGGGAAGTTGCAAAACATCTGTGGAGAACACTTTCACAATTTCTTTTTCTCAAAAAATTATTCAGAACTCCAGCTAAAGAATTGATGAATGTAGTAATTCAGTAACAAATGCTACTTCTTGTACCATGAAATGTATCTTTTAAAAATAATTATTGGTATACAGATTATGTTTTATGTTACTGTAAAAACAACATAAAAACACAATTAAATTTCATTTTATTTCATGGTAGAGCAGAAGAATGAAAGCTAAGCTTTTCTACAATTTTAGAACTACTTTATATAAAACTGTGATCATTCTCACAGAAATTGGAGTTATTTCTTATTGGTCATAAGTAATCCTTTTCAATAGATAATTGAATATGGCATCTTTGGGGAAAAAAAATGAAAAGATTGCATTTAGTTATCTTTGGGTAAATAAAACAGGTCTAAGCCATTTGAATTACCTGCTTTCTCTCTTGCATCATAAATGTCAGTATTTAAACTGCATGTACTGGTGCATAGTTTTGTTAGGGCTGTTCAGACAAAGACTGGCGACTTCTATTCTTAACCTTGCTAGAAATTCTGGTTATTTTGTTATTTCTGTACATTGACCCTTGAATAATTGTGTTCTTTAAAAGAAATAATAATTACAATGCTCAAACAACAACAACAACAAAACATAAAAGAACAAAAACTATAACATCTGATTAGATACTCAGAAAAAGAGAATTTTCATTGCAGTTTCAGGACTTGTGGACACAGGAAGGTTCCTACAAAGGCAACAGTCCTTGTGTTGACTCAGCTGACTCACAGCTGAGACCTACACCATGACTCCCCTCTGATTTGGGGCGTCCTACATAGCCATCAGGGTTAAATACAGAATAACATGCGCTAAATTGTTGTTCCAGGATGTTCTAGGATGCACCCACATTCAGAGTTTAAAGAACCATCAATAGCTATCAAAGTCATAATACATCTGTGGTTCATATTTTGCCATTTATTATAGCCAAACAATTTCATGTAATTGAGCAGCATCTGCAGCATGACTTGGCTTGTGTAACAATATTGTAAAAAAAAAACCTATCAATGTCCTTTCTACATGTACCATTCCTAGAAGAATTTGTTTTTTTGCAATGTTTATGTTTGCATTATTTACTGTTTCTATTAATATATCATGTTTTACTTCTCAGCCATATTTATGTAAAAAATAGCACATTTCCATGTTTGCTATAGATCCTGTTTTCTCCTTAGCCCTAAAGTTTTGGTTTTAGAAAAAAAAAATATTAGAAAGAGGATCAGGAAAAAATAGAATGAGGAGAAGAATTCTATAAAAGAACAGACAAATCTTCCTTTCACATTAGTGGGCTGCTACAGCTGACATTTTTGTTATGGTTAATTACAGGTTACTTAAAAGACTATCATGTATGTCCTAGGGAACTCCTTGCTTCGAACAGGACTAGAAGTACAAGTCTGCATAGTTTTATATGTCTGATATGTCTAGTTTTCACTGAGAATTTGTATAGAACTTCTGCTCTACTGACAGGAAAAAACTGTTTACTTCACACTGACATTCACATGTTAACATTTACTTCACAAAATGTTGTGTATCTGTGAACGTCAGTGTTCTCGAAAGCAATAAAGTGAATTAGGAACTTGTTTTTACAGTGCATATAGGACTGCTATGATTCTTTTAAAATACTAGTCAATAAATTTTCTTTTTAGTCTCTGACTGAGATAGTAAACATGGATATGAAATTTTCACATTTTAACCAGTTTACTACTTCAGTAGCAAGGCATTCTTAGATCAACAGTAGAACTGATTGGATTTTAAGAAAAAAAAAATAAAAGGCAGGACAGCATGCCTCTCTCCTTTAAGATGAATGAGCTTTGGAGTGAAGTCAGGGAGGTGAATATCACCTACAAACAGTCTTTAAAGACTTTCATAAATTATTTATAAAAGACCTGAAATGTACTTTCTGTTAGCCAAGAATGTTGCCTAATATGGAAAAAAAGTGCTCTTTCATCATAGCTTATGTCTGGCAGAAGAGAAATATTAGCATTTACCATTAAGCAGTTAGATAGGATAGAATGGTACTCTAAAGATTTCCTCTTCTAAGGGAGTGTCCTAGTCTTAGATATAAGAAGGTTTCCATCAGATTTGGAGACTCAAATACAATGCAGCACTTCACTGAACTGAATGATGTTTGCACAGTACAGAGGTAATATAGTGGGTTAGTGGGTCTGCAGGTGTTTTCAGTCTTAGTCCTCATACTATTTAATTTCACTCCAAGGTGTTTTCTCAGATTATCAGTAGATATCTGAATAGACCTAGGAAAGAAGATCAGAGCATTGAGAAACATAGCACAAATCCATTAGCTGGGATGTTCAGGTTTCCAACTCCAGATTTCAACTCAGTTTTTCTTGTGAATTTTGAGAAATTATGTATAGGAAGGTCTTTCATAGTATTGCAGGGAATGAATGCTGATTAAATGCAAAGGTATTTGCTCTGAATATTGATTTAGGCCTTATGTAAAGTCTTGATTTTGTTACTGTATATCCAGTTCTCTTATATGTGAAAAATAAATAAAACTAATAAGAAAATATTTCTGTATCAACTCTAATTCATTAATATGTGAATAATAATAATAATAATAATAATAATAATAATAATAATAATAATAATAAATACATTAAGATATTTCTCTCCCAGACTACACATATTTACTAATGTCCAAAGATATGTTCAGTTTTTACAGAACTTTAATCTAAAAGTAGACAAATGATATCAGTTTTACACATGCAAGATGTGTTCTTCAAACTTGCTGTCAATAGTCCACTAATTTTCCTTTTCTCTGTTTTGTCAGTTAGATAAGATATCCCTGGATTTAAGATGGTTTTGGTTTTGTTTGTTTTTAAATAAATCTGCTCTCAAGTAATCAAGATCATTAATCACTACTTTCCTGATATAACCCTATCTGAGCCTTTGGACCTGCTTGGCATATGGCCAAAGTTCATTCATTCTGTGTACCAATTCTAAATATCTAAAGTCAATAAAGGTCTATTTTTGCTCAGAGATATGAAGTTTTCTGTTGTTCTCTTCTGAGATGCAGATGAAGGCTTAATGCTAAATCATGAATATGCCACCAGAAATTGAAGTAACAGACAGAGTAAGCAACCATAAAGTTGATTATGATCTTCAGCTGTATAGATTTTAAACATTAGAGGCCACATCCTTTTTGTGATAAAATTAAAATTAAATAAATCAGTTATCTCTGGAATTCACTGAAATTTAGCAAATAGCCATACAAGTGTATTTCAATCTTCACAAGTTTTATGAACCATCACCTTTCTGTTCCTATGTTATGCTGTCTGAATAAATAACATGTTGATCACAACTTAAATGATTTTCCAGACAGCACAGACATCTTATGTTTTACTATTCTTTCTTGCTGAGGTCAACTACTGTCTCACTCCAATTTATAGAAAGGAGAGGAGGTGCTTTTAATATCTGTATACCCAGCGTTAGACTAAGAAAGAACGGTTCAATTATTGGTCCGACCAGTTTATTACAGATGTTAATTAGGGAGATGGGGAAGGGGAGGACAGATGCTATTATGAATTAGGGTAATGGGGAAGGAAAGGAAGGCAATAGAAAAGATAGGAAAGAAGAAGCAAGGAGTCTTTATAGGAAGCAAGAGGGAGATAGTCACCACCCTGGATCCAGAGTGGTTCATAGTTCAGTCCTTGATCTTCCGAAGTAGTGGGTCATTAGGCAGTGTTGTTCTGTTGATGACAACGACTATGACAACAATGACAACCGTGACCATGGCAATGATGGTCCCTTTTCAGTGCTTTCAAAGTGGTTGAGTCAGCTGAGTGACATCTCATATCCAAAGTGGTTGAGTCAGTTCTCCTTGGAGTGGCAGCTTCTGGCTCTGCCATCTCAGTGGAAACTACTTTGTTCCTATCTTCCTGGCCTTGCCAGCAGATAAGAGGGAGCAGGGAAGCGCCGACTTGTATCTTGCCTTCACAGGATACAATGGCATCATCCCTCAGTTTCCCATAGCAAGCTGGAGTTATTTGATCATAGGCCAGATCTTCTGCCAGTAAAGTGTCCTGAGCACTGTCTTCTGAAGGCAAACAGCTAAAATTGTCCACACAGTGATGTTGATTGCCACATGGCAACACCCATCACTCATCTAGACAAGTCAGTCTTATCACAAGAAATACCTCAGGATGCAAGCTTTGAGCCAAAAAACACAGAAGGATTCTCACAACTATCTCTTGAAGAAGGTATGCCTTGACAAAATAACTTCTACAGTCTGTGTTCTTTAAGGTGTCCAGCAGAAGTTTTGGAGTATTTTTGGAACTATTTCTTAGAAGCAACCATTTAGAAGAATCTAGATTTTAATTGAAAGCAAAATACTAAGCTATTGTAGGGATTAGCGCATTGTTATATTTTCTCAAGAATAAAATTAACTTTATTATATGCAGGTGCATAGAAGAATACATTGGAACTGCGTTTTTAGTTATTCTAAAAAAAACAACAAAACAAAAACATGGCTGCTGCCTGCTATGCCTACTAATTAGCAACATGATTACCAGAACATTTACTGGAACACTGTAAAATATTTTTCTCTAGAAAATGTCTGTTGTAGCAAAATAGTGTGTCAGCTTCCAAATTAATCTACAGAATGTTAACATAACTGAAAACAGCTTTCGTTCAGTTTTGTTTTGTGTTTTATGTGTTTTTTTGTTTGTTCGTTCATTTGTTTTTAATAGTTTGTTTCTGGTTGGTTTTCTTGCTTCTTTTTTTCACATATGGAATCTAAAGACGTGAACAGATGTTCCTTTAGCAAATAACTATATCCACTAAATTTATTACAACTTTTCCTCTCCATCACATTCCAGATTTTTTTTGCATTTTCTTGTAATGTCTCTAAATCCTGAAGACATCTTTGTATAGTCTAAGAATTATGAGGCAGTTCAGAAAGTGTGGTGTTATATATATATATATATTTATAAATATATATATTTTTTTCAAAATAAAGAAATAATAATAATAATAAAAGAAAGAAAAAAAAAGAAAAAAAAGAAATCAAGGCATTAGAGCTGAAGGATTTTGCTAACTTTGGAAATAGTCTAATATTTATGATGGCTTTTTCAGAGTTTTAGAAACTTCACATTTAAAAAGTATTTTACTTTATGTACTTAAGAACAGACATTCCACTTCTCTAAGCATAACAGTATGATGGCAGCTTTAATAGCAGTTTCAAAACAGTGTCACAGATTAAAATATTTTACTTTCATGATTGTTAAAAACAAATAAGATATGATGTGAAATCACATGAAAACCATACTTGAATACCCTTTGAAATTAAGGCTTTCTGGATATCTCTTAAGTTGAAATGTGGGCATACAAAGACATAAAGAAACTAAAAAATATCAAAGAATGTACAATTCAAGATTCTGCTTTCTAAAAATAATTAAAAAAAAAAACAAAACAAAGTAGATAAGGAAGTGGAAAAGAAGGGAAGGGCTTTGGGAGAGTTTTGGAGCAGGTTCTGTGAGGATTGAAGCTGCCTTTGGATTTACTGTCTGATAGTCAGACTGGAAGTAGAATGTTCTGGTTAAAATGGCAAACAAAAACTTGTCAGAGCATCAGACATGCCAGACACTTTCAGTATTTCCTTCCACTGCTTAATATGTATTATTTCTTTTGCTGTCATTGACTGAAAATGCTAAAGAGATGTACACATTATAATTACAGATTTATCAAATTTATAAAATTATGAGTCTGCACATTTCTCAAATAAATAATTAAACACTGGCTTCATTGCCAGAATACTCATTATATAGCTCAGTGTAGCAAACTGCCAGTTAGGTTTGATTATACAGAATAATTACATGACACGAGCATTGAGATTAGAAATGCATAATGTAAGATGTGATGATTATTTCCAACATGGGACTAAATTGAATACAAAAAGCTTTACTGATCTGGAACAGATCATAGTGTTGTATGGTCTGGGTTGCTCTGATCTTTTTTTCTATCTTGCTAAGCTTGAAAAACCTAACAGTCTATCCACCTCTTTGTTAAAAACCAGCCAACAAGTTACTTTTTACACACCAGATGTTTCTTGCTTTTGTGTCAATATGTAGCTACAAGAAGCAGAAGCAGGTGCCAGGCCAGCACAGTTGTAAACTGGATTATCTAGCTTGTATTTTAGCTCTACAAAATAGGAATGCTGGCATTTGATGACAATATACAATCCAATATAAATCCTCTTTTAGACTGAAAAAAAAAATTCAACAACCAATAAGCAAGAAAAAAGAAACAAAAACCACAAAAACAAACAGAATTAGGGTCCTGAAACAACCTGTGAGCATCTTTCACTATCTAGAGATATTATAAAAGGAAGTATACTTGAACATAACATTATACATTTTGAATACCTTAGGCTTGTTTTGTCTGACATAGATAATTTAAACTAGGGGGAAAGTTCAAATATTCCCCCCCCCCCCCCCCCAAAGAAATATAAGATTATCCATATAATTCTGATCAGCTCTTGATTTCAAATTCATTTCATGCATGTACTAATGTATTATTATTTCATTATTTTCTTTGAAATAAAACTTAAGTAATCAACAAGACAATTCAATTCCTTTTTCTAAGTCTTGGATGTAGATCCAAGGTAAAAGGTAAAAATCTGTTAAGATATGTCCTTATTCTTAAGAACTCTCTACAGAAGTAAAATTTTATATAAAAGCATTTGCAGGGTGAGGTCCTTCAGAAGCTGATACTTTTTTTTTTTTACCTATGGATGGCTATTACTTTTTTTGTAGTCCCACACCAGTAATAGCCATCCATAGTTACGGTTGCTTGATATTTTCCATCACACAGTTTTATTTTTGGTTACTTTAAACTGTGCAAACTAATATTTTGTGTAGAATTTGTCTTCTTCAGTAACTTCTCAGAAAGAGAGGTGAAGAATTAGAACAGGCTGCCCAGAAAAGGGGTGAAGTCACAGTCTCTGGAGCTGTTAAAGAAACATGCAGATGTGGCACTGAGGGATGTGGTTTAGTGGGCATGGTGGTGATGGGTCAGTGGTATTATCCAGCTGTAACAATTCTATGGTTCTGTAATTCAGTCATTCACTTGTTTCTAGTCAAATCTGACAAGTCAATCTATGGTGAAGTACACTGTAATGTAAGACTTTCAAAGTGGTAAGAAAAGAAAATTGAATGAAAAATCGGAGGAAGATTGGCTGAAGAAGAGATTAAGTTGAGGATGAAAACAAACAGAAGAGTGGACAACTAATGCAAAAATAATCAGCCCTGAAGATAAGTTTTTTAGACATCCTTCTCCTTAAAACTCAAAATGCAACATAAACTTTTCAAATCTTCTTAGTAATGCTTTCATTATTTCCTTTCAGGAAACAAATACGAAACCTAAAACTTTCCTTTTCTGGCCCACAGAATTGTAACTACTTAACAGAGTAGAATTTCTTACTACACTGCATTTGTACTGATAACCTATACTAGCTTTTTTGTTTGTTTGTTTGTTTATTTTCCCCTTAAAAAGTTGGGAAAATGCATCCGGAACTCTATGGCCAAAGACTGCAAAAAGTCCAAAATCTGTACTCAATACGTGATGACTGGTGCTGTCTATTCCCTTCACCTGCATATACATATGTATTTCTAAGTATTTAGATAGGGATACAGACTTCACTATTCTGAAAGTATTGTGAAAACAATGTTATTGTTTTTTCTATAGTCTCTGCGGACTACAGTGATTAGTGATAAAAAAAAGTCTTCTGCCCTCAAAAGCATCTTGGATACAGACAGCTTTAAAAGACATTATAAAGAGACTTGTGACTATATTCTACACTCTATACAAAAAAAGTCCAAGATTTTTTGAGAAAAAGTAGAGTTTGAAAACAGATATTGTATCATTATTCATGTAACAGTATATTATTCCTTAATTTTTCACATTTGTCCTTAAATATATTTTAACAAAAATGGTTGAAAGTGTTAATAAAATCTGAATTTTTCTGTAGGAATTTCAGAATTTCAGATTGACTTACTGGAATATTATAGGGAATATTTTTGATACAAGTTAACAGAATGTATGCTTAACAGATAACCAAAAGAGTGTATTCCACATTAAAATAAATGCCAGTTTCACTGATCAAAAGCCAGTTTACAAATTTTCTTTATTTCGAATTTATATAAATAGTTTATCATAATTTTACAGGCAACTGAAATCCTGAACATGCTTACTGAAATGTCTTTCTTAATGTGCTGTAAAAGTTCTAATATGAAGTTGAGAATATTATGAAATGGTGACACTGTTGGTTCCCCCAAGTGATGTTATTCTATATTTAAAACAGACTATAGTATACACTGAACACATTTCCTTCTCCTTACACTCACTTGAAAATAGCCAGTGCAAGGTTGTTTAAGAATATTTATTTTTATCCAGGGTGTTAGGATGGGTATGCAGAAATAAGGATGTATGGGATATTCTTTCCCATTACATTGCCTCACACTATGTCTACTTAGTTAACCATGTAGAAGGAAAACATGAGCAGTAAAAGAAAGAAAATGCAGTGACCCAAACTTATGTGCAAGCTAAGGCAGTCACTTCAGAGAAAAAGAAAACTGCAAAAGAAAAAATTGATCCCAAGGCCATTCACTGCTAGACTGTTTTATTTTTAACTGATAGGATTAATTTGCAATTAAGAAGATGTTATATTTTGAGACCTCAAAAATAAGTGAGCTGATAATCCTGGATTCATTTTCTTTTTTTCCTTTATTCAGAATTTTCCCAGTGAGTGACAGCAGATCACCCTGTACCCTAGCCATAAGATACCAGAGGACAAACATTCTTCCAGAAGATAGGTCAGATGGGGCCAAATTTATCTTCTTTGCAAACTGCAAATAACCAATTTTCTTGTTTGAAGCAAAAGGCGGCAGAATCAGTACCTGATAGACATCTTTCATTAAAACAGATTAAGATAATGAATTCATTGCCAACTTTCTGTTAGAGATCCAAATTAAGTAGTTGGCTGCATTGGACATAAGCTAGCACAGTGCACTTGCAGCCCAGAAGCCCAATGGTACCCTGGACTGCATCAAAAGAGGGGTCAGCAGACAGAGAAAGGTGATTGTCCTCCTCTACTCTGCCCTCCTAAGGCCTCATCTGGAATACCATGTCAAGGCCTGGGGCCCCAGTACAGGAAAGATGTTGAAGATGTTGAAGCAGATCCAGAGGAGGTTCATGAAGATGATCAAAGGGTTGAAACACATTTACAATAAAGGAAGTTTGAGGGAGATGAGCTTGTTTAGCTTGGAGAAATGAAGGGTCTAAGGAGACCTCACTACAGCCTTAAAGTACTTGAATCCAGCTTACAAACAGGAGGGGAACCAACTTTTTACACATTCTGATAGTGCTAGTACATTGAGGAATGGCTTTAAAAAAGAGTAATTTAGGTTAGACATTAGGAAAAAAATTTTTACTCAGTGTGGTGAACCCCTGGCATGGGCTGCCCAGAGAGGATGTGGATGCCCCATCTCTGGAAGTGTTCAAGCCCACATTGGATGTGATCCTGGGCAGCCTGATCTGGTGAGTGGCAACCTTGAACATGGCAGTAGGGTTGGAATAAGATTATCTTTAAGGTCCCTTCCAACCTAAGCCATTCTATAATTATCAGTTCCAAAGCATTATTTTCCCTGCTCAATCTTCACTGACATTGCATCAGTCATTAAATTGTTCGCTTAATGGTTTCTGATATTTCACTGCTTGCAAATTAGATAATGTGCTTGATTTGCCAATCTTTCCCTCTCATGTATTAAAAATAAAAATAAAGTTGTTCATTTTCTGGATGAAATGCCTAATATTCTTTTAAACTGCCACAAAGGAAATTGTAATAGCTTTATTAATAATGAAAAAAAAAATAATTTCTTATTAATTCAAATGTAAATATCAGAAAGAAATGAAACATAGATGTATTTGTTCTGTAAAACAGTTTAGAATTAGAGAGTTAAAAACTTCCTTGAGTTAGCTATTTCTATTTTACTTATTAAGAATAACTTCAACAATTTAAAAAAGGTAAATATCAGAAATCGTAACCCAGCACAAAAAGAGAAAAAACATTCATTATTTTAAAAAATGTCAAGACAGAATGGACTTGATGTACAAATAAACTACTGTAGATAATTGGAAATCAAGCTACATGTCCCTTGATTCTCCCTTGATACAATAAGGAATACTTTGTCTTCAGGAGTATTTAATATAAACAATAAACAGTAGTTGAAGGAAGTATCTAAAAATCTGATCGTTTAACCCATTCTTTCCATAAACATAATAGCGGAAAATAAATATTTATTTCCCTTTATTATTCTTGTGCTTTAAAAACATCTGCAGTTTCTTTTAGTTTATTTAATACCTGAATCATAGTTCTAATGGATTGTTTTATTCCTTTAGTTGGAAATTCTCTTAACATCTTTAAAATAACTTTTTTTTTTCTTTTTTTTCTCTTTCAGTCTGTCTATTTCTTAAGGCAACACTTCAGTTTTATGAGTCTTTAATAGATGTAATTTAAAACTACCTCAAAGTACTTTAAAAAGATGATTGATTCTTTAAAAATATTAAAAACGTTGTTCAAACTTCATAAATTATTACATGTCGTTGACCTTTTTTTTTGTCAGTTTCTTTTGTTGTCTGACTGCTGTTTTTTACATTTTTTAAAGAAATGGCTCAAGTTACCAGAGTATGTTGAATGTGCAATTAATGTAAGAGCTCTGCATTCACTTTTTAAAATGTTATTTTAATCACTTGAAGATTCTTATTATTCCATTAGATTTTCATTAGTACTGGAAAAGGATTTTATTTTATATATATATATGTATATATATATATGTATATATATACATATGTATGGTAACAATTAAAGAAAAAACTATAATTGGTAAACAATTGTTTGAATGCTTTGAGTGTTTAATCCCAGGCATTTAAAGGGAAAATTCACACATGAATTGAAGAAAACAGAAATAGATGCCATGTGTTTAATGTTTTTGCAAAAATATTTAAATCAGTGCTTTCTAAAGATGTAAGGCTGTGGAAGATTTTTCAGAGGGCTGGAGCATCTCTCCCTTGAAGGAAGGTTGAGGGTACTGGGGTAGTGCAACTTGGAGAAGAGAAGATTCCAGAGAGATCTCACTGTGGCTTTCACAATTTTAGGAAATTTACTATAAAAAAAATGGAGAATGACAAATTATATTGCCAGATAGTGATAGGACAGGAAAAAATGTTTAAAAAGAGGAAAGATTTAAGTTAGATGTCAGGCAATTCATTCAGAGGGTGGTGAGGTGTTGGAACCCGTTACTGTTACTGTTACATGTTACTATTGAAAGGCTGTGGATGTTTTATCTCTTGGAGATGTTTCAAGGCCAAGTTGCATGGGTGGCAACCCAGACCATGGCAGGGAGGTCGGCACTAGGTGATCTAAGGTTCTCTCCAACCCAAGCCATTCTATGATTCTATGATTTACAAAATGGAATATCTCTAATAAGAAGTATCTTTTTAGCATATGATCAGGTTACATGCAACTTTTGGCAGCTAATATAATTACATCCATTATAATAAAGACTTATTCCTTAAGAGACATCATCTGTTTCTTTTCTTGTTTTGTTAGTTTTGATACTAAGCATGAGTGCATATGGGGAATTAATGACTGATGATGATCTTTATTCTCAACATATATTGTTGTTGATTAAGTGACTGTAGACCTCTAGGTTTATGCATTATTATTCATAATAAATTCATATTCCAAATCTGCAGTTACAGTTCTCAGCTATTTCCTGTGTAGACAGGTCTACTCAAATCACAATTTATCATTACATACCTCTTTCAGAAAATAACAAAATAACAAAGGAGTGCAGTAAGCATGAAGGTGCATTTAGCATATGTATTTTATAGAAGAGTGGGTCTTAGACCTTGCCTTTTGTAGCTTTGCTCACTATTCCAACCCTAAATTCCTTGAAATTGTCTGAATATCTCCATTATTAAGTAATAAATATAACTATAACTAATAAACCAACAAATATAGAAGGCACCATTTTTCACAGCTGTAATATGACTTCAATATTGATATTTGCACCCATTTAAGTAATGACTTTTAAGATCTATTAAGAAGTATTAACATGAATGCATAGTTACTTTTTCTGTTACAAACAAGGCTAACCTAACAACGGAAGGATTATGAGGTAGCTTTTTCCCCCCTTACTGTGACCTAACTCTTCATTTCTCCTTACAACTTCTTTAAAAAGGATAATGTGGTACAAAGCAATCAGAAATGTAAGATCAAGGAAACAAAGCTTCCGCTTCTTGCAAGTACCTCCCAATATCAGCTTGAAGATTTGGGGATATATCATTTTTTTACACTTATTTGTTCAGGAAATGAGCCCTCAGCTTATTTTCTCAGAATTTTAGATGATTCCAAACAAATAACCATTTCATTTGTTCATTCATGACCCATGAAGACTAAGAGAGCATATGCTAAACAGATGCTTTACGCACGCACAGTAAATCTGATGTATCCTAAATATGTCCGAACCTCAGCACTTTTAGACCTACGCTGCTTTCTGAACTCTCAGTCTAAATAAATTTTGGATATATATTTTAACATGGAATCTAGCAGAAAAAAGCACAAGAAAAATAGCAAAGATATAGCAAAATATATATATAGATGTACTAACACTATGTACATCTGTAAAAACACTTATACTAAAGTAAAAAGAAATCAAAATGTATTCTAGATTATTACTATTTTCTGAATATGGAGATTAATGGTTGTTCATAAGATACCTATAATGAGGAAGAAAAACAGAAATTGAAAGGGGAAGATAGTCTACAAAAAATGTTGGCCTTAAGGCAACATTTCCTCAGTCCTTTAGATGTCTGTGTCTGAAGGACTGATCAGTTGATATACTTCCATGAAAAAAATAATAATAATAAACTCAAAAAACCCCACAACTCCTTCAAAATATCCAAGGATTTTTCAAAGGATGAGTAAATAAAATGCTATTTTTCTCGCTTAGATCAAAATACAAAATTTGCATCAGCAAACATTTAAGCCTCAACTAAAGGAAATGTTTGCTGAGGTCTCCAGCCAGAGCATTCTGGAAACTCAGTTATTAATGAGATCTGGTAAATCTTATGTGCCTGAAAACTCTCTATATATAGTTTACTGGTATCTTCCCAATCCATCTTGCTGTACTAGCAAGGGAATAAAACCAGTGATCTGAATGGTGCTTCTTCTGTATCTCTGATTTCTGTGAATGCTTGTTTTTCAATCACTTAATTAACTACTGTATTAAGACTCTGCTAACATGCACAGATGTAAAAACCAATGAATAACAACACTTTTTTTTGAAATATTTAATATTTAATTTTTCAGCAGTCAGTGAACAAGGAGGTTTACTATAATTTAAACATGAATAAAAGCAAAATTATCATTGTGTTTTATTTGTTTATTTGTTCATTATTGCTATTCACCCTAAAAATAATGTGTAAGTTACCCAACTTTCTGTAGTGAAGCAAAGGATAAGTTTCAGTAGCCTTTCAGTGCTCCTGAAGTTTTAAAGTTTCTGAAATATTGAAGTATCAGTAGAATAAATCTGTTAATAGAGAATATTTTAAAGTGATACATTAACACATCATGAAAGTGTGATACATATTTTTAGCATATTTGCCTCATTAATTTTAAGGCTAGACAATGCAGTTACTCTACATTATCCCTAACTGATTTTAATGAATCATTTATAAGGAAGGTTTGAGATTCAAAGGAATTATTTTGTTCTTAGATAATCCACACTGTAGTGAAATACTACATTGAGTATTTTCAAACAGGGTTGTTGGGTATTTTTGGTTTTGTTTGTTTATTTTTGTTTTTTCATAGATCCTTCTGCTCATATTTAAAGTTCAGAAAGTCATTCATCAAGACATTCTCTTCTGTTTTGATGGAAAAAAAAAAAAAAAAAAAGTGTCAGGATTGTTGTACCCCCATGTAACTACTAATTATCTTCTTTTTTGCCTTAAAGAGGAATTTTTTATGGAAGAATGAAGTACTTGATATTTTTCTGAAAATCTGGTGTACAAAATATTATTCTCTCTGAAGCAGACCTTCCAAAAATGGTTGGTTTTTGGTTTGGTTTGGCTTGTTTGTTTTTCCAAATAACTTCTGTAGTGGATGGTTCTCCTTCACTTCACTGCAAGTAAAAAAAAAAAAAAAAAGAAAAAAAAAAAGTAAGCATGTGCTTATGTTATTGTCATTTTATATTACAAGTTAAAAGAGAAATCTCTTTTACATACAGGCAAGGATTGAGATATAGCAGATTCTTATTAAGGTACAGTAGATTTTACAAAAACAAAAACAAAAACAAAAACACAGAAAAGAACAAAGCAAAACAATAAAAAAAAGGAAATAATATGAACATTTAATGGAAGAGGTTCCATTGTTGTACTACTAAAAAAAATATTCTGAAAGATAGCTTTCCATTCTTAAGCAACAGAATTCAATTCTGACAAACCAAGAATTTGTAACAATAGAGTTACAATAGACTGCTGTTTTCTATAAGCAATATATGACAAAGAATCAATAAAATCTTGTCAAAGCTACTTTTAAAAGCTCATACATACAAAATTGTACTTCCACCACAAATTTAATACTTGTTTGTAGCTAACCACCAAATTGCACAACTTAGAAACAATGTAACCATGCTGTATAGCTCAGGGCTTCAAGAATATTACCTTTACTTTCATGCAATAAATTTGAGGTTCTAACTACAGCTCCTCCAATACTGTATAGCAGTAGAGACGCAAATCTGGAGACAAGAAATCCAGGGAGAGTATTGAAAAAGTATTCTCTCAAAGCTACTGTCTTACACATAATGTATTTCTTTTCCAGAAATTTCTGTACCTGACAAAAGGAATAAATAATTTCATCAACTTCAGCTTTGAAGTGTCCAGTGACATCACTTTCCTTCCAGAAAAGCATAAAAGGACACTCAGATTATCTTTCTTTTTATTTTTATTTTTTCAATCATTTAAATAAAATGAAGCTTTGTTTTTATGCATAAAGACTTGACCATTCAAAGCTCATTGTTCTTTTCAAGTGCTGTGCACATTAAGCATATTTTGAATAAATCATGATTGTTTTCACATGAACTGCACCAAATCCTTTCTAAAAAATAATCTAAATTCTAGAAAGTACTTTGCACCTGCTGCTAGTAGTGTGTCTTGCAAATAAAACTTTCTTATATTGTAAAAGACATCTTCTGTAAATCAAGGTGGCTCAGTGAAGTTTCACTGAACTACAACTGCTAAGATTCTGGCTCTGTGATTTATCCAATATTTACTGAGACGTTCAGTTGGCAGAACAGAGATCTTGTTCTGCTTTGTGAGTGTTTGAATCTTTTATCTTGTTAAATCAGAGTCCTCTTGACACGTGAACCACAGACAAACCCAGAAACTCAAAATTCAGTGAAAATTGATTGCTGTCTCCTATTTCACAATGATAATATCAAGCAATGAATCAACCAAACTTCATTAATAAATATATCTCAATTTGCATTGATTATTCAGAGCTAGGAATAGTCAGTGGTAAATATCTTAATAAAATCCAGGGAAATATTGCTAGCCCAGCAGATATCAATGGAAAAAAAAGAGATATACAAGCCCGTGTAGTAGACGACAAGTTCGGAAAACTAAACTTGGGGAAATTAATTGGGTTCTTTATTGTTTTTGTTATTGTTGTTGTACTGTTGCTGCTTTTTTTACCTGTCCATCTGCTAATTTTTCATATGTATTTTATTTCTTCTTTGGTTATAAGTCCAAATGAAAGAAGCCTTCTGCTTCTGCATTCCACCAGCCTTCAATTTACCAGCGGCCACTGTCTAGTTGGTTTTTCAGATAGATATTAACAAGCATTTTCTGATGTTCTAAAGATTTCAAGTATTATCTCTCCCTTTCACCCTTCTGTGAAAAGATAACCAATATGAAAAAATAAAAAATGCACAAAGCCACTTCTGGGTTAATTACATGGTAGAATTGAGGTGGCCAAACTCTTTGTAGGCTGTAAGCAAACATATGTAAGCAAATACCTTGATATAGTATTTCAGCTTGTCCTATGTAGTGGAAGACTACTAGTCCCTGCAGGAGATTTTCCTTGTATCTGAATTTAACTTGACAATTACAGATAAAAATGAAATCATGAATAAAATAGAAAATGATATAGTAAAAATATCTGTTTGTTGCTATCATGAAAATACATTTCTTGTCATTAAAAAATGAGATTTTTTTAAATTTAATTTTCTCTTACATTAAGGCTACAGCTATTTCACCAGTGTACATGGTTGTAGGGACAGCTGTGAAAAGGAATTCCATGAAGAAAGACATTCACATATAAACTTTAAGAATAATTAGTACAATGTACTATTACCTTTTTTTATTTTTAGGATAAGAAAAACTTTCTGCTTAACCAGACACAAGCATCTGTAATCTAAAAAGACTAGTAAACCATTGTCTAAAGTAAATTGAGAAGTGAATTTGTTGTCTCAAAACAAGAAAAAGTGCTTTGAAGTTTTATTAATACGCATTAAACAAACTCCTATTTCTCAGTGATATGACAATAACAACATGTTCAACACTTTTTTTAAAAGGAACACTGTTTCTATTACACCTATCATCGATAATAAGTATATTGAGAATAGCAGACAGGCGGCACATTAAACTACCTTAAAGATATATTAAGAAGATGTCAAAATGAATGCAGGGGAGATAAGCCTTTTGAAGCTATACACCAGTAAAACTCTGAAAAGAAACAAGTATTGGGAGGAAAAAAATCACTTTTACAAAAACCATTTTAACAGAGAATGAAATCAAGTGTCTGATGCTCAGTGAGTACTAATAAATAGGTGTGGGCATAATTTTCCCATCAGAATAAGAACTATGAAAGCCTCAGTAGCTGCTGAGAGATGTCTGGGTAAGATGTAAGTAATGGAATTCCATAATCATGAAATGCTGTTGGAATGTGCTCTTTGCAGTCCCATATGTTTCGTAAGGGTCAATTCAAAGACAGGCCTAAAAGGATTTGCAAAATATCCCATACTCCATTTTACCTCAAAGGTAAAAGCCTGGATGCTATCAACATTACCATGCAAGGATCTGTATTTATTCAGGCTTTGCATATGTTTTAAAGTGAATGTATCTGAAGTCAGGTTATACAAACAAGTATGAAACATCAAGCTTTACAGTCTTGAGAAGGTGATTAGGGTGGTGTCTCCACATGGGATTTGAGAGACACCAGAGTGCTGATGTGGAAATACAAAGGCAGTCAACACAAAGACGGTAGCCCCAAGGGCCCAACAATTGTCAGTGAATGCATCTACCAGAAGTGAGATTATGCTTCTGCTACTGTGAAGCTCAAGCAGGTCTGATTTTACACAACCATTTCCTAAGCTCACAGACTCCAATGCCTGAAGCATTTTATGTTGCTCTTTTCACAAGAGAACTGAGAAAGAGGAAATGAGGCCACAGCTAAGCCGCTGTAAAATGTGAATTTTTGTTACCAGTCTTTTGCTACAAATTGTTTCTTGAATGTTTATTAGAAGATTGCTTAGAATTAAGAAAGGGAGAAGGAAAAAAAAAATGGGGGAGGAAAGGAAAGGAAAGGAAAGGAAAGGAAAGGAAAGGAAAGGAAAG
>JAPSGF010000002.1:20222366-20274305 GCA_035772895.1 Perdix hodgsoniae | reverse complement strand
AGGCTGGACATTAGGAAATATTACTTCTCGGAAAGGGTGGTCAGGCATTGGAATGCACTGCCCAAGGAGGTGGTGGAGTCACCGAACATGGATGTGTTCAAGAGACGTTTGGATGTTGTGTTGAGGGATAGGATTTAGCTGGGGAGTATTGGTGATGGTTGGACTGGATGATCTTTTAGGTCTTTTCCAACCTTGATGATTCTGTGATTCTGTGATAACTTTTACGAATGTAATATCAAGGTCTTGACACTAAAGGGAAAAACAATGCTTACTAATAAGAAACTACATTCTTTAGAATTGTCTCTACATTTATGAGATATACTCTTAGTGTACCTGAATAGAGCCAATGTCTGAAGGATATTATGAGCAATAAATAATCACTTATGTTGCTAAAGTTTATTTTTAAG
The DNA here is from genome assembly GCA_035772895.1 of Perdix hodgsoniae. Classification (NCBI taxonomy): domain Eukaryota; kingdom Metazoa; phylum Chordata; class Aves; order Galliformes; family Phasianidae; genus Perdix; species Perdix hodgsoniae. The sequence goes on along the minus strand of JAPSGF010000002.1, from coordinate 20,273,898 downwards.
ATGAAGTTACATAAGTTTATGATTCCAGCAGGCTCAGCACTGTAGACTAAAGATGTAAAAACCATTAGAATTGTAGTAGAACTACAATCTCAATTTAATAGCAAATGCTAACATTCATACTCCTGACTATCTTTGGCATCACACTTATGAAAATTTTGTGAAACATTATGAAAAACTTTTGAAAAAAGAAAAAGCAAATGTAAACATTTTTCAGTTACACATAGACTGACAATCCACTTTTGGAAGATTTTGGTAAATCCTGCATATCCTGCTATGTATTGAAATCATCCTTATTTGGAAGCACTTTTAACAGTTTGATTGACTCATGCAGATCTTTTTATTAAAAATGTAGGTTTTGGTCAAGAATTCCCAATATGAGCTGGATTGGGCCTATTTTCTGAAATTTCACTGTTTCAGCAAAGGCAAAATATTTGACAGAGAACCATATGTTCTGGTAAATACTGTAAGGAAAATGTTTTCAAAGTCATGTACACATTTCCCAGTCAAGGTGCAAGGGAAACAGAGACAGACAAAGAGGGAAGGAAAGAAGAAAAATACAATCTAAAACATGAAAGATATCACAAAGAGATAACTTAACCCATTTTATCCATAAATAGGTAGTGAAGGGTATAATTATTCTTAAGTTATACGCAGCTGTAACAAAGCTTTGTAGACTAAGCTTTGTTATATAGACTGAAAATATAGGATTGTACAAAATACTGCTATCAAACTAGTCAACAGCTTAAATCTACATGAGAATTAATGTTGATGGCTCCTTAAATAACAAAGGGGCAAGAAAATCTATTTGATGACATGTTAAAATTGGTCATTCTATGTCATTATTTAAAAAATATAATAAATCATATTATTAAAACTTCTCTGATATATTCTGTCAATCATAGTTGCATTGATTCTTAGCTGAATCATTCAAAATATCTTCATTTTAGTGAAATTTGCACAGCATTACACCAGTTTCTTTTCATTCATGTCCTAAACATCATTTTGGTGGGCCACTGAGATTTCGGCCTGGTGAAGGCCAGATAGAGTTGGTATTTTTCAGAGCTTCAGATTAGAAAGAGCCAGCCACACACAGTTTGTGACCTAAGATATGTAAGATTATGTCTCATTATTACTGACAGTGAATCAATTTACTGGTAATTATTATCTGACTTATTTTATTACATGAGACACATCTAGCTCATTCACTACTTGGTAAATTACCACTGCAGAACGATTTGCCTTAATAGAGTGAGAAAAAAATATAACATAAATATTCCATTAGAGAAAAATATATGTTACTTGCAAATTCACTTCAAGTTTTGACAGGAATTATGTGGAGTTATTCAACAACAAGAACAAATTACTAAGCGTTTATTTGAAAATATTTCATTACGCTGCAGTGGGACGTCTCTTTATAGTAAATGTTACTATTCACCACACAAATACTAGAAAATAGATTGGAGGGTAGAACACAAAGATGTGTTCTACACAACTAAGAATTTTTTGGCAGCTATGATTACTGTCATTCAGCCTTCTATAGCAAAGATCTTCTTTTGATTCATTGTTTATCCTTCCTTGTAGGTGTCTAATAAATAATTCTGTTACACCATTCCCACTGCTACAAATCTTAATTCTGCGGAGCTACGGATTGCAAATCTAACACGATCACCATTCATTTAGTGATCCCAGACAAATACCTTCTTCCATCACCTTGATAATGGCACCTACTACTTTTGCAATGAGCTTATTTCCTTAGATAGCCAAATGTAAATTTAGAAACCTATATCTCACCTTTAAAACAAAATCCGATTAAAATTATTTTTAAAACCTAATTTTACTGTGATTTTTCATAGGAAGTGCATATGTGCAGACTTATGCAAGACAACCTACCTACCGATATTAAATAAATATATATACAGTTTGAAATGATTCTTTTAAAGTTATTTTGATGATCAGTATAAGTCACAGGAAAGGATGAAAATTCAGCACTAAGACATCACAGTTCTTAAAGGGCAAATAAGCATAGATATGTAACAGGCCCATGAAAAGGAATCAGAGGTGTGGTTAGAGAATCTGTTGCAATTGCAGTTGAGCTGAATCATGAATCATATTTTCCTAGACTTTTATTGTTGTTCTCTTCTTAAAACAGAAGAAAAATCTATTGCTTCGCCGGACAAAACATATATAAATGTACATTCCCTCTGACATATCTGTATAACTGATTGATCAGGATACTTTGCATACATGTTTTAATAATATGGATTGGTTAAGTTTAAAAGATAAGCATTTTTATAGAAAAAGTCTGGGAGAAACTATATGGGCACTGGTTCTGAGAAGTGATCATATATGGATAAAAGATGGCCACAAACACCTGAGGGTAAATGGGGATTGTAACCTTTATGCAGTTTGGCTGTAAGTACTCCAAAAGAACACAGCTGATCAAATATCAATATGCAATTCTATCAGAACAATTCACCATAAGCAGGGTCCTTTTGTCCACATATACCATGACAGATAAAGGTCTAACTGGCTATAAAATACATGCTTTTTTTTAGCAGACTTTTTAAGAAACCTCTACATTTTGGACTAATTCAGATTTTAGCATGAACACAAAAATATATTTTTGCCATAGTAGAGATTTATACTTGAATCTGATATGCATATCTTCAGACCAGGCCTCTGATTTGGATGACATTTATCACCTACTATAAATCACCCAGAAAGAAGTAACCATAAGAAGTGTTTGAATTAAAACATGAACCTAAGATACCTTTAATGTTCCATGGTGGTGACCATCTGTAGCCATTAACCAAATATTTATTTGGTTAGAATCAGCAAATCTACACTGTAAGTTCAGTGAGCTACACTGAGACATATTGGATAAGATGCTGCATCTCAAAATGTTGACTTTCTTCTTGGTTTTCTTAATCAGTAAAGTATTAATTGAAAATATTTATTGTAGAAGAACACAATATATTTATTGATATCACTGAAGTGCTTTGGTAATAAAATATAAAATAGACAATGCAGGGAGTATGTCTTATCAATGACAATATATGGTCATTTTATATTATAATCATTTTTTATTCCATTTTAAATCATTGATTTTTTTCTGCCTATTGTGAAAAAATAAATTTTATTTTATTAAATTACTGTCAAACTTCAAAATTACCTCGAACTTTTCTCTTCTTAGTAAGTCTCTAGTCCCTGATGATTTTAGCATGATCATTTTGATGATGATGCATTTAGCCTTTATGTGTATCTACTTTGCCATATATTTCTTACAAGAGCATGTTCACAAACAATACTGAAATTCTGTCATTTAGTGGAAGTGGTTGAACATGCAAATTTTCAAGACTACCAACACGGTAGTGCTACATCTAGTACTTACTAGACCTGTAAAATTCTCAGTACAGATTTGGCACTGTATTAGAGAAGATAGAAAGAGATATGATATAAGAGATATGTTAAAGATTAGTGAGGAAATGGCAGGAACTTTTCAAAGATTGAGCTTTTATTCGAAAGTGATTATTCCTTCAAACCAGTTTAATAGTTTCTAACCAAAACAAATAAATTTTCTTGTTGTTTTTAAACAGAAAATTAAATTCAAATCTAGTTAAGCCACAATGTCTTGTTTGTAGATTCAAACACTGTAAGTTCTTTATTTTCTATTCCTGTGTCACCAATGAGTGATATCAGACGAGTCATTACTGAGTTCCTAACCTTATTTTAATTGACAGAGTGCAACATACTCTTTCCTGCTGACGTGCCAGTAGCATTGTGAGTAACCTCTGCATTTTAGCAGCTCACAATTTTACTGCTTTACTAATATTATCATGAGTCACCCAATATGATACTATTTACAGTGATGTCCATTTACTAGGAGTGATGTAAAATGAGAGAGTATAAGAGAAGTTTAGAAAAAAAAAAAACAAAAAACACATAATAACAACATTAGCATATACCAACAGAACAAAGCAAGGAGGATATATAAGTATTCTTTAATTTATTAACATGGATGGAAATTGTTCTTGATATGTAAACATTCTTTCTTACCATATCACATTAAGATACCCTTTATATCAGATAGACGTTCCTAAGTATGATTTCAAAGGCAGGAGTACAGAGGAAGCTAAGTGTATTTCTGAACTTTATATAAAACAAAATCCTGTTTAAGTGAGAAATAGCTCTGTAGTTCATGTGAAAAAAACTTCCATACTGTGATATTGGTGGAGTGAGTTCAGCCAGCAGCTCTGTGCTCAGTGAGTTCTTGTACTCTACAATTTCTGCAGTTCAGCTCAGCGGCATAACTGAGGTGAATGCATGGGATGAGTCATTTTTAACATTTGCTATCCAGCTTTTCACCTAGCACTGCTTCCTTAGTGCAATCTTCGATTTGGCTTCTGAAGCTGCCAAGTTATGACACTTCATATGACTATCTGATGAGAAGTATATCTTATTCCGGAAGCAGTGACGCTGACTTCTTTTGTCAGTATTCTCTGAGCATCCTCCTCAGCAATGTTTCTCTAAAAGCACCTGTTAAACATTGGAACAGAAGGTTTTGGCATCATCCATTTTCTCTTTCATGTCTGGACTACTTATCCTGATGTGAACTACGTGGTGTAGTCCAGAAGCAAGTTAAAAAAAAATAAAACCAAAAATTCTGACCCACTTAGATATATACCAAAGAAAACTTTACAAAATGGTACATTCTGCATCTTCTGTAGTTCATAGCTCATCCATTTCTTAGGGAAGGTGAACATACAAAGTATGCTCTGAAAGTAATACCTCCTGTTTTACTATATTGGCCCACAACATCAGAGGTGGATGTTGGTGGTATAGCAGTAGAGGTTGAACCGTCCCATCAATATTTCATTACATTTTGTTGCTGTGTGACAGGTGGCAGCAGAAGGGCAGTCTGAAAAAATGGCTTCTGACTTTGAAGTGTGTTACGAAGCAAAGGTGTGTCACTGAATTCCTCCATGCAGAATAAGTTGCACCTACTGACATTTACTGATGTTTGCTGAACATTTATGGAGACAAAACAGTGACTGTGAGAACAGTGAAGCACTGGATGCTACTTTTCAGCAGTGGCAGCGGTGACAGTAGGTCACATTTGCTGGTGCAACGTGCATGTTATAAGCATGGCATGCAGGATCTTGTTCGTTGGTTAAAAAAATGCATAGCTAATGGTGGTGACTATGTTGGAAAATAGTGTTTTGTAGCTAAGAATTTGCTCTATCACTGTTATCGTGTAATTTGTATCTGCTGTTGTTTTCATGGAAACAAATAGGAGGCATTACTTTCAGAGCCACCAAGGTATTTTCTTTTGTTATCACTTAACCATTATTTTCTACTGTATGTTGTTGGTTTTTTTTTTCGTAATTAGAGGATCAGTAACGTTCATCTCAAAAACTGACTTTAATGACTGAATGTTACTTCGCACCTCATAATGTCACTGACAAGCTAAAACAGGAAATGCCCTCTGTCTCTATTTTCCATGTCACTTTAGTACAAAAATAAATCTAATTAAAAGTGGTGATGCACCATTAATATGTTTCTCTCCATTCGGAGCCCTGGATTTGAAGTTTTTTTATTTAATTTGAGTTTTTAATTTTAAGTTTTTTTTTTTAATTTGATTTTTATGCTGCATATGATTTTTAAATAATTTTTCTCCCCTTTCATCTTTTCTTGGTTTGTGGCAGTAAAAATAGATACATCTGGTCTAAAATAATTCTACCACACAGCATTTGCAGAGAAAATGTGATTGAATGAAATGCACCAGATTTACTATTGTATACAATGTATTTATGTTCTCGTCGTTTTCTCTTTTTTGTTCTGATATATAAGGATGAGAAAATACACATAATTACAAAAGATTTCTACAGAGACTAAGGAAAACATCGGTATTCAAAAAAAACAGTTGAACTGTTGTCTAGAGAAGGGAAGACCAGTTGAATCAAAATTGTTTTATTAAACAAGAAAAAATAATTTGGCAGCATTTTCTATGTGCTCAAAATACCAAGTTGTATGTACTGAAAATACCAAGTTACTTCATCTACTGTCGGATGCATTTATCTTTAACAATAGGTAAATATTTAAACTAGAAAATCTATGAGATATTTGAAAACATTACATATTCACTGAAAAAGAAAAATAACATTTTTACATTTATTAATTTCCCTTCATTCAGATGAGGCAATAATATGAATTTGCATGTTACTAGTCCCTCTGAAACTCAAGATCTTAACATGTAATATTCAATCAAAATCAAAGCTCTGGTGTGACAGAGATTGAGCAGATGTACAGAAATGGGAAAATCATTCCCCAGAGTGTCATTAACTGAAATTAAAGACATTTAATAAATAATTAAGTGAAACTAAAGAAATATGAATTGGCTACAGCCACCACTCAATGGTGTAGCCTACGCAGTGGCTCTAGCATCCTGGAAAAACAGAACCACTGTCTTGCAGTTTTTGGCTCAGGCTATGGGAGCTGGGCTCTGCAAGACAGCACAGATTTAGGATCTCTTGATGGGGGAAAAATCTAAGATACAGTCCAATACAGCTGTTCTTTACATGTCCTAACATTTCTACTAGATGAATATTCAATCTACTGCAATTTTTTTCCCGTTTTTTAAGCAGGGACAAAGCCTGAAGTTCATCATATGAGTTCAGATCGTTATCAGCTTTAATGCAACAATCTAGGTAGTAGAAGCCAGTAGACTTTACAGTAGGAGAGAAGAGAAACATGCAGTGAAATAAGCTTGGGACTAGGAAGTGGGACTGGGGCGGGTTGTTGATGGAGCAGGCATGCAGGTGTTTTTTATTTCTATACCTTCAGTGGGCAGGGAAGGATACTGAGAGGATCAAAAAAAAAACCATGTCATAAATAAATGGCTTAGAAGTTGGTGCAAACACGGGAATTTTGTTGTTTTTTTTTCACCATGGGGTAATTTACTTGGCACCTGACATGATGGCTGCAAATGGAAGTAGCCTGTCTCCAAGGGATAAGAGGATCTTAGCCGAGGAACTGGTGGGACTCACTGAAAGGTCTTTAAACTGGGAATGAAGTGGGAAGGGCAAAACGAGGGCCACTGGGGTTGAGTGGGTCATTCAAGGGCTCATACCAAACTTGACGGGTGAAGAGGGTCGTGTACAAAGGGATGGACTAGGGCAGGGGGATGCTTGGGATTCTGCTGTTCTAGAGGATCCTCAATCCTCTATAGAGGCGGTGAGACAGAAAACCCAGCTGAAGTACCTTTATACCAATGCACACAGCCTGGGAAATAAACAGGACAAGTTGAAAACCGTGATGCACTTGGAAAGTTATGACCTTGTTGCTATCATGGAAACATGGTGGGATGACTCCCATAAGTGGAATACCACCATTGAGGGATATCGGCTCTTTAGAAGGAATAGGTGAGGTAGGAAGGATGGGGGAGTTGCCCTCTATGTCAAAGATAAACTGTGAGGAGCTGCCTCAGAAAAACAGTCAAGAACAGCTTGAGAACCTGTGGGTTAGAATTAGGGACAGGACTAATAATGGCCAGCTGTGATAGGAGTATTCTACAGGCCTTCTGATCAAGGGGAGACAGTTGATGAGGCTTTCTTGCTTCAGATTCAGGAGGCATTGTGCTCCCAGGCTCTCATTCTGGTGGGGAACTTCAACCATCCAGATATCTGTTGGAATATCTGCAAGAGGTCCAGGAGACTCCTGGAATCCATTGATGATAACTTTCTGGTCCAGGTACTGGACAGACTGACCAGAGGTGAAGCATTGCTGGTCCTGCTGCTCACCAATGTGGAGGAAATCATTAAAGGCATTACAGTTGGAGGCAGCCTGGGCTGCAGTGACTATGCCCTGGTCGAGTTCGTGATCTCAAGGAATGTGGGCCTGGTGAAAAGTGGGACTCTTTGGAAGAGTAAACTTAAAGCTGTTCAATGGATTGTTGGCCAAGATTCCCTGGGATGCCGTCCTTAAAGACAATGATGTTGAGGAGAGCTGGCTACTCTTCAAGGACGCCTTTCTGAGAGCACAAGAGCTATCCATCCCTCTGAATAAGAAAGTGGGCAGAGGAGGTAGGAAACTGATATGGCTTGGCAAGGACCTGCTGGGTACACTGAGGGCAAAGAAAGGTGCATACAATCTCTAGAAGCAAGGGCGTGTCACCTGGGAAGAACACAGGGATGCTGTGTGGACTTGCAGACGTGGGATCAGGAAAGGCAAGGTGCAGGCAGAACTGAACTTGGTGAAGGATCTGAAAAACAATAGGAAGACATACAGGTACATTGGCCAGAAGAGACAGGCCAAAACAAGTGTACTTCCTTTGGTAAATGTAAAAGGAGAACTGGCTTCAACAAAGAGAAGGCTGAGGTACCGAATGAGTTCTTTGCCTCGGTCTTCACTGGTGGGCAGGATTCCAGTATTTCTCATGTCCCTGAGCCCTGCATCCCTTAACTTCTGGGTGGGGAGCGGGGTGGTAAATCCCTCTCTCACTGTAAGGGCAGAGCAAGTCCAAGACCACCTGATGAGACTGAATGCGTACAAGTCTATGGAGCCAGATGGTGTGCATCCCAGAGTTCTGAAGGAGCTGGCTGAGGTGGTTTCTGAGCCACTCTCCATCATATTTGAGAAGTTGTGGCTGTCAGGTGAGGTCCCAGATGACTGGAGGAAGAGTCACGTCACTTCCATTTACAAGAAAGGGAGCAAGGAGGACCCAGGGAACTACAGGCCGGCAAGTCTCACCTCTGTACCCAAGAAGATCATGGAACAGATCCTCCTGGATGACATGCTTGATTACATGAGGAGCAAGCATGTGATCCAAGACAGCCAGCACAGTTTCAACAGAGGAAGGTCATGCTTAACCAGTCTGGTGGCCTTCTGTGATGGAGTGACAGCATTGGTGGACAAGGGGAAGGTGGCCAATGTCATTTACCAGGACTTAAGCAAGGCATTTGACATGGTCCCCCACCACATCCTTATCTCCAAATTGGAGAAATGTGGATTTGATGGGTGGACCACTCAATGGATAAGAGATTGGTTGAAAGGTCGCAGACAAAGCGTGGTGATTAGTGGTTCTATGTCCAGGTAGAGGCTGGTAACAAGTGATGTCCCCCACAGGTCTGTCTTGGGAGTGGTGCTCTTTAACTTCTTTATCAATGACATCAACAATGGAATCAAATGCACACTCAGCAAGTTTGCTGATGACACTAAGCTGAGTGGTGTGGTTGACAAGGTGGAAGGAAGGGATGCCATTCAGAGAGATCTTAACAGACTTGGAAAGGTGGGCCCGGGTGAACCTGATGAGGTTCAGCACAGCAAAGTGTAAGGGCTAGAGGAATCCCAGGCATCTATACATACTGGAAGGAGTGGTCCTTGAGAGCAGCCCTGCATAGAAGCACCTAGTGGATGAAAAACTGAACATGATCCAGCAGTGTGCTCTTGTGGCTCGGAAAGCAAATGGTATCTCCATCAGAAGAGGGGTGGCTAGCAGGGACAGGGAGGTGATTGCTCCCCTCTACTCTGCTCTTGTGAGACCCCATCTGGTATACTGCATCCAAGTGTGGAGCCCCCAGAACAAAAAAGACAGGGAGCTGTTGGAGAGGGTCCAGAGGAGAGCCACAAAAATGATCAGACTGGAGCAAGTCTCTTACGAAGACAGGCTGAGGGAGCTGGGCTTGTTCAGCCTGGAGAAAAGAAGGCTGCGGGGTAACCTAATTGCAGCCTACCAGTACCTAAAGGGAGCCTACAGAGGGGAGGGAAATCAACTCTTTGAAAGGGTAGATAACAGCAGGACAAGGGGAAATGGTTTTAAATTGAGGGAAGGAAGATTTAGGTTGGATATAATTCTGTGATTCTGTGAATTGGAGAAGAAAGGTATTTTTCCAATATATATGTATATAAAAAGAATAAAAGCAATATATATACATATATATAAATTGCTTTTATTCTTTCTTCTTCTCAATACTTGAATAAGTAATTTTAAGATATGTGTTACTTGAAATGAAATGAAATTCCCTGGGTTGAAAATGTTTTGTGCTCAGCAGATATATTATACAGACTAGAAACAGCTATAACAACAGTGGTTGCAACATCCATAAAGGTTGCTCTTCAATATTAAATTAAAATGCCAGCAGAGATCAATCTCTCACAGATTTCCATGTTGTCTGCGATGACTTGGTTTCAGTTTGGATCTGCAAAATTGCTTAAAAATCTCACATATACACTTTTCATTTTAACACATATCACTTTCAAGTGATCATATATTCCTTAAGAATTTAAAGCTGCTTAGATGGAGAAATTATTTTTTTTAATTGTTTTACTCCATTATCACAAAAACATATATTTATTCAAGAGAGCTAGCCTAAGAGAAGGAAAAACAAACAAACAAGAAATAGAAAATACTGTTAAGAAAAAAAAGATAACTTAATGGAGAATTATATGGAAAGTTAAATTTGTAAGCCAACCTCAAATAATTATATATCAGAAGAGAATATTTATTTTTTATTACAAGGAAGTATTAATTTTGAGGGGCACTTGAACAACCATTTGAAGTTAATATAAATACTTTAACATTTTGAATGTCATACTATAAGAAACTGTGAAGGACATCACTAAAACCATATAATCCAATCTAAAAATGAAAAGAAAAAAAAAAAAAGCATAGGAGGTTGTATTGCATGTGCAGAGAACTGACCTACATGAACTCTTAATTCCAATTGGCCTAATACTTGACTAAGAAAGTTAAATTATTGAGATGCATTTCCCCGATGCTAAGAGTTATTCAAATCAAAGGATTAAAATTTACCACATCAAGCAGGACGTTTAGGTAATTGGAATTTGCACAGTGAGTCAGTGCTTTGTGTTCAAATTTAGTTATCTTTGAAGGGACATTTTAAGGATTAATTGATAAATTCTGCACACTGCTTAGTAATATCTTTGTGACAAGATGCATTAGTTAGTGCTATTTTGCACTAAGTAAATGTCCCTCTCCTTTGAACTGGTGAGACCTCACTTGAAGTACTGCTGCCTAATATGGAGTCCTCTGTACAAGGGAAACGTGGACATGGTGGAGAAGGTCCAGAGGAGGACCACAAAAATGGTCCAAAGGATGGAACATCTCCTCTATGCAGACAGGCTGAATGCTAAAACTGTTCAGTCTGTAGAAGAGAAGGCTCTGGAGAGATCTGATAGTGACTTTTCACTACCTAAAGGGGGACTGTGAGAAAGAAGGGGACAGAGTCTTTGGCAGAATCTCTTGTGATAGGACAAGGGGAAGTAGTTTCAAACTTGAAGGGGGGAGATTTAGATTGGATATAAGGAAAAAGTATTTTACAGTAAGAGCAGTGAAGCACTGGAACACTGGTTGCCCAGAGATATAGTGGATGCCCCATTGTGGGAACGTAAGAAAAAGCTGTTCAGAGCAGCAGCTGTGGAGCAGGGGGAGCTGCACGGAGCAGCAGTTGTGGAGCAAAATAAGCGGCATGAGAACCAAGGACACCTTCAGAAGAAGAAAGAACATCTCATGGCTCTGATTTGCTAAGTTCCTGTGTGAATGATTAAAGAATGTTTAGCAGAACGCTCTGTTAACATGTATAAATAGAGTAGTGCTTAACAATAAAGCAGACTAATAGCTTTTAACCACATTGGTGTATTGTTATGTCTCTACCGCATCCTGAGAGTCCAGAGACTTCCCCACACCCCATCCCTATAGACATTCAAGATCAGGATGGATTAGGTTCTGGGCAACCTGATGTACCTGTAGGTGTCCCTGTTCACTGCAGAGGAGTTGGACTTCTTGGTCTTTAAAGGTCTGAATGATTCTATGGTTCTAAAGTAAAACTTATCGGTTGTAACACAACCATAATTTTAGAGTCTTGGTTGATCTGTAGATAATAAGAGCTTTGCAGGAGATAATAAGAGAGTTGCATGAGATAATAACAGATTTCCCCTCTCATAATTGCACTAATGGCAGAACCACCACTGATTCCCTTTAAAGAGACCTATCTTTTCTTGTAGTTCTAAGCCCCCAACCACCATAAAAGGGTCAGGATAAGGAAAGGGAAAGTTGGTGATGCATACCTCAGGCCACTCACAAATGACTGTGTTAGGAAGCCATGTACAGAAAGCTAAAGAAAATGGCACAGATTACCTTATGAATTTTTAAACATAACCGGAAAACCTAAAGTTTTGTATCCTATATTCAATTTTAAGACAAGCATTTGTTATACTGTTTCATTGGAAAATATGCATTAAAAAGATATACATCAAGAGCATACATGTTGCTGTGCCTGATTCTTAACTTTTGATAGTGTTAAAAGTGACCCAGTCACTTGTAACAAGCTTTGGCTGGTTTTAAAGTTGTCCCACACAAAAGCAGATAACATTTGTAGGAATCAATCTACACTTTGCAGCCATAATGGACAGCAAGGTTTCCATGGAAAGCAGTCTGTTATTCAGAAAACTAGAAAGCAAAATCTAAACATTTTTTAAATGTGAATAATGCTCTGTTAGAGACACATTTTCTGCAAACAGCAGATGACATACCCCAAACCCAGAGTACTATGATATAAATAGGTGAAGTGTTCAAAGGGTATGAAAAAGGAAACATTATCCTTGCTTTAAATATTAGGAAATGAAGTATATAAGGGCAATATCAAGCAATTTGCTCAAGGTCAAGCAAAAATGTTCTGCTAAAGATGAACACTGAGAATAGTTTTCATATCCCTGGTCAAATTCTTAAAATATAAAGCCAAACTAACTTGTAAAATCCTTGATCACAGTAAAACAATTAAAAAGTAATTGTATTTGTTGCTCTACATTTGTCTCAAAGGCAAAAGATCTCAAAAATTGCTAGGGTTTCCCATTATAAAAGACCACATTATTAATGTTTATTATCATTGTAAAAAATAAGATGCTATGAGAAACAAAAGCATTCATGGGTCTGTGAGGTTGTTTTTAGCTGAGGCTGCGGGCATTAAAGTCTTAGAGAAACCTTGAGTTTCTACAGGGAATTCCGTTGCATTAATAACCATGAAGTCTTTAATTAGTATCTACTATGAAACAAGCAAGAAAGATATGAGAACGCTTTCTGATTTTCTAAATGTATTCAAAGGTATTTACCTTTGGCAATTTATAACATCTGATTAACCAATCACACTTTTTCATTTACTTAAACAAAGCTGTCTTTGTTCTGGCTTAATCTCTTGTTACAAAACTGTAATAGAGATCTGAACAAAACTATTCATTTAATTCATTTGTTTATTATCAAAACCTGTTGTGATACAAACAAAAGAGAGAGCAGTGAAGTTCTTTAATCTAGCCCAGGAAGCTATTAATTCTAATAATAGCCCTGGAGTTGCATAATGTAGGAATAATTCCTTTTTGTGCCACTGCTATAGGACAGCTAGTGCAAAGAAGCAGAAATATCTTTCAGACTTGGGAAGACATTAATCACCTTTGTGTTTTGCAAAAGATCATCTGCCATCTCTACATTACCATAACTGTTTCAATAGTAAGAGAGGTAGAATAATGAAATTTTACAGTTTGCAATGGAAAAATCACCTTAAAATGTAAAAAAAAAAAAAAAAAAAAAAAAAAAAATAGAGTGTTCTCTTAGTACAACTTTTCCCTTTTTTAAGAGGAATAAAATAGTACTGAATGAATGTAAGTTTTCCAATGACATGAATGACATGGTAAAATATAAAATGAATTCTCTGTTTAAGACAAGTCTATTCAGCACTGGAGTAGTTATACCTCTGAACTAATTAAAATAAAGTAAAGCAAAAAGATTGAGTCAGATACAACACCAAATGAATTAATTTATTGTCTGGACTGTAGACACACTTTGTGAGATGCAAAGCATGTGGTAAGCAGCACTGAAAAGTCAAAATTCTGGTTGGAAGAGAATGAGAGATCGTGCTCTTATGATAGAAATTTTTCTCTGATTTCTTCACAGTGCAGCTTGGACAGTGTCTTCAGTCATTTGTGGTAAGGCTGATCTTGCCCCGTGGGTCTTGCTTCTACCACCCAGTTCCCCTAAACACAGAATGTTTTTTTTTTGTCACATACTAATGAAGAAACAGCAGAATTCAGGAGGAAAGAAACATTCACTAAGCACCACATTCCACAGCAATACTAGATAGGATAAAATATTCTTAGACTGTTAATATGAAAGAGGACAATAGCCAGGTGGTGAATGCTGTTTCCCTGTAATTACAGACATAAGCAATCTGTGATGTTCCAGGGCAGAAAAACATTTTCTGTGGTATACGTATACTTGTTAGCAAGTAAACATTAACCCAGTTTAATGAGTCTTACTTGAAGCTGTTGCTAGAAGCTCCATGCTGTTATCCATATGCCAGATGCCTCCTATTAAAACCGTTCATTGTGAACTTACTGTTCCAGGAACCTTTGGGATTTAATTGTTTTCTTGTCTATAAAGCATCACTTGGCCACACTACAGATTTTTTCTGAAACAGGCAAAAGAGAAGAAGCAACTAAGGATGAAGTTTTAGTGTCATTTTCACAAATGTGCATTCAGAGGAATTCCTTTGGATTTGCTAGGCTTATCTTGGCTAAAGACAGAATTTTATTAGCTGTTTTAACACGCACTGCTGTTATACACCCAAACCAAGATCTATCTTTAGAACACTTTCCTGTCAGTGAAATAACTACTTGATCCTAGTAAGGAAAATTGGCTCCAAGTTAGTGGTTTTTGGGGACCAGGTTTTTACTTCTGGTCTATAATAATCGTTAACGCCATTTTAGCTTGCAAAGAAGTAAAACTTCATACCTTCTAACTGTTAATATTTGGAAATTACATTTTAGCTGTCAGGCCACATTTTCTTATTATTTCTCTGTTTTTAATTTCATATTATTATTATTATTATGTCATAATATAAATAAGGATTTTCTTTTTAGCTGTGTATGCCCTTCAGGTGATATTTATTCTTCTATCTTTCCTGCTCTAACCATTACCTAACATAGCTACACATATTTACTTCTGTAATCCTTCCTAATCAGTCAACACTTCTGTCTCATTAGAATACATGTGTTCAAAGATCTCATACTATTGTTCTTTGAATGTACTTCATAGTTAAAATGCATGTGCCACTAAAGGATAGCAAAAGTTAACTCAGGTAAGATTGTCTCCTGAAGTGAAATATATCGTCATTCTCTTCTGCCTTCTATTGACATAATTTGTTAGTTTTCTATTTGAATTGTGATTTAATTGTTTGGGGTTGCGTTTTTTTCAGAGTTATGAGTTTCCATGCTGCCTTACTTTTAATCTAATTCGTTTGATTAATGAATTTGATACATACATCTGCACTTAGAAAATTAATACACTTGAAATTGAAGTAGGTTTTGACTCCCATTCATCAGTTCTCACCTATTCTTCTTGAAGAGAGGCTCTGAAATTTAACTTTTATGCTTCAGATCTTGAAAATTTAATATTTTAGGGGAGATTCAGGTTGGATATTAGGAAAGACTCCTCCAAAAGTGTGGTTAGGCATTAGAACAGGCTGCCCAGGGAAGTGGTGGCGTCACCTTCACCTGTTCAAGATACATGTAGATATGGTACTTGGGATCATGGTTTGCTGGGCAATACTGATGGTAGGTGGATGATTGAACTAGGTGATTTTCGAGGTCTTTTTTGCAACTTTAATGAATTTCTCATTTAAGTATTAATTAAGAGTGGTTTCTCCTTATCTCATACATGTACATGTGCATATTACCAAAATAGTTGAACAGAGATTTCAAGTTTAATTCAGTAAGGGAACTTGAGATGCAGTATGAATTTGTAACACAGTAAGTAACCTATTTCACCAATAAAATCTTACATACTGTTTGTATATTTTAGCTTATGCATTTATTCATATTATGTAAGTGATTCTAGGAACATGGACTGATAGCGCCTTTTCTTTCCTTGCAGGAAGCTTTCTTGTAACACATGAACAAAATCTTATTTTTCTTTCTTGCTCCATGAAGCTGTGCAGAAAATTTTACAACAGGAATTGCCCTTCTCTTCTCATAGCTTGGAAAACCAGATAAATGAACTTTATTATCTTACTTAGGAAAGCACTGAATTTAGCAAAACAACTTTTTGCATGATAAGAGCAAGTCCTTTAGCCTTCTACGTATCAAAGAGCCCTGCCTCTCCAATTATGTCTTAATGGAATAAAATAAGACAACAAATGTAGTTACCGTTGATGATCTTTGAATCTCAGTTATACTTAAGAGCTAAAAAACTCTTTAAAGAGGAACAGTGTATAGAACAGTGCTATGTAACCATATTTTAAATGTTGAATGCACTAAACTTCCCTCTTCAGAAATGGACTGATCTAGCCATCTCTGGTCTGAGCATCCACTTCAAGGCCAAAACCCTTTGTGAACCTGAACTTAAGTATCTAAAGAAGTATACATGCAAAAGCACACCTAGAGTATTTGTTTTTAACATTGAGGTGTTACATTCATATTTTTTAGTGATGAACAACATAAAATAATTTGACAATTGAAGAGATAAACTAATTTTTTATTTGGTGCCTATGTGGTTATAGCCTATAACGGCAACTGTGCCGAGATACAAGAGGAGAAAAAGAGATCTAAAAAAAGAAATAAAATAAAATAGAAGTTTCTGTGTTTCCTCTGAAGGACTATATTCTCTGTGCCAATAAAAGCACTAAGGATGTTATAGATTACAAATCATTTTTCTTCACAGAAAGCTACCTTCAAGTTAAAAACCTCTGCTGTAGAAACACCTTTGCAAACAGATTCTTCTTGCTCACTGCTGTAGGAAAGCAAGCACATTAGTTAGATATAAAATCCTCAGGACTGGGACAGTATTTATCACTGGGACAGTATTTATCACATGTCTGCAGAGCGCAGACTGCTATTTGATTGCATTTTGTGTTTTCTACCACAACTATTGAGCACTAAATGTTCTTTACATTCAGCTACTTACTGATTATAGATAACTTTTCAGTTAGAGCAGCATTTGTGAATAACATCCTCTGAGTGATAGAAAGCTAGATGTTTATTACTATTCTATGAATTTTGGTACAGGAAGTTCTACAGGACAAATGTAAAGCAAACAGATGCAGAGTGATGGACAATGTGAGAAACATTATCTCATTGTTAACCAGCATCATAGGCAATAGAGTCTGTCCTTGAATCATGATCACAGGCAAGGTACTTACACTGTTTAATTAATATTACTCAAATGTAAGTTTAACACTGAAATAAATAATTGATTATATCATTTAAACAAAGAAACAAACAGGTATTCACTGAATACCATACAGTACTTTATGCCCAAAAGGATGATTGTGTAATCATCATGTTAAACTGCCCATTCTGTAAAGTTCACATTTATATACATTACAATATATTTTTCCATTATTTTATTTATAAATAATATTTTCATGTAAATACATATAAACTATGTATTTAAATTATTGCCGTTATCTTGAACATTAACCAGGTAAGAAAACCTCATATTTTATTGTTAGTAAATAAATCCTTTTAGATGTTGCTTAATAATAATTGAGCATTACTTCTTACATTTAACATTATCTTTTAAAATAATTATATTTAAAAGGAATAGTGTTATTTTCCTTTTAGGGAGCTGGATATTTGGTCAGAAATTGACAGATACTGCACTTATTTGAGGAAACAGACTATTTTTCCTTCATATAAAATAGATATATTTTTTGTTATAACCTTCAAAATGTAGCATTTAAAAAATGATGTATACATTTCAGCCTGATGCATCTGCACTTAAAATGATGGTGATCTGAATAGTGTGAGAGCCAAGAACAAGATATGTAAATTTACACATTTAAAAGCATAATACTTTGGTTTGTCTGTATGTAAGACATCCTTGTGCTGTGCAAAATATTTTAATCCAGAGATGTCAGCTTTTCTAGACAGGCATTTGTTTATTTGTGAAATTATACCGTAGATAAAATATAACTTAAAAAAAAAAATATGTCTGCTACAGCCACACTTGAGATGTTTATCTCTCCAATATATCTGGTTCAAAGCAAAGTCTAGCTTCTTTCAAATGTATTCTGGTCATGCAACACTTCTTTTCAGAGCTTCATACTGCTGCAGAACAAGTGCTTGTGCACACAAGACACAGAAAATGCTGTTTGAAGCCGTGGATTGATAGATAGTTTTTTCAAATTGTGATATAAAGTGTACTAAATGTACAGACAAACCCCCTTTATATGAAATAAATGCTATAAAAAGCATCTATTAATAATTCCATTTTTATTGAATTTCTTCGGTGATGTTTGTCTTTTATCTTTGGAGGTGCTTCTGCCTATTTTTAAATAATTTGTTAAATGATTTAGAATTTTGCTAAAGGAAAGATCTGCTTCACACCCAGAGATGCCTGTTAATGATCATACGCAACATTTTTTAATACTTTAAATCAAGATAATGCTTTTCTTGCCTAACTATACATCAGCATTTTAAAATAACCTTCTGAAACAGAATTGGTACACTGCAATAATTGCAAATGAGAAAAATTCCCTTCATTCACTTAGAATCATAGAATCCTTAGAGTTGGAAGGGACCTTTAAAGGTTATCTACTCCAACTCACCTGCAGTGAACAGGAACATCCAACAGGAACATCCAATCAGGTTGCCCAGAACTTAGTCCATCCTGATCTTGAAAGTCTCCAGGGACAGGGCACCCACTACATTACTGGGCAACCTGTTCCTGTGCCTTACTATCCTCACTGTAGAAGACTTTTTCCTTATATCCAATCTAAATCTATCCCCCTTAAGATTGGATCCATTTTCCCTTAGATCCTGCTAAAGAGTCTGTCCCCATCTTTTCTACAGTTCCCCTTTAGATACTGAAAGTCCACTATAAGGTCTCCCTGGAGCCTTCTCTTCTCCAGGTGTAACTTGCTGATAATGGGTCTCTTGTGATTTGAGAAGGCATGTTCTTCACATGGCAGCTCTGTAGGATGACAGCACAAAATGTGGCTGCAATATTGTGCAATTATTGTCATGAAGGCTGAAATTACACTTGCATCCTATCCACTCTCTTTCCAGAACATTACCAAGGAACATAGAACAGGAGGTCCTATACCAGAGTTGCAGATCAGTCAAGGCAACATAAACACTGAATTTTATCTCCCATTTCTTCTCTTTTCCAACACATATGTAAATAATGAAAAGCATCTGGAAGAAGTCCTTAGTTCCCCAGTTCACTCCTGCACTCTGTGTTTCCAGTAACTCAACTAACATTATTTGACTAGATTAAGTCTAAATGACTCACACAGAAAACTCATTCTGTGAGATGGACCAATTTCCTTAGCATCAAAGCAAGCAAAAACTATCAGTGAGTGCTCCCCAGATGATAGCCCTATAGCTGTCAGCTTGTGTATGTGCTGACATTTCACAAAGTTGCAGCAATTTTTTTTTCGAATGTATTTAATTTGAAACTGCTTTAGTAGAACAAATCAATGGAGCTCTGGGATGCTTTCTGCAGAAAGGTTCTGAGTTTGACCACCTGATTTCAAATGTTGTGACTCAAATCTCTGTAGAATACATGGAAAGTCTGATGTTACTCTTGGGTGTTTAATAGTGCAGGAAGGAACATGGTGACAAGCAGTAATCTGATTTGAAACTAGAGCATGTTAAGCTCTGAAAAGACTTCTTCCCCCACTGTGCATTCTTTCATCTGTTCTCCTATTTTGATTGTATTTTCCAATTTCTAACTGTCAAGTTGTCAAGTTTTTAGAATCTCTCAATCACATCTGTTTTCTTTCTCATCAAAGAGGGGAAAAAAAAAACACCACAGAAACATATTCATTACAGATATATACAGAAGAATAATAACTGCAGGTATTATTACCAAAGCAGTGGCACTGTGCTCAGAGCTGTATAGTTGCATGAGACACACAGAGGATCTTTACATCACAAAACAGAGCACTCCTGGCGTTACTCTGCCAGCCTAGCTTCCAACACACCGGCATGACACAGTGCAGATCTGTTCTGAGAAACTACATCTGGCTCTGTAAGTACATCATGCAGCTTTCTGACAATCCACCCCTTAAGTGCTATCGCTCAGATGGTCCTATTAGGATTGTGCTCATACTCCTTCTGATTCTTAAGCAGAAGCAGTCCAAGTTACTCCATTTTGCAGCACAGCTATGTCTGTTGCCCCTGCCTAAGACAACAGAAATATATGCAAACAAAAACCTTGAACTGATAAGGGGAAACTGGTTGGAAAAATTCTTGTACTTCCATAGTGCAAGAAAGCCAAAAGATATTGTGTCAGTCACACTTTTTCTATAGATAGTTTTCTCTGCCATCAAGACTGTAGCACATTCAAGGGGTATCTTTTAATCATCCATTCTGGTGGCATGGAGTTACCTGCCCAAGCTACCTCTAGTAGAAAACACATTATAGTCATGCTAAAAGGGCAATGAGCTTATCTTCATTAGCCATACTGGATAGCAGTTTCTGCTAGTATCTGCAAACATGGCTGTCATATTTCAAATGTGTGGTTAATCAGTCAGAGCTGGGTGATGTACCCTAGCTAATGCTGTTATTCTCTACAGTTAGAGGCACCAATGTTAGCAAAATTCCTCTGGTAACTGAAGATACATAGGTGTAATAGCATAGATTAGCATACCTTTAATTCTACTGGTATAGTGAATAGAACGAGTTAAACAATAAAACTAAAAATTATTAAATCATTAAAACAAAATCCAAATGAAAAGTCAGAAAATATCTGTTTTTGTTTATGAAAATCTCAGTAACTTTCAGTTTATTGAGGGTAAAATATTGCCTCTTTAGCATAATGTTTATGTCGCTTTCAGTAGCCTCCCTAGTAGGACAGTAACTGCAAGAGTGTCAGTTCTGGCCTTTTACCTTTCTTGAACTGTCAACATTTTAGGGAGAAAAAAATGTCAGCACTAATTTAGTTTGCCTAAGCAGACTTATAAACCATTAAAATATTTTGGACTGGGACTATAAATGCCAACATATCAACACGCTCTTCTTATTCTACAGCGAATGTGCTAGTCTTCCCATAAAGTTAACACCAGTTCTATAAGAATTTTAGCTGACAACCTATAAGACTTCAAAATTCCCATATACCTGTTTATCCCAAAAGCAATTTTTCCAAACCCTGGCTTTATATCTGATTTTTAAAATAATTATGTTTACTCATTTTTCTTCAAATCTCTATTTAAGAACTACTTTTACCATGAATCCCATAATATCCAGCAATTTCTAAGTATTCGCTTTGGAATTACTGTATAGCATGCTAAAGTGCACTCGTGTTACTATTTTCTAAACCCCCACTCACTTCTTATTTTCCTTTATTTCCCTGTGTGAAACTTCTGCACATTCTGTCAGCAGTAAGAAGAACCAATCCAGTTATTATTCAAGTATCGCTCTAGTTCAGGTAAAAAGTACTTTGCAGATTTGAGTCCTAGCTAATGATTTTTACCTTAAAATCCACTGCATAAACAGAAAACTTTACAACAATCTTAGGAAAGCCATTAACTTGCATTACTCTACTTTACGTGATGAGTTGGTAAGTTGGCAGCTATTCTATGGCTCAGAAGAGCAATTTAATTCCCATGCATTACTACTGCATGCCAGCAGAAGTTGGGATTATTCCTGCATGGGCTGAGTTCCTGCATTAACTCTGTTTGTGACAAACAAGCGCATGCACAGTCTATTACCATAGCTTAGGTAGAGCATGCCCCTACACTGCTCCGTGCAGCTTTCAGGAAGCAGTCTGCTGTCCTTCTTTCCCTTCCCTTGTCACCTTCTGAGCACTCAAACTTCGAAATGTTCCAAAAAAATTTTAAACTAGAGAGGTTTAAAAAAGAGAGAATGAGCTGTAAGTCTTCTAAACTTTTAGTCTGAATGGAAATAGTCATTTCTGTTTCAGTGAAACTGAGAAAATATATTTTTACACATATGACTATAAATTTATCTGTAGCATACATTTGTATATGTTGCCAAATTCTTCACACTGAAATATGTAGAAAGGAATCGCACGCATGCACTCTGACAGATACTCAACAGTGAGATTTCCTCACAAGTCTGTTATATGGAGTGACTTTGTACATACGTAGATTAGCAGACTACCAATAGCATATCTTTGTGAAGAAAGCTGTGTAGGCATCTGGAAAAGCTGCTGCTGCAAAAAAAATTACAGAATAGAGACTGGTTGTGGAATTTGACCATATAGCATTGGACACTGCATATTATATCTGGCAATCGTATGTGGTACACTGCCAAGAAATTACAGGAAGGAGACCATACGTTCACTGCTCAGAGAAGAATATGTGCTGAAAGGACACAGAAATCAAAACCAGGCAAAGACACATAACACAAAGTATTTCTATGCTTCTATTTCTGAAGAGAAAGGGAGAAAGGAAGAGAAAAAAATTAGAAAGATTTGCAGAAGAGAATCAGAGTGCTTGAAACCAAATCTGAAACACTATACAGTGACATCCTCATGTTCTCCCCACGTAAGTTTTTTACCCCTAAATAATGAAAATGAAGTCCATATCATTACCCTTTACTTTACAAAATACTATGATAAGAATTTTCTGTAGGTTTATCTTCTGTTTCAGATATTTTAAAACAAAAAGTTTCTTATTTTTCTTTTTCATTCTTTTTCCTCAGGAATAGGATAATTAAACAAATGTGGAGGCATGGAATTCTTTTACAGACACATAGCTGGATTTCTACACTTGTTTACAGGAAGAAAAAAAAAATAGATGACCAATGCCATTACTACAAATATAATCAGCAGTTTCAATAGAACTTGCTTATTAAACTGATTCACAGCTTTTCACGGTATAATGACTTTATTGCCTTTTATTATAGAAGGACATAGTATAACAAGAGTTGCTTTATCTTTTCTCTATTTTTTCAAACAATGGCATTATTTGTTAACAGTGTTTGATGACAGAAACAGTACAGTCAGCTACAGCATGGATTAACATGAACAATAAACACTTCCTGAATGTTTCATTTAGAGCCAAAAGATAACAATCATCTTTTTAAACTGAGGGAGGCTTGCAATCAGTTGGATGGATAGTTTCCAGAATGACTAGAAAGTGCCAGTACATGGTAGACTGAATTAATTAAAAATAGTAAGTAATAGATTGTTTGTTTTCTAAAATTAAGTACTGGTACTTGATAACTTTAGCTTAACTTAAATATGAAAAACAGCAATGCCTTTTGGATTTTAGATAATTATTAAAATCTGACTGGAAATAATTATACTACACTGGGAGGAGGGGGAGCAGACATTAATATATTAATACAAATAAACAAAAGAAAAACCCATAAAAATATGAAAGAAGGATGCTACTTCAAAAATTACATTAATTCATTTAGTCACATTTAACCATCTGAAAAGAAAAAAAAAAAAAAAAAAAAAAAAAAAGAACCAGGAACACACAAATTGAAAGTGATGCAGTTCCCAGGAAAAACTAAAATATAAAAAACAACAAGAAAATAAAACAAAACAAAAAGCTGTTTTTTTCCCAGTAAAGAAGACAATCTTCCCATTAAACCTTATATCTCTTAATGGTCATAAAAAATTACTAGAAAACAGCCATGACTCATAACTTTACTTCTAATGGTGAGGCTTCAGATTGGATGAGCTGAAATATGATTTTAATTATTACCACCATGAGTTTTCAGCCATAGAGATGAGCCCTAAGAAGAAAAAAAATAAAAATAAAGATAATAAGTAAAAATACAGGCATATCAAACTGGTAAAACAAGGAAGTGTTTTTCTGAATAATGATGCCCCAACATTAAATCAGCAATGCAGCCAATACCAATGCAGGACAATACAGTAAGTAAAAGCTAAAATAAAATAATCATTGCTCACTGCAGTGTCATAGTCACAAGCACTAGAAAAATGTGGTGTTTCAGGAGTCTGTCTAACTGCTGGGGACCAGAGTAGGGCCCATGTGTTTATTGAGACACTGGGCTCTGAAATGGGGGCCCATGTGTTTATTGAGACTCTGGGCTCTGAAATGCTTGTGAAAATGTTACTCAGAACAACCAGATTTTGAAATAAACTGCCCACAAGTCATCATTATGAAGCGGTGCTGTTAGTTTTGCTATTTCTCTGACATACGATACTAGGTGCACAAGAATAGGCAAACTCTCCCATGCCCTGTGGTCCTTTTGTACTCATGTTGAAGAAATCTGGCCAGAAGGACACTAATCTGAAATCAAAGGAAACATGCTTCTTTGAGTGAAATTGCACATGACATGAAGATCCTATTGTCCTTTTTTGTTTGTTTGTTTCTAGCTACAGGGCAGTACAGCACACTTAGACTTCTCTGCTCCTGGGCGCCTCAGAATAGAAAGTCAGAAAACCATTTGGTCTGCTTCAGCAGCATTTACATTGGCAACATAAGAACCTCTTCCGCAACCTTATGAGCCCCTTCATTCCCCTTCAAATTATCCTCCAAGCAATACTTTTTTCCTTTTCTAATGACTTTATCTAGGAAGAACTATAATGGCTCATATGTATTACAGAGTAAAATTACATTCAGTCACATTCAGTTGGAAACATTTCACATCTACCGCTTTTTACAGCAACTAGCAGTAGTATTCTCTCCCAGAGTGACTTACTAACAGTGCTTTGTCACTTTCTAAAAACATCTGGTTGGAGGTGGCTGCTTCTGCACTCACCAAATCTGTGTGAAAACTTATTGATGTGACTTGTAAAAATAAACAAAAAGACAGTTAAAGACCGATCGGTGTACACAGAAATGCTACAGCAAGTAATTCTTCAATTTTTTTGCAGCCAAAAAAAGAAAAATGAACTGTTAAATGTCTTTAATATCTTTATTTCCAGAAGTTGGTCCTTCTAGCTCATTAAGCATGAATGCACAGCCATTCAAAGACACATGTGATTGAGATTATGATGCTAATGAAGATCACCTGTGTATAATATTATCTGAGACTGAAAAGACTTTGCAAGTATGGCAAAAAATAACATAGTTGTGTATGTGATAGAGTGGTTGCTGTTTAAAAACAAATATTTATCTAATAACATCTTTCTTCATATTTAACAATAGGTCAAAAGCAAAGCACAAGTAGCTGTAACTGTTTTGCTTTCTTTCCATTCTTTCCCTGTTCTCATCTGCTTGGCATACCTGCAGAAACACATTGTTTCTGCTGTCATTTCTAACGTTTTGTGAAAAGATGAAAAGATGCTTGCTTTTGAAGGAAATGTGCATAGTAAAATTCGAATAATAGCTTGTGAACTCATAGGTTTCTCTCTTTTTTTTTTCCTTTTTCTTTTTTTTTTTTTTTTCCTCTTTTAACAGGCATTGTTTTCTTACATTACACATAAGAAATATCTGGAAATAAAGAAGTGGGAACGTAAAGGGGCAGTTCCCCACCAGATGAAATGATTTGTCTCCAATAACACAAGTAACTCATATCAAACTTGGAAGCAAATTCAGTACCAGCAAACCACATCTCCTCTCCATTTAGCTATCTCAGTGCTTTCATTGACTTATTAGAGACAGCTCTTCAATAAGATTTAATGCCCTTCTTGTATCTTCTGCAACCTGACAAACTATTTAAATTGTCAGCCAACTATATTGTATTTAATAGTTTTATACATCTGTAGTTATTAATTCCTGTAATGTCAATTTATATTGCAGTATTTCTTTCTTCAAATATGATTTTGCAAACTGGCTTCAATTAGAATTTTCTCACCTTAATTAAGTTTAGTAATTATAGAGGCATTTTTACCTTTATAAATGAAATGCCTTTTACCCATAATATATTTTTTCCAGACAGACTGCTTTCAGAATTGCTATAACTGCTTACAATACTCTTTTATTATTTCATATTATATGAATTCCAAAAAAAATTTACTTATGAAGCAAGAAGGACTTTGGAGATATCCTGCAGAAAGAAGTATAGTCTTTTGTTGCCCATAAAAATCTATCAGCTTCAACAGCTTCTTTTTCAGGAGAAGACTTCATTGTTAGCATATAACATAAATATCTCAATCTTTGAGTTCATCTTTTGTTAAAAGCTAGAAATATGGATAGAATACTTCTAGTCATGTCTGTTTAATAACGGGAAAAAAGAATGATCTTTTTTTAATAGCATAATAGGCAATAAATGACTACGTGAAAACTAGCTTATAAAAGACTGAAGACTTGCTTAGTTTTACTAAAATAAAGGATAGTAGTAGAAATATCTGTTAATTACTTTATTACTTCACAGAAGTTATTTATTTCATATAAATTTTTTTTCTTTTTTTTTTCTATGCAGAAAAAGATCTATTTTGTAAAACATTTCTCTTGATATTATGAAAACAAACAGGTTAAAAAAAAAAAAAAAAAAAAAGAGTCCTGGAAACACAGAAGAATTGAGGTGAGAAGGACCTCTGGAGAGCAGGGTCAGCTATAGCAGGTTGCTCAGGCCCATGTCCTGCCAGGATTTGAATATCTCCAATGATGGACACTTCACAACCTCCCTGGGCAACCTGTTTCTATGAACACTCAGTCACAGTACATTCAACGATTCTGTGACCTTGGATTTTAATAACAGTATACGTAATTAATTTCTGATCTGTAAGTGCCTTCCCTGTCGCTTTCAAAGATACAGTACAATATCAAATCAATTTATGTATTCTTTGGCTGTCAGCTTCAAATCAATAGAGAAATTGTATTTATGGCTTCTCTATGAAATAAACAGGCTGAATTTGAGCAGCTGAGCAGCTCGGCAGAGAAAGATCTAGGGGTCCTGATAGATGAGAAGCTTAACATGAGTCAGCAGTGCGCTCTGGCAGCCCGGAAAGCAAATGGGATCCTGGGCTCCATCAGGAGAGGGGTGGTCAGCAGGGATAGGGAGGTGATGGTCCCTCTCTACTCTGCTCTTGTGAGGCCCCATCTGGAGTACTGTGTCCAGGTGTGGAGCCCTCACCACAAAAAAGACATGGAGATTTTGGAAAGGGTCCAGAGGAGGGCCACAAAGATGATCAGGGGACTGGAGCACCTCCCCTACGAGGACAGGCTGAGGGAGTTGGGTTTGTTCAGCCTGGAGAAGAGAAGGTTGCGGGGTGACCTCATTGCAGCCTTTCAATACCTGAAGGGAACTTACTCCCAGGAGGGGTGTAAACTCTTCGAAAGGGCTGATAATAGCAGGACTAGGGGAAATGGTTTTAAGTTAAGAGAGGGAAGATTTAGGTTGGATGTTAGGGGGAAGTTCTTTACTAGGAGAGTGGTTGGGTCCTGGAATAGGCTGCCCAGGGAGGTTGTGGATGCCCCGTCCTTGGAGGTGTTCAAGACCAGGTTGGACAGGGCTCTGGGCAACCTGATCTAGTAAAGGTGTATGTTTGGTGGCCCTGCTAGGCAGGGGGGTTGGAACTACATGATCCTTGAGGTCCCTTCCAACCCGGATCATTCTGTGATTCTGTGATTCTGTGAATTTATCTTACATTCATGTTAGAAAGTAGGTAAGCAATCTAAATACCTTCTATCTTTTTTAAAGCCAAATACTTGAAATTGTGGCTTGTTACCAGAGGCAGAGAGATGTTAGCGTTATCATTATGGCAAGTTTTGCACCTAGGAATCAAGAATTCCCAGCTGGTAAGTCAAGTGCGGTCAGACAAAGCTCCCCCAAGTCAGGAGATAATTTCTTTTCCAAATACTTCTGCAAATATGAGGAAACTTCTTAGAAAGGAGCCACCTCCTTTTGCCCTCAAGCTATGGAAATGAATCAACCAGGAGCTTCAAGAAGGATCAGGCAATTCTGCTCTGTTCTGTTTTTTATATTTTCCCACTGCAATCAAATCCAGAACTCATAAAAGGTATTACTGAAATACTGCTCTATTTTAAGTGATATGTTAAAGTTTGCCCAGTATAATTTGTATCTGCTAAGGGAAATTACAGGTTCTATAAATGCAATGCCTCCAAATGAATGCTTTGAAAACAAACAAAAGCTGAAGTTGTACCTCTATGTCATCCAATTGAATGCAGCTATGTATAGCTTTAAGAATGTGATTGCTTACAAATGCATGTGGGCATATAAGCATATAAATCTCAGAGGGAAACAACCAGTTGACTTTGTAATTTGTTCAGTATTTTCAGATATGCAGATTTTTAGATGTGATGAATTCAATTTATGCATGTTTCTAAAGAAATCTTTTCAGGCTTAAACCACATTCATTCTTAGCTCAATTTGTTTTCCAACTCTAGAGCAGCACTGAAATCGCATTTAAACTGAAATCATAGTGAAAGATAGGATCTCTCTAACAGTACGCTTCCTGGTGATGCAGTGATTGTGGCACATCATGCAATTGTAAGAACTTTCAGTGAAAAGATTCTAACAGCAGAATTTGTTTCATAAATAAGAACAAGGAGAAAGGTGTTCTTTACTTTTTCTAAACTAAGACATAAAAGCAATTTATTTTCTGTCACAAACTGTGATTTCACAGAAGAGGCCTCCAGAATTGGATTTTATACCTATGAGCAAGAGAAATACACCGGAGAATAAAAATATATGTATAAAATATCCACTTCTAAAGATTTTTTGATCTAGTGATTCTAATTTTGAAATGAGGGAAAAAAAATCAGATGAATCAGATGTGTCATTTTAAACTGTGAGTGAGTGTCTAAGATGAACCAATCCATATCTGATGTCTTAATTGAGGGTCAACAGTGGCCCAAAAAATGAATTTAAGTGAAATAACAGCAACAAAAAACAAAAAAACAAAAAAAAGAAAATATCTGCAGACTATGGACATGGATAAAAGTATGGAACACAAAGTCACTCATTTGGATGTTTTTGATTTTGTCTTTCTTTGGGCTACAAATCAATGTATAAAACCAAAAATTACGACAGATGTAGAAAAAACAACAGGTTAAGGAACACGACAGAAAATATTCAGAATATATGATTAAACGATTGAGAACTGTTAATATCTTGTCTCGTATTGAAAAATCTTGGTGGTAACCAGGTTCATTTTCATACAGCAGCACAAAAGATATGGACAAATGCCCACGGAATTCAGAGTAAACCTTGCTATCCACTGCAACAAGTCATGTGTTTAACCTTTAATGATTCAAATACATTTAAGATGTTCTAAAATATCTTCTATGTTTAATAGACACCAACACCACAATCAACACCTGTCAACATAAGGATTTGTCATCTAGAAGAAACATTATACTGATATGAATAAGAGAGTTCAGGGACTCATCTAATGAAAGTAAAAGCTTAAATCCAATTTAATAGTTGATTTTTTCAAACTAGAAGCCTGAATTCATTATTCAGGATTTCAGAACATCTAAGCAATGCTTGATTTTACAAGCTACACTTGCGGTTATGCTCCCGTGTGTATACAGAGATTGGAGTATGAAGTCTTTCATATAAATACCTGATAAAAGGTCTTCATAATAAGATCAATAACAATATTAAAAAAAAATACAAAAAAACTAGACACTACATGCATGCTAATGACACAAAGCCAGACATAATTATTTGGCAGGAACAAATAATTCTTATTACAAGACTGTTTTGGCTTAACCCAGCAGGTTGCTCAGCACCACACAGTTGTTTGCTCACTCCCCCCCTTCCAAGTGGGACAGGGGACAGAACCAGAAAAAAGGAAAGTAGAACTCATGGTTAAGATAAAACTATTTACTAAGATAGAGAATACAAAAAAGACAATAGTTAGGACAATAAAGGCCAGGGAGAGTGTGAACACAGTCTCCCACTACCACAAATTACACAGCAAGTTTCCCTCATTTGAGAGAAAATCACAGTGATCAGCACACCTGGAGTGCAGGAGATGAACTTCCTGGTGTTTCCCCTGACAGGCATTTAAAAAAAAAATTTTTTTTTTTTAAACTATATGGGTATATATATATAAACATATAACATGTGGTGCATAAACTGTTGCTCATCACTCACTGACCAATATCCAAATAGCCCCCCAAGCAGTGGAAGAGAGATGAACTGCTACACCTTCAAATAACTCTCTTTCTTCATGGTGTTATGTGGTATGGGATATTCCTCTGGCTAGTTATGGTCAGTTGGTCAGTCTGCTGTCCTGATTCTGTCCCTTCCCTGCTCCTTTGGTCTCCCACCAGCTCTTTGCTGATTGGAGCTGAGAAATTGGAGTTCCTTGGCTCTGTACAGCACTGCTCAGCAGCAACTAAAAACTTTGGTATATTATCAATGTTGGTTTTCTCCTAAAACCAAAATATAGCACCACACAAGACACTATGAAGAAGAAGAAATAATTCAATTCCAGCTGAAACTAAGACACAAACGTAATTTTTTTTTTTCATAAACATTTCAACACTTATAGTAGATTTATCTTATCAGAGGAGAATATTCTTACAGTACAACTACAAAGTGAATATCAATCTACAGAAATAGTTTAACCAGGAAAATGCCATAATTTTCCATCTTCCAAGATTTTTATGAAAATTCCACTTTATGTAAACATGAATTATAAAAAAATACTCAGCATGCTCCTTTAAGATATGGAAGTTGCTCTGACTCAAGAAAGCATTTTCAAATGTGTTCAAAATTCTCACTGTTCAAAAAACCTACCACATGAAACAAGTATTTTTCACTGAGCATTTTGCACTGGAAGTCAATTTTTTAGCAGAAGAGAAAAGGGAAAACTGAAACTTCCTCTAGCACAGTTCACATAATCTGCTTCTAACAGAGCTTTTGTGCTGTGCATCAGTTTCTGTAGTGAAACCAAAGAGAATAGAAATGATAACCAATGCAAGATGACCACAAGTCACTGCAACATTCTATCGGGAAATAATCTTGAACTTTTTTTTCAATCAGTACATGAATATGAATGTTCATAATAGTCAACAATGACTGAGCTTTCCTGAAGATGAAGTATTTACTTGCTCTGAAGGAAATTTCTTAACGAGATGGGAAAATATGAAAGGAAAAAAATGATTTTCATATCAAAAATAGATGAGGTATTTTCTATGCTAGTGAAACTAAGCTTGTTTAAAATGAATTTCATCTCCTTAATCTTGATATCTACCATTATTACCACTACTCAGTCTGTAATGTCTTCAATTCAGGGATATTATTCTTTTCCCCGGCTTTCTTTCCTTTGAAAAGTCTTTACTGGTTTGTGCAGGGACAGGCAGTGAGGAACCCCTGATGGGAGAGCAGATGTTCCCACTAGCGAGTCAACAGAGGTCATCAGTCTTGCCTGCATTATAGGAAGATATGTGTTTAAAGGGACTTGTGCCACATAATTTATACCATGCCAGTTCCAGCTCCAGGAAAGAAGCAGGGATTTACTTTCAAAAAGTCGTGGAAGGCTTTTTTTCACTTACATTGAAATATTATGGAAGAGAAACAGTGCCCAACGAAAGAAATTCTGCCACAGATACCCATCATGTTTCTTGAGTTTGCAGTCATAAATGTAGGAAAAATATATTTGTGGATTATATTCATATTTTATAGCCTGCCTGCTCTTGTTTCAAAGAAGCAAGCTTCAAAATGTATTTATTATCAAGTAGGTCTTAAGTCTAACATGCTCAGCTAAAACAGATCTCTGGCAGATTCTGTGCAAACTGTTGTAGTATATTATTATTTTATCTTTAACGAAAGTTCACAAAAGAGTGTGCTCTGAAGAAAGAAAATTTGATTTATTTTACAATTACGTAGTAGTACATAAAAGCGGTTAAAGTTGACTTTGAGAGTTACAGAGCAATGGAACAGGTTGTCCAGACAGGTTGTGGGGTTCCCTGTTCTGGTGATATTCAAAACCTATCTGGACACTTTCCTGTGTAACCTACCCTAGGGAATGTGTTTAACGGGGTGTTGGACTAAATGATACTCAGAGATCCCTTCCAACCCACAAAAATTCTGTGATTCTGTGCTCATTTTGCTTTTTTATATGTGTTGATTATTCAATTTCCTTTATCATTTCAAAACAGTATGTCAGAAGCTTGATTTATTCTTTGACCAATAATTCAGCAATTCAAATAAACAAGCAGAGCCAAGGTCTAATTTTTTCACTCTAAAATCTGCAATTCCAGAATCTTGCCTAAACTCTAATCCTCACCTGTCTTAATGAACATAAACTAATTCCGCATGATTGTCATTCTTTCAGTACTCTTCTCTGAAAGAAAACAAAATTAAAGGTGTTGCTAACATGATTTCTTTTCATTATCCTTTTATTTTCCCTTAAATTTTTCATGTGTCTCATACACTGTAAGAGAAGAATATTTTATAACTGAAGCATTTGTAACTCTAACCCAATCATTACACACTGTGCATGAATCCATAAAGTTTCAAATTTAGTACTTTATTAAAGAGGAGTTACATCAGTTATGAGATTTCCTGCCCAGATGTACTAATATAGACGGAGGATGAACAGGATGTATCGCTATATTAATACAATAGCCAATTTTTACATTAAGTTCAAGTTAAGTTCCCCAAAAAGAACAGTATTTTGGCCTCCGTTTATATAATTGCAATACCAATAAGTTTAATGGGCTTTCACATGTGTAAACAGGACAGACATCTCGATCAAATCCAGCTCTGGAAAAATAAATCCACTGCCTTTAGTGCTGGCTTTCACCCAGTGTGCATAAAATGGGATCTGAACTAGATTTTCCCTAGTATTTTAAGATTTTGTATCAGCTGCTTTCCAGCAGGATTTCTGTAAAGAACCAGTTGGATAGATCTTGTTTTTACGCAAATCCCTCTTTTTAAACAATAGTAATTAATTTCTCCATGAACATTCTAACTTGTGTGCTGAGATAAAAAGGAAAGGCACATTGTCAGATGCAGTGAATATAGCTTTCAATTTTCAGAAGTCATTAGCAATGTGAAGTATGAATATTCCGCTTTAAAATTTGTCAGAAATCCAGATTTGCTGGAGATGGAGCTTATTTAATATATTTCCAACAGAGTGTCCAAATCAGAGAACAAATAATCACTTGTACTTCTGTAACACTACAGCCAACATGTATTTTCCATTAGGTTTTTGCATAGGTGTATGAGGATTTTAGTGGCTTCTGGTAAATGTTACTCATGGCAGACAATGTTCTAATTCAAACCACCATGCTAAATAGAGAGAAAAGAAAATTTCATCATTCCTATGGTTATATTCTAAATGTAGATGAATAGTTATTTAGGGAAATAGTTATTTTCTCTGTTATAACAGTGTAATATAATACTCTAATGATCACAGTAAACAATGCAAAGGATTTTCAGTCCGTTATGTTACAAGCTGAAATCCTACACCTGAAAAGTGCCTAATGATTTTATTTAGAAAGTGTCTCTTTCACATTATATCATTTCCAAGTGACATGAGTCACCGAGAAGCCCAGTTCTCAATGAAATTCACTAAAATACTGAATCTACACAATCAGCAATAGCTCTTGAAAGGCTTCATTGTCTGAATAGTATTGCACATAGACAATAAGCCTTGTACCTTGCCTTGTAATGTTTACATCATAAAACATGCTATAGGGTACAGGTTACCAGAAGTGATACAGAAGAACAAAATACAAATAATACATTCAACTTGGGAAACCAACTAGAAAGATGTGAAAAAGCTGCTTAAAAACAGGAACTACCATTTTAATAGAACATGAACTGTAAAAGCACTGATCTGGCATAACTGTACTGGCATCTTCCCCAGTCACAGATTAGAGTAATTTTTAATAGATAAAATTTAAAAATTATTCATACCAAGATGCAAGGGAAAAGGAGGAAAACTTCATTTGTCTAATAAATAAACTCCTTAAACTGAGTTACACAGCCCAATAAAGTACCTCTTTGTACTCTGAACAGAAAAGAGGAAAACAACTAGGTCATTATAGGTACAAACAACTTGTTTTTCACAATATTCTTTACAATTACTTGAGGAACAGAGTTATTACATTCAGTCACTCTCAGATTTCATCATGGATAAACTTGAAGAGGAAGAAGACAAAGATTGAACCTTTATTGAATAAGGTTGAATAAGAGGACGACAAAAAAATGGCAATGAATGAGAATGAAGTAAGACTAGAAACAAGAATTTTTAAAATACTAATAAATGCTGCAAAGAATAATAATAATAAAAAAGCTAAAGTTGAAGGAATTAGGATCTTATATTTGATAGATTTTATATACCCAGCTTAAACATTGTAACACACACACACACAAAATAAATAAATACTGGATTCGGTACACTGACAATAACAGCCAAATGGAGTTGCATATTAAAGACAAAAGAATCTTCCCACACAACCAAGTTTCTTAGCTAAATGGATATAAACAATGTTAAATGTGCAGATGAGATATTCATACAGTTCTATATATAATTTTATATAGGAAAAAAAGAAAAAAAGAAATTCAAATGATGGCCTAATTTGATATGAAGACAAATAAGAACTTGCATTGCAAAATCCAAGACCTTGTTCATATTAATAAACTTCCTAAAGTAAAATACCTTTTCCGACCTGTTGCAAGTAAAAACAAATTTATTTAACTGTTCCAAGAAATCAAATCTTTTTCTTACAAATTTACTAAAAAAATTGAAATGAAAAATAAATTTATTATGTACTCTGCCTGTCATTTTATTCTAGACTGCTTTTATTGAAATCTCTCTTCACCTGCTTCTATTTTAGAGTATAGTAACCTTCCAACTACTAAATGTTACACATCTAATTCATTTTTCTAGCTCACATAGTTTTCTACTTTTGTAAAAGAGACTGGCACTTTATGCAGTTTTTTCAACCAATTCTTCCTGACTGTGTCCTTTTGGTTATTCAACCAAAATCAAATTTCTCAAAGCTTTCTATGGAATTTATCACAAACAAAAAAACAATCAGAATTTGCTACTATATAAAAAACCAAATGAAAAGAATACAATACAAGATTATCCATCTTTGGCTTACAGCCATATTAACCCAAAAGACTTTAAGGAAAAGGCATGGGTTTTGGGTTCCTGAATTCTTTTTTTGAGTTCTTAAATGGATTTAGAGGTCTTAAAAGCCCCGTGTTTTCAGGAAATATAAATAAATACAAGTAATTTGTTGAGCCTGTACGTAGCAGGTCTACAAAGTTAGTCTGAATTCCGATCTGTTGTTCAGATAAGACCAAAAAATGAGAAAACACAAAAAAGATAAAAATTCTGTTTTTTAACTGAATTTTCTAATACAACATTGTTAGCATGATTTTATTTAATCATCAGTTATTATGTAATACAAATACTGAACTAATACATAAACAGATAACATTTTCTTAGTCAGTAAGCTCTATCTGTATTTTCTAAAACTTTTCTCAGAAATATTAATTAAATTAAGTGAACTTCTTGCTTCAGGTTTGATTTCAGACTTTTAACGTTTCTGATGGCAAATACCTTTGTTTCAGGGCACAGTAGGTACATTTGGTATTGTTTGGATTATTACAAAACCTTTTCTGTTCCCTCTCACATAGCCTACATAATGGCTTCCATTACCACAAAAGAAATGACTTAGCTTCACTTACCCCAGGAGTAGAGTTTTCATATGCATAGAATGCTATCAGAAAATGTTTGGTTAAAAAGTAAAAACACTGTCACATTTTATAAATTGGAATATAATGCATTCTAAAAAGCACTTTTTTCTGCAAATGGTTCATTTCAGAACTTCATAATCTGTACAGCCGAGTTGCAGAATATGAAAGGAGAATGTATTGGTTTTTCACTATAAGAAAATATTGTCATTTCAAGTCCTGGACTGGGAGAAGCAAGATTACTCTGTAATATCACAAGCAGGACAGAAATAGTGAAAGTGCTCTATATACAGTAAATAATTAGAAATGTTTTGCAAACACTAATTACATTGCCTACACTGGTCTTCATGAATGTAATCAAGAAAACATGCATTTTTTCTTCTCTTTAAATACCATTTCCCAGTTTTGTTGGTATGATAAGTAAAAAGAGAAGCTGCATATCCTCATGGTAGGTGAAAATACAGTTTGTTAGAAAGCTGGGACTGTAGGCTTAAAATGGGGTTTTTGCATTTCCAATTCAGTGGAATTATTTATGTGAGTAAGAGACAAGGAAAATTTTTGTCGAGAAATCTTCAGATGAGAAAATAAATTGAACACTCCATATGCAGTATTTGTCATATGCATCAGAGTCCAAATATCTCATTTGGAGCCAGATTCTGTCTCATCTTTATACATATGGTTTTAAAGCCACAGCTGTATATTTCTGTGAAGTGATCATTTCACTCCTTGTCTTCAACAAATATGAGAACCAAAGTCTTCCTATAATGCTCATTATAATTTTATATTTATTTTATATATATTTTTATATTTACATATATTTGATTACAGCTGTTACATCCCAGAAAATAAATAAAGAAATAAATAAATAAAATGTAGAACTTCTTTAGAGTTGGTTATAGCAGAATGGAGTCCTTGTTGCTTTTTTTGCTTATTTTCTTCAGTGCTGGAAAGCAGATGGGTTTAACTGTTCTTAGATTCCAACAGAAAAAAAAGACTTCAAGAATGTAAGGCATCATGTGTACCTTGTGTTTAGTTTAGTATCAGGTACCTGATAGAGGCCATTATCCATTATTTCAAGTAAAGAAACATGATAAGTGAGACATATGCTACAATGGAATTACTTGCTATTCCCAGTGCTTTGATAACAAAGATTTACTTTTTTATCAACAATACTTAGAGCAATAAATTTTATTAACAAAGATAGATGTAGACAATCAAAATTCAGGTTGAAATTGGAGTACATGCCAACTGGGAATATCAAATGAGCTTAGAATAAGTAAAATTAATATACTACAACAATCATCAATTTCAGTATCTTCTTTTTCTTCTTTTTCTTCTTTTAATTTGATCTACCATAGCTTAGAAGACAAAAATCATGTTTTTATTTGCAATTGTATGTATGAATGTAAATACAGACCTAATCCTGACAAGATCTGACATAAAACTTTCCATTTCTATATCAACAGAGAATGAAAAAATAGGCTCTTGAAATCATTGCTCATGATTGTAAATGAGCATGTGTACTGAAAACAATTATTTTTGAGACACCGGAATATTCATCATCTATAACACCATGTATTTCTGAGCCATATGAGTTATTTCTGTTTGTGGATTAAAAAGGAGAAAATTTTGAGAGGTTTTCTTGAAAACACAGGTTCTAAAGTGCATATTCATAGGCCAGTAATAATTTCTGGGCTAATATATGACAGATGAGTCAGACAGACAACACAATTTTGTTAAAGTATTTTTTCCTAGGCATCTGAGTACAAATAATAGGGACTAAAATCAGATTTACAGTTGTCTCAGCCAGTGGCATCAGGAGGCAGTGTTAGAGAAAATAAGGTTTCTGGAATTATTTCTCCAACATTTTCAAGACATTACAAAATATTGTGTCACCTACAGAAAATTGGGTCACACATTCTTTTCTTCTGAGAAGTAACCAGAAGAGGACTGTTACTCAATTATCCATGATTGTTTGATGACCAGATCATCTCCACATAATAAGAGAGCAGGTTTAATCTTATTCTTAAATAGATTCAGATTCATCCATCATTCTTATTCAGAAGAATATTGTAAATATCAAGTTAGAGAGCAACTAGAATGACTATGCTTGTCCTAGCATAGAAAACTGGTCCACAAACAAATACAGAATACATCTTAGGACTCAGTCAGGAGACAAATGCAAGATTTTTTTATTAGCTATAATCTTTTTTTCTGTTTTTGACAGCATTCCTTCTGTTAATATGACAGTATTATGAAAAGTAACTACAGTGTTTCTCTGCCTATGTATTTTGACTCTCAGTATCAAGAGATCTGGTGCTGAACAATGCTTTGAAATTTGAACAATTGCTTTTGAAATTAACAATTTTCATGAACTTTTAATTAGTTCTGTTGTTTTTTTGTTGTTGTTTGTGAAAGAGAAAAGAAACCTAACTGGAATTGGAATAAAAATATGAAAGCTGCTCTATAAAATGAAGGCATTTATAAAGCTAGGAAGACTTGAGTGGGACAGAATTTCACAGAAGAAATTAGAAGATTCCTAAAACATAGCTATAACAGTAACTGTGTTGGAATAGTTGTTTGTGACTGAACCCTACCAGAAGATTGTTTCTTAATTTGAAATTTACACAATGGACTTTTGTGCTGTTTCTAGAAATGACTATAATACCTGGAAGTTCACTCTTAGTGAAGATCAGTAGACTGAGAGATCCTAGAATCACAGAATCATACAATCATTAAAGTTGGAAAGCAACCTTTAAGATAATCAAGTGCAACTATCAAGCTTTCACCCTTATGCCCTCTAAACTGTGTTCCTCAGTGCCACATCTACCCTTTTCTTGAAAACATCCAGGGATAATGACTCCACCACCTCTCTGTGCAGTCTGCTCCAATGCATCACCACTCCTAAGAATATTTTTTTTCCTAATATCCAACCTGAACCTCCCATGGCTCCTCCTTCAACTTACTGCTCCAAGGTCCTAAAACCCCTTTTGATAGACCTTAAGCTTCTCCCCATTACTTTATTGCTGTTAATCTGAACTAATGAAAGCAAGTCAGAATCAGAGGGCTATATCAGACTAGGGAGCTTTCTAGTTATGTCCCTGACTTGGACCCCAGGGAGGCAGCAGGCTTCCCTTTGAATAGGGTCCAGAAGGGAGTCTCCTATGACAATCACCCTTTTTTGCTCTTGCAGAGGCATTCTTTAGGTGTGGGGGTGGCCACAACAACCCTCTGCGTGGAGATGCTATAGTCTGGAGAAAACTCTTGTTTAAGAGTCTTCATCTCCCTGCCAACCCTATTGCTATATTCAGCAGTCTCGCACTTCAGACCCCGTAACACTAAACAACTTAGAAATGGTCAACTAAAGAAGTGCAATTGTACCAAATATTTTTATGGGTAGGAGAACAAAGTAAACAAAGAAATCATATCTAGTATATGTAAAAGAAAGCATGAGTAGTGAAATCAGATGTAAAGTGAACTTGCAGAAGAAGGTGCAAAGTAATATTATGCTATCAAATATATAAAAGCCACCCCAGTTAGATTCTGAAGAGAGGAAGAAGCTGTCAACATCATATTCCTCTAAGCAAGGCACTCAGATGAGGAAAACTCACTGTTAAAATGTTCACAGGCACCTGCAAACAAGCACACACACACATATTTAGGCCATCAACTTGAGGACCCAGAGCAGAAACACAAACATGATCATAATGCATGCAAGAGTCAAATA
Organism: Perdix hodgsoniae; assembly: GCA_035772895.1. Classification (NCBI taxonomy): domain Eukaryota; kingdom Metazoa; phylum Chordata; class Aves; order Galliformes; family Phasianidae; genus Perdix; species Perdix hodgsoniae. The sequence goes on along the minus strand of JAPSGF010000002.1, from coordinate 20,234,642 downwards.
CTAACAAGTGTGAATATAACAAATTTAACTGTGCTATTATTACTGAGATTACCTTATAGCCTCAATACCTTATAGCCTCAATTCTTTATTTCCTTTTCTTCCTGTAATAATCAGACCTGAACTAGCATTGATTCCTGGATTAGATTATTGCTATTTTTCTGTACAACAGCCCGAAGGGAAAAACACAACTGAAATAATCTCAAAAATGTCTAAATGCTGTGATGTTATTGTATTTCTAGAAAAATGACAAAACACTGAATATATTACTTAAAGTTTGTGAGTCACACCTGAGTGGAAAGACCATAAGCAAAGAAGTTATGGGATGTCAGAAAGCTATAGGAGGTAATGACAGTTTCAGACAGCTATGGAAAATAATTTCCAGATAATTATTACACTTTTGTTGTGGTGAAACAGAACACAGCAAACTCTTTTTTCTGTCATCTTTATTCGGTACTGTTCCTCCTAACACTCCTCTACATTAAAGCAATAGAAAGTATTCTTTGAAAATAACTTCTTAGACTTTTTTTTTTTTTGCTGCACTTACATTCGTTACCTTTTTCTTTATCTCTTTAATTTCTAGTGTATTCGTTGTATTATTTATTTATTTATTTAAAGAGGACAACTATTTTAATAGCTTATCGTTTGTTTGCTGTTCATCATTTTCAAAGGGATTGTTGTTTAACATACATAATGTCTGTAATTCTGAGAGTGGCTAAGCCAGAGCTACTGGATAAGTACAAACATGACTGCTATATTAGAACTGACTACATTAGTGAGCATGTTTGGACCAAAGCAGTTTAAAAAACTAATGTTTCTTGCTCACTTTTGTTAGGGGACAAACTTTTGATCTTTTAAAATTCTAATTATTGTCAACCTTGGATTCTATCTCTTTTTGATTGTAAACCTTTTTAGCTAACAAGGACTGTGCTGAATCCTTAATTTATTAAGGCTCATGGAATGTGATATTAGGATCACATTACAATGTTCTAAAAAACATGTGTTATCTTCCTTTCTCTTTTGATGTTCAGTCCAATAGGATTTCTCTGGACATTTTTCACAGATGATCATAAAAATAGATAATTATCGTGATACTGTGGGTGGTATTCATATTTGAGACTTTGGTTAGCAATAACATTTCTTTTAGTAGTCAGCTAGTTAAAAAATGACACTAAAAGACAGTCTCAGACCAATTGCCTCATCTCTAAAGGAGGCTAAAATGAACAGTGTCTGAAATTCCAGACACATGAGTATATGTAGTAGTTGCCTGCTCTCTACAAAATTATCTCTCTACAAAACACTCCAGTATTCCAAAAGTAAGAAGGACCAGGAAATGATGATTCTTACAGTAGTTAAAATAATATTAGCTATTTCAAGCATGACTTACATCTTCTTTTTTATACACCAAATGTTAAATTTGAAAACATATGTAGATTTCAGCTGCCATTGAGCTGTAGTCTTCAGTGACTAAGTTTGCTCTAAGTAAGACAGACTATACACATATGGTTTCCCTGGAAGACAGCAGAGAGAGAATTACCACTTTTAGAAGATGTCTGTATGCAAGTTTTCCTCTATTCCAAAAAAAAAAAAGAAAAAAAAAAAGAAAAAAAAATCCATTAGTCTGTCTTTTAGCTTATTTCTACATTTTCAAACACTTTCTTCTTACACCAGTCTAATATTTGTATATATGACTTCATATGTGTTGTATGTGCTATGACACAGTTATCAAAAACACACCAGTTATCACTGCTACACTACACTTAGCCAAAGTTAATCTTTAGCAACCAAATGACTAAAAATTATATGAGTACTATTTTCACTGACTGAAAAGCGGAAACGTCGGGCCTCTTATGAACAGAATATAAAAGAAAGAAAAGTGTGTGGTATTATAAAGGGAAGAGTCAAATAATGAATTATCCTTGGATTTCTTTTCTGGATGTTACTGATTGCATGTTCAGAATGGTCAAAGAGCCTTTTAAATTCATTATGTTTTGAGAGACATGGACATTAGTTTCGCCTGCCTGTACTTTAACACCTGTGAAGCTCTGTGAAAGAGAGGGTCTAAAGCTCCCTCAGTGTTGTGTGCTGTGACACAGCACCCTTTCTAAGCTTGGCTGTGACAAATTGGGAGGCTCTGAACTTTAAAGTACAATGAATTGGTTTGAATTATTATGCTTTACTCAGTTTAAAATAAGGAGAATAGCCATTCTCATCCATAAGAATCTGCCACTTCATATAATTAAATTCTGGCAGACTACATACTGCAGGTGTATTTTAATTAAATTTATCCCCTATTACACTAGGAACAAAATGCAGCCTCTGTGGCTCTTCTGTACCTTGTCCTTCTCTCCCTCATCAATCTCTGTAAATAGCTGAGATATCACTGGGAAGAGGTTAGACAATACTTATAGGTAGGTATGAGAATTTGGTAAAAGAGAGCTTTAAATGAAAGGAAGCCATGGGAAAAAAATGTGCTTTTTTGGTGAACAAAAAATGTATTTCAATATTTAGTTCCCTGGATGGAACGAAGTCGGCATTTGAGCATGATCTGTAGATTTAATTTGTCACCACTTTCTGAAAATCAAATGTGAAAAGAAATACTTTACAGCCAGTATATAATTTAGTCTTCAAAAAAATTAAGTAAATTTAACATTTTTCACAGATAATTTACATGCTTGCAAAAGATATTTTTATTCGTTGCTTTGTTCACAAGCACCTACTGGTGTTTGCTAGCTCATTAAAATGCAATTTGTGCATACTTTGCCTTGCCAGTTGTGAGGGAATCCATACAGATAATAGAATCCTATATGAAGAAAATCACATTAATTTAATGTAAACATGAAAGCTATGTTCTAAAATGTAAGCAAGGACTTGAAAAAAATTTAAAAGTGAAGGTATGAGGAAGCATAAATAATAAAAAAAAAAAGTAGCCACTACAACAATATCACCAAATAAAGACCCCTCAATGCAAAAATGCAAATAATTTTTGCCATGTGCACTAAATGAGATGGCACACTATTAATTTGGGATCATTGTGGATACATTTCCTTTCATCTGTTCACTAAATTGAATCCCTTCTAATTTCCCCAATATCCTCTTTAGGTAAAAAAAAAAAAGAAAAAAAGAAAGAAAAAACACTAAAAAACAAAACCAAATCCCCCCAGTGAAACAAGGAATAAACAAGTAATAATATAACAGAAACCTTGTGTATATATGTGACCTCTATTTTTATGGTAATTACAGTGGCAAGGAATTAGAGTATTTGTTCAATATAGTCCTGTCTTGTAATCTATTTACTAATATGTTATCTACTCTTCTTTGGTTTCTCATTTTGGGAGAGAAGAAGGAACTCGAATGAGCACAAGGAGAGATGCTAGAAGAAGCTAGTTTCATAAACAGAATATCATTTCAAACATATGAGTAAAGAAATCATTTTAAATTGTATTATAATTTCCATTGCACCAAAATTCAGCTTATTCACATGACAGTCCTACAGGAAGAAATATTCTTCAAATGAAATATTTTATAAGCACATAAGAATTAATGATTAAGGGCAAAATTGAATTTTGAAAAAATTGAAAATATAATTTAAGCTGAACAGAAATTCCAATGGTAATCATTTCATTTACACCTTGAATTAATATGACTACATTGAAAATTTCTTAGAAAAAAACCACATAATAATTATTATTTTTCACATTATAATGTTCAGTACAGTGGAGATTTGTACTTTCCAGACTGTACATTAGAGTTTTGAAAATTAGTATTTTGGCATTCCTAAAACTGTAAGACTTCATTTTCATTTGTTAGAATAACCTGAAGCACTGTGATATGAATCACACACACACACACACACAAAATCAGCATCATCATGTTTCTGTGGTGCACCTAATGTGCAATATGAAATGTAAAGCCAGACTCCCCTGCCTGTTCTAAGTCTGTGAGACGATACGTACATAGAACTTTGTTCTGTAAGTGGCAATATGGAAGATGAAGCACTTCAAGGATGGTGCCCCATAGGAGGGATGGGACTAAACTGAATAGTTGTATCATAAGGAAATCAATATACTATAGAAAAATGCAGTCTGTTCTTTTAAAGACCTTAGGCTAAATTAAAATCCACTTGTTTGGCTCAAATAAAAATTAAATGAAGTATATTCTAATTCTGGGGAAGAATAATATATTTTCTGGCATTCTATAATGCTTCTCACAGAAATTAGTTTTCCAGAAGCAACATTTTCTGTTGGGAAATTCCAATGGAAAACTTGTATTCAACTCTCATTATAACTTAAAGCTATTGAGAACAGAATGTTACGTGGCTATAAGAAATGGACTGGATTGATGCTTTTTAACCCATTCTATTCCCTAAAACTATGCTGAACAGCAAGATGCTTGAGATTGTGAAGCCCTGAGTAGTTTGAAGAATGCCTGGAAACCCTGGGGATGACATGCTCTGCCTGGTAGCCAGCAGCCCTAGTGTGGCTTGTACCATGCAGGCAGAACAGGGCATGCAGGCATCCAGGGCACTGAGGGCTGGGTGGCAATGCACCTCCCTGCATCCTCTCTCTCAAAAACGGTAGCAGCTCTATCAATAGGATACTTGAGCATCTGACATTAGAAAATCATTGTTTTTTTCCTGAGAAAAAAAAATACATGCTTGTGTTTCATGGGTTTTGCTGAACACCTTATTATCTAAGGCAAAATGCATCAGTGCTGACAAATTAGTGTTGCTGACCAAACCTTTCTTCAGCATCAATAGGAAGGCTGGAACCGGGGAGTTTTCTTTACAAAATAGAGCAGCTATGAATGATTTCTTACAATATTTTTCAATTTGCGCAAACGAAAAAGAAAATACCTATAACATATTTTATGACCTGGTAAAGCAGACAAGAAGTGTAAAGCCGAAATGTGTCTCGTCTTTCTTTGTTTGAGACGAGGGAGAGGACAGAGAGAAAAAATCACAGAGAATCTCAGAAGAAATCAGAAGAAATCCTGACCTTTGGCACCCAACAAAGTGTCAGAGGAGCTTATCTAGAAGATAAAAAAAACACCTGAAGAAGATGTAATATAGACTCCTATAATTTGTATTTGCTGAAATTCTGCTTTACATGCTGAAGCTTCTCTATATTTTCTTGCTTTCTCTTCTTCTTTTTTCTTTTTTTAAAAGAAAGTGTCACATTAAATTTATTCTTCATTTTTCAGTTCAGGTTGTTTTTGTATTTTCTTTCCTCTGTTACAGTCATTAGAGGTTTACAAACCTTTTCCTACTCCTTCACATCATTGCCACTATTGCCTTTGACTTCAGCCTACCTTAGCAATTTTACCAAAATATTTAATCTTTCTACATTAAGATAACTGAGTTTGAATTAGCTATACATTAAAAAATATCAATCAAATTTCTATTTGCAAAAACTTGATCCAACATGTAGTCAAATATTTTTTCAATATTTTAAGAAATCTTTCTTCATGCACATGTATCCTTCAAATTCATTCATCTATAAACTGTTTAGCTGTCACTTTTGTGTGTTCTAAGCATCCATGACTGGCTGAATTAATCCAATTTAATATAATGGCTGGTGAAGACCACAGCTAGTTATAACATATTTAGTTGCTCATTGTTAATGCAAAGTAAAATATTTGCACAGCAGTCTATTTTGTACTTCAATCAGTGTTTGCATTTTTTATATTATAATATTACATATTATAATACTATATATTATTCAACTTCTAGTTGACCTTAGGAAAAAAAATAAACCTTCAACTTGCTATTTTACAGTCTTCTATCAGTCTTCTTAAATATTTGCACTATAGCATCACTGTGAATCTAAATGATCATGTGGTGCTTGCCTTCCACACATGTGAAGCATCAAGGCAAAATATAGTCATTTTTAAGCACACAGTGAGAAATGCATGTCTAGTTGATGATGATGTACATTTGTATAATATTCTGAGGTATACTGAAACACATGACAGTGCAATGTTAAGATGGGGCATAAAATCAAAGAAGATTCATAACCTTCTAAGTATACTGGGTTTTTTTCCTTCTAAATCTTGTCAGTGTTCATCTCATTAAAAAATAAATGAATACAACTGAGAATATCTATCTTACCTATTCATCTCATATTATTTAAAAATAACATATGTATTTTAAATCTACTTCGTTGTTCTTATTCCTGGTCTTTGGACTCTTTTATTCTTTTCCTGTTCCATTTCATTTTTCATTTCCATTATATTCTGCTGGACCAACTATAGAACATTTTTTGTAATGATGAAATGTGTAAGAGTATATTACAAAATTCAGCATGTAAAACCTCTCCTCCAAAGATGAGCTGCTCTTGTTTTTCTGTTTTATGATTTCTTTGATGTTGTGTTGTTTGTAATTTATGAACCAGACACTTGAGAGCTTTGAAAGCTTAATAATGTGAATATATAAATACCCTCTTACAAATATGGATCATCCTAAAATGCTAAAGATTAAAATGCAGGATTGAAAAAAATGAACAGAATTTAAATTGAACAACTCAGTAATTCAGTCTCTATCACAGTAGTTACCATTTATTTTCTCAATAAAAATACTTGCAGCTTTAGAGAATTATGTTCCCAAAATAAACATTAAAATGTCATGAACATGACTTTTTGAAAATTTATTAAAAAAAAACACTCACATGCACGTTTCCTAATGTGGTGTTAATTAAACAGTCATGGGAGAGTCTTGCCTAAACCAGAGCACTGATTTGACTGCATATATCCAGAGAAATCTAGGTCTCTAATTCGGCCTTCATGCTGTGGTTCAGCATGAAACATCACTGTTGAATTATATTAGTATTCTCTGTTTTGAAAGGGTTTTTGCTTTGAAATTACTATTGTTAATTAAAGGTTTTGTTAATTATTAAATTTGATCTTAAATATTGATGGCACATGGAAATTGGATCAGTATTACAAAAACTCCAAAATGGTGCAAAAAATTACAATTAGCATATAAAGACCACAGCTGTAAGGCAACTTGACCTTCCTTCCCTACGCTTAACATAGACTGTGTTTAAAGGAACAGTGTAGAGGAAAGTTGTCCTTGTAAGATGACTTCTCAAGAAATACTTGCAGCTGATCAATTCTGCAAACTACTCTTCAAACACAGCTTGAACCAGGGATGTAGAAAGTTTGCTCTAATTAAAGAAGATACATTCGATGAAAGAGTATCTTCTCAAGCTGATAAGAAGAGCTGATGAAGCCTAGATTTTTAGACCTTGGAATCTCAGATGGATTTCTCAGTTTTTAATAAAGATGACATCACATCCATTTGAACCATTGCCTTTCCATTTGTGGTCTCTTTACTTCGCAATGCTAACAGAAATCCCACAGGTCTGTGGCCTTTACTCTTTTCTCAGATTTGACTGAAATATTATCAAAATGTACATAAAATATGAGAACAGAATCTGGCAGAGTTCTACTGTGTCATTTTGCTGTTTAGGAGCTATATGCTAACTGAATTGTTTAGAACCTATTGAGGAGTGTTTTACAACTAAGGAGGATCTCTGCGGACTTTCATGGCAGATCTTACTGCATCTATGTCTTTGCTAATAATTGGGCTTATGAAAAAGAAATAGCATGGTAACAAAATGCAGAGCACTTACGAAAAGAGGAAACAATTCTAAACATGTTAAAAATACTCTACTACACTTAATTGACAAGTCCTCAACAGTCATTATTTTCATGAATCTTATTTCATTTCAGTTTTTGAATTTTAAAATCTTTCAAAGTTTTTGGCAGACAATTTAATAATGCTATAATCATTTCAATCTATCAAGAGTTCAAAGTGCAAGAAGTGAATTGACATATTTTACATTCTAATTCTTGTTTTTCTTTTTCTATATGATCTTTTGATTTTATTACATCACTGTATTTACTTCTATTTAAAACCACGCCTGCTCATTACTATTATTAATCCACGTGATTATTATTTCTTTTAATTTAAATAAATCCGTTTCATCCATCTCATAACAAACATGAATAATTAAGTTCAGCTGATTCATCTTATTTAAAATTAGGCATCCAGTCTATATCTGTCCTTCCAATGGATACTGATGGTCAAGGGCTTTTCCCATGTAAGTTTAAAACACTGTTCTGTCTATCTATTCTATTCCCCATCTCAAATTTAGTGCTATTCTTTTCTAAATAGATATGTCATGTATGTGCACAGCATGAAGTCTGCAATCATGGTTAGCCACATCAGATCAGACAAAACAAGTTCTACCAGTGACTACGTTTTTCTGTCCCAAATCCTAACTACACATATAAATGTACCATGGTCTAGATAAGGGCCTTTTTTTCCTGACTTAAATGAAACTATTGTTCTTTATTCAGAGAGTAAATGTTCAAAGTTCAAAACAGATATATTTTTATTCTTAAAAGAAATTGAGGGCCTCACCAATCACTTGAGTCTAATTCTAAAGAAAGCTGCAGTCTTTCTGTTTTAGAACCTGCAGAATCCACATTCTTTCAGAGAGATAGAAAATTTTAGGAAACCATGATGAAAAGACTGTGACCCAGAGCATTCTGGCAATTTCATGCAAAGCAAGTATGTAGGTCAGTATCATATTAATAATATGTCTATTATTTATAACATCTAGACCAGCCTCACTTGCTTCATTCATGCTAAGTAACCTTTCATCCACCATTGGCTAAATTCACCGTCAGGCAGAAGGGAAAAGCTTACAGAAAGTTATGATGCAGTTATTTATTTTTTTAATTATATGAGCACACTAGACTGAAAATGATGTTAACTTTTAATTTCCAACCATTTTAAGAAGAGCTCCTTTTGTACTGCAGATGAATTTCCCGATTATCCATTTTTGCTCCATTACTTATTGTCATGGTTTAATATTTTTTGTAATTTTGCTATCAGTATTCCACATCATAACATCATGTAAAGTATGGATAATTCACAGAGGTTCAGCTCACAGAAGAAAACTACGTTTCCCAGAGGACATCACGGTCAGGAGATAAGTCACGGGACCAGGACAGTATATAATCTCACTCCCGTGACTGAACTCTCACACTCTCTCGGATCCTCGGAGCGTGGGGTGCCTTCCAGCCGTTTCGCCTAGAACTTACAGTAGGCCTTTCGGTTTTTGGGACTCACTCGCTCTCTCTCTCTCTCTTTTTGCTTAATTACAATTATATTGTATTATATTGTATTATCCTGTATTCTGATATAGCATTTAGTAAATAAGTGTGCCTCCTTAGATCGCTGCCGCTGTTTTCTTTTCCCATTCCCTTTTCCCCTTCCCTTTTTGGGCCAGTGGCCCTTTTGGGCCAGCTGCCCCCCTGTCATGGGCACAGGTAGATCTTGCTTAACCCTCGACACTTATATATCATTTGCCTGACTTCTGAGCTTCAGCACTAATACCTTTGTGCCTCTTGTTAGCTTCTGTTTTTGCACTGTTATTTACTGAAACAATTCCTTCTTCCTTTCTCTATATTAATTTGAACAGAGCTGACAGGACATTATCACAGCCTTTTGTCAGCTTTAATTCCTGTGTATTTTACTAAGTCAGTATTTGGAAAAAAAGAATTGGAGTGGTAAAGATAAGGTTAAATAAAATTCTCTAAAACATAGAAACTTAGTTTGGTATAGGATATTTTGTCAAAGATATGAAATAAAGCTACAAATTATTTTACTTTTTTGTTGTTTGTTTTCACTTGGCCCTAGCACATCCTAAGCAAAATCTTAAAACTCCTCAAATTTGTGAATGAACATGCATAATTACAGCTGTATGAAGTTTTTCTTTTATTTGGAAAATGCCATGTGTAAGTAATCTGAGCTTGTTTTTCATACTTGACGTAATCTACATGGACATTCTTTACATATGATGATCAGACATTAACTTGTATGTATTATCAGGAAACTTAACGAAACAATTTACTTACTTAGCTCTGCAAGCCAGGAAACTAACATATAAGGTGTTTGGGTCTATTCAAAATGTGATATTAATTAATCTACATCCCACCAAAAGCTTTGGTATTTGTTCCCACATTAAATCAGTTTGGGTTCTTCAAATTTCTTAAACAAATCTTGACTAAATGTGCCATACACATATGTTGATTTTGTATGCTGAAGTACAGTGAAGTTTATTAGAAAAATTAATTTTCACATTGAAGTAGGTCTCACTAGAATGGCAGTTTCCAAAATTCCTTATCTGAGAGAACTTCAGTTCTCATTGCTACTCAGTTCTACACATTTATTGTGCTCTTAAAGAGACCACAGTTCTTTGGGTACAAAGGACTCCAGAAATTTCCTTACAATATACACCACAGGCAGCACTGCTTAAGAAAAAATTTCCATCAAGCTGTCATCATCCAGCAATTATACCACTGTTTTCATTACTTGCGGTAATTCAACAAAAGTCTTGAGAGTTGAACAAGGCCACAGTCCAGACACAGTTGATCCAAGTGAGCAGTGCTACATGGCCTGCCTGTCTGAAGCATCCAGATATGTTTATTCAGTATTGATTCCAGATGAACTTTAAATCTAATTTAATTTATATTCATGTACACTACCAAATTGGTGATGTTTAAAGATAATTGTCTGAGATGGCTGGGGAGAATTTGTGATCTAGTACAGCTAGTTTTGTTTCTCTGGCAGCTAGATAAATGTTTGATACAAGATCTTTGGACGTCAGTTCAAAAGCTCCTATTGACTTCCATGCTCTTTGGATACAATTGTAGATGTCTAATTGGCCATCTGTGTGCATATTTGATGTTACTGCACACACATATTGGACCTGGCCACTGTTAATATAGTCTCCAAAAAACATTTGTAGTAACTGTATTCAATACCAGTTATAGAATAATCAATTGAAAATATCTCACTAAAAATTCAGCAATAGAATTTTCTTCCAGTAACTTTTCTTTTCTGTTCCAATCCCTAGCATCACTCACAGAGAAAAGGTTGACACCTTGGAGATATACATATGAAAGGGCACAGCATCTGAACTAACATATATTAGGAGCAGTAAATTCTTAAATTTGATTTTAAAGCACTTTCAACTCCAGATAGACAGGCTATCTTAAAATATTATGCTTGTTGTTTGGGTTTTTTTCTTCTAATGAGAAATTATCTGCATTTTTATAACTATTTTGAAAGTCTTTATAAATGACAGTTTGCCACATGTTAGACTGCTACTGTGACTTACGGTTTTCCACGAAAGTTACCAAACAACCCTTGAAAATATATGCATGTTTTTTATTTGAAAAGCTATTGTTTAAGAAAAATTAAGACCATTTTAATTATAAAATTGCAAATAGAGACAATGCAAAGAACTGCTACAAACATTTATTTTTAGTAATGTTTCTGCAGCTAAAGAGATAATAGAAACAAGTCTGATGATCTAGAAGGTCACAAAAGAAGCACATACACCCTATTTGTAATTGAAGTTTAGTCAAACAAGTAGCTTCTAGAAATCAACTGTATTGTAATGTATTGTTATGAAGTAGAACTAGCTAGCTAATGAAAGGGTAATATAATTACACATATGTTTTGATATGTTATATTCTTACATCTTGTTTTCTCCTAATAGTTTGGGATTTTTCCAAAGCATATCGATTAACACTTTTTCACAGATGTTTAAATGTCAGCTTATTGATCTGTTACTATTACATATCATTAAACTTCAAAATTGTTCATGTCAATTTATGTATAGTGTCTGTTCATTTGAGATGAATGTGTCTGGAGAACAAACTTATTCTTGGTATAACTGTTTATTCATGTACAAGTGCATAATGTCATATAGCTGTCAGTAGATTAATCAAGGTATGAACTCTATTTTTAATACTTGTTTCCATAGAGTTGTTTTTAGTCTCTTTTACATAACACATTTAAAATGAACAGCTGTGAAGAGAAACCACCATAAAAACTAAGAAGTTTACATTCTTCTCTTAATATCAATATGCACTGGTTTCCCAAAAATTTTGTATTAAAATCTGTCCCTGTGTCTAATTTCCATATCTAACATAATGCAAACCACAGCAGAAAGTTAATTTGTTTCATGCACGTACATTATATATTAATCCAGATTTTCACCAAGTGTCTGCCAAATATATTATTCCATCTGGTAACATTTTGCATTTTCCTGTGAAGATATATAGCAATCACAAACCTTTCTCAGTAGTCTTTTATATCTATTTTACCCCTTAACACTATTACTACTGTAATCTCTGCCTAATCTGTCCTGGTCAATATAATCCATGATTATTTTCTTTAACTTTTAAATCATTGTGGCA
>JAPSGF010000002.1:20176075-20218287 GCA_035772895.1 Perdix hodgsoniae | reverse complement strand
AAGGGAGAAAGGGAGAAAGGGAGAAAGGGAGAAAGGGAGAAAGGGAGGGGGAAGAAAAAAGGGGAAAGGGAGAAAATTTTTGTTTTGAGCAACATATTCTTCAATTGTCCAAGTCCAACAGTACTCTGAAATCATCTCATAAGCCTCTTCTTGATACAGATTAAAATTCACACTTGGTTATTTCAGTGTTATATAACAATAATTCAAAATATCATAAATAAATGAAGATCTCAGAAATCTAACCAAAAATTCTGAAAAGCACCACCAGAAATAATCAAAACCACTCTTCTTCATATTAGGAGTTTTGAGTATGCCTCCAAGGTGTCAACCTCTTCTTTTCGTGTGATGTTAGAGATTGGAACAGAAAAGAAAAAAAAAGTTAGTGGAAGAAAATTCTATCTCACACCAATCTGCCAAGTTGTGTAAGGCTCACGCCAGAATCTGTTCCATTAGCTCTCAGGAATGGTGAAGAATGCATTGAAGAGCCACATAGTTGATTAAAGTATACCAGGATCTGAATGTATAGCCTTCCCATCCCCTTAGTTTGTCATTACATTACCTAAAATTAAACTTAAGGTGTTCAAAGCAATTTACTCTTCTACCCTTCTCTTCCCTCTGTAATTAGGAAAAGCCTCTTGACTAGCATAAGTTTTCCCCTTTTCATGGCTATGCAAATATCTCCATATTAAATATTTACTTCAGTGAGATCTAGAAATTTTTCTTCCACGCCTTTCTACTTTTTACTGGGTAGTTTTTTACCACATTTTTGGTTTTAGTGTTCTGTATCTGTGTGCAAGAATCATATCTTTAGTAAAGATGATGATGACCACCTGTTATTACAGTATATTGAGGTTTTTGAAATTTAACTACCCTACATGTATATTTTCCTTTTGACAGGAACACCTCTGAAGTGTACCACATGACTCAGTCCATCTGCCCTTGAATGGCTTGAACTCAAGGATCCAAGTACACCTGGACTGAACTGGGGCTCACAACTTAACACCCTCAGCCACATTCAGTTCCATGACCATGCAATATTTTATGAACCTTTTTTGCAACACACAACAAATTACCAAGGGAACTCGCATGTTTGAAAAGGAGCTGGAATCCACCAACAAACTGAGGGGAGGGGAGAGGAAAGCCTTTTCTGGAAAACAAAATGAAAGAATATTGTTTGGTCTATTATTATATTTTTTAGTTAGGACTCAGCAAGCCATTTATCTGGAAGACTTACAAAGTGCTACTTTTAATATACTCAATAAAATGAATAGAAATGCAAAAATCCTACAATAACACATCTAATCTATCCTTTATTTGTATTTTCAGCTCGAGTGCATGTAAATTGCTTGACCCAACTAATTTCTACAAATAAGCAGTTTCTGAGACAGAAATTGTTGTGAACTTGTTTTGAACCAAATATGGAATGCACATTCGGAAGGTACAATCAGTTTCAGTAACTGCTTAATGAATTCTAAAGTTACCTTTGGGTAATTTATTTATTTATTTATTTTAAGACAATGGGAAAAGATTGAGAAATTGTATTAGATGTGATTGTGTTTGGGGGAAAATGGGAAAACGTAATGATCTCTAGTACTGTGTTTATCAAAAAGTGACAAGACAATACAGTAGCCACATAAAATCTATCCACTTACAGCAATAAATGAGAACCAAATGTTTAAATATGTAGTGAGAAATAATCAACCTTGAATTTGAAGAATACAGGACTCAGTGTTACCAAGACTGTAGTATGTAATTACAAAGGATTTAAGTCACCTGTTTAATCCTGGCAATCAGTCCCAAGAAAAAAAAAAGTATCTGACAGCAATCTTCCTGGGTTTCTCAAAATCATTATATTACTACTTGCTTTCTTATGGTGCCTTAATCCCTATAAAACTGTAGTGAAGTCCTGCTGAGTGACACTTGTATTAGTGTTTTTAGCTTGATGGGCTAAAAGTCATTGAAAGATGGAGCATCCTTTCCTGTAGGAGTCACAGCCACCAAGCTGTAACTTCATCTTCCTCCTGCATTTTCATGTTAAAAACCATTTGCTAACAATATATGTATGGGTCCAGTTTGTTCCCTATTTCAATAATACAACTGCTGAACAAAATGAACAAAAACTGTTCTGGCAGACTAATTTCTTCTTTAGATCACTGCAGAACAGTGACAATGGCAACTGAGATAGAGGCAGACATACCCTCAAATAGCATTTCTGGTGATATTTGGTTTCAAGAAAGTGGACTAGACAGTTACTACTGATTCCATGCCACATCTGAATTCTTTTGTTACCTACTGGAAATATTACTAATTCCTTTCAATAACAGAGTGGATAATAAGATGATTATAAAACACATCTTTTCTTTATAACTGTAAAAATTAACAGACAAGCTAACAAAAAATATCCTTGTTACTACCCTTCCCTTCTTTCCCCTCCCCCGCTCCTGCAAAACACAGCCTCAGAACTATCTTCCAGATGCAAATTTAAGGTCACTTCTGTCCTTTCTCTTTGGAGTAAAGGCAAGAAGTGAGAAAGTGCCTTTCACACTTAAATATCAGCTCAGGAACTGCTGCTATCACACACACACACACACACACACACAAAAGTCAGTGTGATACATTTTTCTTTTGAGACAATAATTTTAGATGCAAACATTATTCATACTGCTTAAACAGAGATTATGGTAAAAAATAAATACATAAAAACAATTTTCAACTCAAAACAAATCATGTACCATTGATTTTCTTGACAGCAAGAAGTAATGAAATTATATTAATAGCTTATATTTTCCTTTTTGTCAGAACAAATACAGGTACTGCAAATAACCCTAAAACACCTCTGATGTGAAATTATGAAATTAAATTTCTTTGAAGAGTTTGGTAATGACAACAAAACAAATTCCACAGTAAAGTAAGATCTATCCATCGGTCCTTCTCTGCTCTAATGCCCCTTGAAAAGCATTTATTCAAGTGGGTGGGTGCAGCCCTGCTGATCACTGTCTTTCACCAGAACAGTCACAGCAAATTGTAATGGACCTGAGAGCAAGGACGCTTAATAAATTCATGATGTATAATTTTGAATTCAGAAGAATAGTCTGAATAAACAGAAATAGAGATGGAAGATAATGATTAATTTGAAGTCAACTACAATACTTGCTGATTAGCATGGAATTTAGTATGCCCAGCCATCAAAAAACACGGCTCTTGAATATGAGAGTGTTATCAGGAAAGGAAATATATGAAAAGCTAATACATAAGAAAATGAAGACACTTCTGTGAGAGTGAACAAATCTGGAATTTGTTTTTGTGTGCATTGGAAAAACATCACAAAAACAGACTCATGGGAAAGAACAAATACAGCTGTGATTTATCTAGTGAAGGTCACTTTCTATTTCAGAACTTTATTTTGTATTTCCTCTTTAATATACCTAACAAATTATTTTATTTTGTTTGTAAAATAATACTGTTAAACTAAATTTACTCCCTACACTGTTTTTTTCCTGTCAGACTAACTACATGCCTGGAAACAATACCTAAGAACACTAAATATATTTGTGGAATTAAAATGATTTCAGATATTTGAAGAAAATGACATTCATAAGGAAGAAAGATAGAATTCGTCCTTGAAAAATGAACCATGACTTTGTAATCAGCTGTCAGATATGCAGCTGAACACACAAACTGAATTTAAGACATGGTCTGATGATAGAACCTGTGTTCATAGAAACATTATGTGGAAAGTTCTGAATGAACATAAAAGGTCTAGCAGTTAATTTTAACATGATTTTTGCATTTCAATTAAAACCACTTGCATGACATGATCAACTTGTAAAGTGCTCTGTGGCTTTCATATAATAAACTCTTACCAGTTACTGCAGTCTTTTCATTTATTCCTTTTTCCTAAAGGGAAAAAGCCATGTAAAATGGGTTCCTACCAGTGATATAGGTTGGTTTGCTTAGTAATAGGGATTAGTTCATTAGTTTAAAAGCCAATATATTAACTTAGCAAAAGGAATCCATAAGTGATAGTTCTAAAACTTCCCATTTCAGCTTTAAAAAAAAAAAAAAAAAAAGTAGTTTATGTGACATCTGCTGGAATTTTGATACATAACCACCATATTTAAAATGCTACACCATTCCAGAAAAAGTGAATGAAGCTGCACCGTGGCAACAGCAAGACAAAGTTATGGCCATAATTAAAGGATAAGCTTTGATACATTA
The DNA here is from genome assembly GCA_035772895.1 of Perdix hodgsoniae. Taxonomy (NCBI): domain Eukaryota; kingdom Metazoa; phylum Chordata; class Aves; order Galliformes; family Phasianidae; genus Perdix; species Perdix hodgsoniae. Next base: position 20,214,069 of record JAPSGF010000002.1, on the reverse strand, counting down.
AATTTATCAGTTCCATTTTAATTTTTATTTTTACTCCTATATTTATTTTAATATTTTATTTATTTATTTATTGCACTAGTCAGACACCTAAATTTGGAGGTTTTGTTCCTGTTACTGTTATAAACTCATTTTATAACTCATAGTTTTGGGAGTTGTCTGAAGTACCATGCCTTGTTTCTGCTGTGATGTAGATCTAAGTCAGGGGGATACGTGAGGATCCTGAACTGCTACCTGTGTTGAGAACACCAAATCTGATGTTCTGCCATTTCTGGCAGAAAGGCTGCTATTCAAGTTCTGTGTCTGCATGGATCCCCCTTTTCTCAACTTTCCCCTGGGGCAGGAAAAAATCTTTACAAGTCTCTTCATACTGGGAAGATTTCATGCCTACTGCTACAGCTTCTGGTGAGAGAGGAAGTCTGTGGATGAAACTGTTTAAAGACTTTCTGACTCTGCTGCTTTCAAGAAGATTGGATTCATGGGGAAGGAGAACAAAAGACAGATGAACTACGATTTTGTAGAATTTAAAGGCATTCAAGTAGAAGGAAGTAACCTTGATTTTCACTTTCTAAACTCAGCAATATGTTTGATTATATCTTAAGTAATATAAATGTATGAAATATTCTGAGAACCTAGTTTCTACTTAGTTGGATGTCTCATTAAAAGATGAATAAATAAATCTAGGTGCTTAAAAACTCTTAAAAACTTTTTTAAATCCCAAGCTTCAGTAGATGACTATAAGGAGATGTTCAAATAACAAGTTACATGAATTAGCAATTAGTAGTGACATAATTTCTGCATTGCCTAAAAATTACAGTCAGGTTCTTCAATGCATAACTAAGAGCAAACAGTTAACTTTAGGTACCTTTGTTGTAAGTATGTAGTTTACCTGGATCACTAATCTGCAAGTTCAGGCCAAGATGAAATATCTGACATGTAAATGGCTTAAGTGGAATAGTATCATGCAAATCCAACAAGGGTAAATAATACCAACTAATACTGCCCTCTAACTTAATATGGATGCAAATTACTGTGTGGCTTAAATCACAGCATGCTTCTTATAGGGCACTAGTATAGGAACAGGGAGAGCTGCAGTTAAGCTTACCTCTCCTCCCACATTCTGCTTGGGCTCTGGGCACACAGCCATAAAAATTATGGCAGCCTCCTGTGCAGGTGCCCTCATTTGGGGAAAAAACATCTCTTCCATTTAGCACAACTGTTCAAAACTGACAGAATTTGGCTGAATGCTGTTAACTGCAATCTTAGAAGAACAAAAGAAGCTGCATGTAGCAGGTGCTACCTTTTACATTCAAACTAATTAGAATACATGATTATATAAGCAAGCTCTGGAAAAGATAAGAAAAATTAGCTTTGAGTTGAATTCTCCAGAAATTATTTTAGTAGAAGTAACCAGACTAACAATATAGATGCAGTCTCCGTGGCTTTCTTTTTAGGTTTTGTTTTAATTTTGGTTTATTTTATAAAGGCAATATAAAGCAATTAACAGCTCTTGTCAGAAAAGAATACAGATCCATCATTTCTTAAGAAAACCAGCACGTTTGTCTTTCAAAGCAATATTTACATTTCAGTGTTTATGGAGTTCTACATTCTATAATATTAAATTTGCATTTGAATGCCCGATTATCCAAAATGTATACCTATATGGCTTTACACAGAGGGTTGGCATAAACTCTTTATTGTCATAGTATAGGAACAGTTACCATATACTTTGCCTTTAGTGATAACTGAATTTTAACATAAGTAAACATCAGTTTTAAGAAAGCTAAACTAAACAATGCTTTTCTAGGGAAGAAGCATGAAAAAGCACAGGTGACGTAGTCATCTTTTTATTGAACTTTATGAATGAAACAGCTGAGCCATGCAATATTATTTCATGAAATGCCGCACATTATAGGGACAGCATTTGATATTATGATTTGAACTCTGGAAATTGTGATTCTATATAATTACTAGTGGGTTTGCACTTTCACTACAAATTACTTATTGCACTCAGAGTCAGAAACAAGTATATTATTCCTATTAGACACATAGTGGTGGGACTGATAATAATTCAATCCCATAAATTTAAACAAAGATCTTTTTTAACCTCTAGAGTACTGAGGTCCTGTCTGTCTAAGCACTTAGGATTAAAGGAGGGTTGAAAACAACATTTGGTGTGTCCTTGCTGCCAAGCTATGTTGCTTCCATCCACCTACTGAACACTTTATTTATTCTTTGGTGAGCTGTACACCACACTTCTCTCAGTGCCCTTTGGAATTTTGCTAAATATTAGATTATTTTTTCCTACCTCTGACACTGATAAATTTATATGATGAAATATAAATATTTTATAAAATTTATAAATATGTAAATATACAATATGCAAAAATGTATATGGATTTCTCTCATGATATCACATGCTTCTTTGTCTGCTGTGCTAACTTTTCAAAATACTTACTTGACACCAAAGATAAAAAGAGGTTTTTATCATCAGACTGTTCTCAGCTAAAGAGAAGGGGAGGTGAAGGGAGGAAAGGACAAGGGGCAAATAACCACTCTGTTCATAAAAAACTGTAAATGTAATTTTCACATTTCTCTGTATCCACTGCCACATTAAAGATAGTAAATTATGCAAAGACATTTATTCTCCTTCAAGGAAAAGCAGCTTTCAAACAAAGGGCATGTTTCAAAGTAGTCCTCTCAGCAGATACTGATGCTTCTCTCATCTATCCCTGCTTCACCCACATCACCATCTTCTCCTCACACTACATCAGAACAAAGGCTGTTGGCAAAGGCTAAGGTGACAGATGCCTCTGGCATGCAGTGGGTGAGAGTACTGAATGAAAAGAAGTAACATGAGAAAAGAAGAGCTATGATAAAAGAGAAATTAAATTGTCATTTGGTAAGTATATTGAAATATCCTACTGTGAGAAAACAATTCGTAACATATTTGACCTAACATTTCTTGGGATATTCTACAAAACCATGTTTGGTCTACAAAATCTCTTTTTATTTTTTGCATTCTGTTTTTGTCCAAGTAATCACAGTTCTAAAATACCCCCTATTTTTCAATCTTGTCTCACTTGGTAATTTCCAGTCTTTGGACAGGAAGTTGTTAAAGAGGTTTAATCAAGCAGTGACCTATTGGATACAGCATTACAAGAATCAAAGGTAACATTTCAAAACTCAGTTAAAAGTTTCTCATTCCCTAGTGACATTCCCTTTAATAGGAGAGGAAAAGGTATTATTTCCTTTTTTTAAAAAAAAAAACTTCAGTCTTAGCATACATTTATATGAAGACCATGATTGCACATCTGAAATTTGTGCTTACAAGTTCTGTGACTTTCTCATAATTTCATTTATAGTTAGTTCAGATACTGCTTTGATCTAGCAATTGGTGTCAATCTCTAGGTACATGTCCAGCATTTACTAGCCATGGGAAGAATGTCCAGAGTACAAAATTAACTTCACTGTCTATACATGTCAGAGACTGAAGTTTTGTCACAGCGTTAACTAGATCAATCTATGCCCGTGACAGGGAGCAGTAGGCCCCTGTCCCTCTATTCCCATCCTGGCCCCAGGCAAAATGGGAAGGAAAGAGGGGGGAAAAAAAACAGCGGCAACAATCTATGGAGGAAAACTTATTTTACTAACTACGACATTGGAAGAGAGAGTTCCCGAGATCGAGTCAAACCTGAAAAAGTTTGGAACGGCTTGGAAACCTCTAGCACCCACTGCCAGGCAGTAAGAGACTGACGACTGACACCCCTCCCCCCAGAAGGGTCAGATCCCATGACTTCTGTCATGTACAGGGATAGGTACATGGAGCTGGAACATCAACACTTTAGTTCCAGTACACTACATGATGTGTTGATATGGAATACTGAAAACCAAAAAGCATAAAACCATGACAAGTTTTAGCTGCGAGACAATATCTTAGCCTTAAAATCATTCTAACTCTTCAAAAGCAATTTTACTAGTACTCATGGTAGGGAAATTTTAAGCTAGCTTTTGAAAATTGTCTAAGGATAACTATTCTTTGGAAGAATCATTATCTATATTTTGCAGACCTGATAACAGAATTTTCAACATTATTATTTGAATAGTAGGTAAACGAATTATGAAAATGCTACTGTCAGTGCATGTATCAATATAAATCAAATATAAAAAAAAAATACACATATGAAGAAGGTAGGTTAAGTCATCAGATCCATGCCACATGCAAAAAAGGAGGAGGAAGAGGAATGAAAATGGCAGGAAGTTGCAATATTTGTACTTCTTATATATATTTATAACTATTTTCTCTTTCTCTGAGGGAGAGAGAACAAAGGAACAAAGTAAACAAGCCTTTCATAGACTGCCACAGAAAGGTAAGAAATGGAAGTGGTGCAAATCTTTTGTGAAGCTCCAAGACTCTGGAAAGAAAACCTAATAGGAGATATTATAAGAACTTAAAAGGCTAAAAGAAAATATTGCATGGTGCAGGAAGATAAGAGTGTGATGCAAGCTGATGCTGGGGTAAATTAATGCTTATAGCTGCTGAGGTAAGGCTGATGTGTTGTGAGAGCTACAAAAACCTAGCTGAAGCAAAGCCACAATACCAATAATTTGAAGAGACAAAAAACATTATTCTCCTTTGTTATTTTCTTTCTTTCAATAAAACCTCTATTTCCCTTTATTTACAGTCTCTGTGCTCTACTATTATTTACAGTCTACTGTGCTCTACTATTCTGCATCAGCTGGTGGCCAAAACCTGTCCCAGTACACATGAAACAACCTGCTTTAGCAGCTGTGTATGTTTACTAGTTCAGTCTGCAAGTAGTTTATTAATCTGAAAATCTAAAATATCTTTTGTTACAAATCAGGTAAGGTCATTAGCAGAGATTGTTACAGTATGGCTGATCATGTTTACAAGTGAAGGTCTGAACTCAGAAACTGGGAGAACAGCTGCATGCTATTCTGAGAATAGCTGCTTGGGACAGTTGATGGGAAACTCATTTAAAACAAATAAAAAGAAAAGATGTAAAACTAGGCAAGCAATGAATATCCACATTCTTAACTTAAACTAACTAATTTAAATTTTTTAAATGGGAAATGTAGGGTTTTCATGTTTATTGCTGTAGGCTATATAGAATGATTTGAACTTGCTGGTCTATAACAGAAAGAAAAAATTGCTTTTCAGGTCAACAAAAACATGAGAATAAGAAAAATTAAGCACTGTCTGGAAAAAAAAAGTAATTTTAAGCATTAGGACTTCTTTATAGAAATCTAAAATATTATCCAGAGTATTGAAAGGAAAATACAACAGAATCAAGATCCCATGCATTTATTCAGCTCTTCAGTATTCTGAGCCAAAATACATTTGATCCCCAAAAGATACAGATATGCAGGTCATCGCAGAAATTTTCCTTTCTCTATAATGAGTTACTTCAAGGTCAGCTGAGCTTGTTAACTCTGGCTCAGAACTCTTCTTGCTGGACTCAGTCTGGCTGCTCAGAATCCTCAGTGAGGCTCCTTGCTCTGCACCTCAGTGATCTAGCAGCGGGGCTTATTAGGTTGAGTGCAGAACTAGCCTGGGCCTGGATCTGGGGTCATTACAGGGCTAAAGCAGTATGATAAACCTCCTGCAACCAGGAGGCAAGTAGAAGATTGGTGAATCTGTATAATCAGCTCTAACATGTCACAGATAGAGACTAGAAGTCTACCTGATCCTGGTGCCATTCCAAGAAAAACTGCTGAAATATCTCTGAAGCACATTCTTCATTTTGTCTGTTTCAAAATTCCTGTTGCCTTATCTAAAAGCACTGTCTGGCCCAAGGAGTCCTTGCAGCTTGAGATGGGATGAAAAAAATTATGTCAAAAACTGAGTTTTATATTTATAGAAATATATTGAAATTAAAGTTTGCAGACATTGACTGATACAGTTCAAGAAATTAAAACCACGCAAGAAAGTGTTGGAAAATATTTGTATTCAGAACAGATTAAGCATATGTCAAAACTGATTCTGTCCCGATAAGCTATCCCAAACAGGGATATTTACTTCATCAATGCTTAAATGTTGATTATATTTTAATAGCTGTTAAAATTGAGCAATGAAAGATTATGGAGTCTTTTTAAATTTAATTTTTCACCTATCATTCAAGATGGATCAGAACATCCTTAAAAAAATAATGACATCTCAAATTATATGTAAGACCTGGTGACTTAATTACAAATAATTGATTATTGCTAGCTCTTTTTCATATCACAAGGATTCATAAAAAATTAATTGCATCTAGGTGGCTTTACACATCACCAGAAGTTCTTCTAAATACTTTTGGACAGATATGAATATTGGGTTGGTTGTAAAATGATATATATATATATATGAGTGAAAACATTTTTATATTATCTTTCAGTGAGATGCAATAATAGAAATTAATTTCATGCAAGAGTCTGATTACCCTAGGCATTAGCACACAGCATGAGAATGGAAGAATTAAAAAAAAAAAAAAAAAAAAATCTTTTCTACAAGCCCTATGCATGTCCTTAGGTTCCTCCACTGAAATATTGTGATGACACCTGGATATCAATTTTGAAACCTTGGCTGGCACATGACATCTTTCACGCAGATGACATCTTCGGTTTGTTTTCTTTTAAAGAGCTTCTCATCCATTTAGTGAGGGATTTTTTGTATATCCTGAAGCATGGCTTCCAGGAAAAGCTAGAAATTCTTTTCTCCTTCACAGAATTACTTGAAACAACTTTACACCTTAACAAAAGATTTCAAAAGAATTCAGTCTACTCCATTACTCAGGAGAAGTGCTTCTTCTTAAAGCTTCAAGACATCAGCCAAAATTAGCCTATATTAAGATGTTTCATTTCTGCGCCATTCATTTAAAATCTCCAGTTCCATTTCTCTAGCATTCCTTTCTCTCTCTTTTTTTTTTTAATTTATTTATTAGTATTAGCAAACCTAGAATGTAAAGTATCATATATCCTTAGATAATGTTGCACTATGATTTTCCACCCTAAGAAGAAGAAATCCTGCTTATATGTGTTTCTCTGAAAATTAAGATGTAAAGAGATTATTAATCAATCAGTGACCGAGTTCTGCAGATGAAATCCATCAGAGAAGAACAATTATGCTTTTTAAAGGAGATTTAAGAGCTCACTAAAAAGTCGAGATCTCTGACAATAGTTAATGTAATAAGTACTAGAAGTACTTGTTGGTTTAGCATTTGTTCCTATATTAGGCATCACTTTAAGGGACAAAAATCCTTGCGTACAGTATCAGAGGACATCCCAAGCTCTTGAAAGTAGTCTGCAGCCAGACTGTATCTTACAAATACAAAAATACGTTTCTAATCTAGAGCTAGATGCTATATACGGAGCTCTGAAAGCAAAACAAGAAAGCATACAGTGTTTGGATAAATAGTTTCACCATGTTTACCTGAGAAATAGTTTGAAATTCCCTTCAATTCCTCAGATTTCTACAGCTTAGAGTACAGCTGAACTACAACAGCTCTATTCTGCAAATAATTCCATATCCTCAGCAAAAATGAAACTTTTCAAAATTATTCACAAAAAAGGGGGTCAAAGAGTGCTGAGCAGACAGGTAATTAGGCAGTTCACTTGGCACAAGGGGATACTCTCAGGACCTACTTTGTTCAGTTCAAGGAAGTGTTCTCAGACCAGATCACTGAAGCAGGAATTAAAAAAAGGACATTTCATTTGAGTGTCCAAATGAAAATGCAACTTCAAAGAATTGTTTTCAGATTCCTTTTACATATTAAGTTAGACAAATTTTCTCTAAGGTTTAACAAGTAAGCTGTCAAAGTCCATGAAGAAAAATAAAAAAATTCAATGAATAACAGTTTTATAGGGAAAAAATATACTTTTCTTCAAACTGCACTATTACAAATGTTTCTTCGAAGTTATAAGATTTACAATAACACAACTAGTCTTACTGATGACTGATGTTTACCAGTCATAAGTACACAGAGGCAGAAAAACATTTCTGAGTTCCATACTGTCACTCTGAGTAGTAGAGCTATGTCAGTTATGGTCTCTTATAAAAGAAAGTCTGGAAAAAGAATTAAAACTATAAATTTTTAGCTAAAAGAAAATGTAAAATGCTAATAATAATATTAATAAAATGCTCAACTCTTATGACCTGTGAAAGTAAGAACAGGCTACTGCCACATCTGCTGATGCAGAACTTGCAAGAAATTTAGGAAAGATTACACAAAACATACATTTTTCCTGATGTATTTTAAAATATCAAGCAGTGATACGGATTTCTATTTTAAATCTAGCCCATGAATCAGAGAGGAAACCTAAGGGAAACATGGGCTAAATGCAGTAAATAATGTGAAATATAGAGAATAGTAAAGAGTTGAACTTTCCATTAAACAGCATTTGTGGGATATTGATATTTCTGGAATTTGGTATTCCTGAATATAAGCAAGCCAGAATTTTCTTTCTCACTAAGATCTACAAAGATAAAAAGGCTAAGTGAAATAAATTTTATCTTAGGCTTAGGTATTTCAGTGGTGTCACAACTAACTTCAATGAATAAGCCCATAAGTAGAAGAGGCCCTTTTATGAAATTCAAATTATTGTGGGTTTGTTTGTTTTTCTGTTTTTGTTTGTTTGTTTGCTTGCTTTTGCAGGCAGGACATGTCAACAAATCAGATGTCAAAGAGATGAGCAAGACAACTCAGTCATGTGGAGCCTGCAGCAGTTACTCTGGCTATCCTGATGGTGGGTTCTACTGTGTCACATTGTTCTCTGCAGTGCTTCACTTTGCTGAAAGTAAAGTAGTAGCAAGGTAATTAAATAGCATTTAGCAGTAGCATGCAAAACTAGAATATAAGGCAAAAACAGTAGATGCAAGTTAGCTCAAATACAGGAGTTAGGAGAAGGCTGACATCTGGACTCATCCCTGCTTTCCAATGAAGACAGTTTCATTTGACCATTAGGACCAAATTCAAGAGAAAATGAAGACGATGAATCCAATCCAGATACGAACATTACATAAAAGTATAATGGAGTTCATGCTGGATTTTTTTGGGTTTTTTTTTTGTTTTTTTGCCTTGTTTTTCTTTCAATTTATTTCCTTTTTAGATAGCTTTGTGATGTGTGGGTCTGAAATTATTAGATGAAATAGGATCTGAAAGCAAAGTCTTCACATCCAGTAATAACTGCCTTCCAGCTCTTTTGGCAAATGGGAAAAAAATGAAGCATGAATTAACTCTAGGCTATTCCCTTCGTAACTGTAAATTAAATAATTGTGACAAAGTGAAAGATACCAAAACCAATGACAAAGCAAAATGCAGATATCATGTGATATCCAGCTCTGCCAAATAGAACCTGAACAATGGTGCCTATTCTTATTTCTGTAGAAAACTACAACTAAAAATCTACAGAAATAACAGACTATTGAAGTGTTAAGATGAAATTCAATCTTATCTATTAACTATTACTTGTGATGCTCATTCTGATATGTTGGCTTTTATTAATAATTTTATTATTTATTGATTTTTGTCTAAGGAAGGATTCAATGATCAAAAAGAAAGCTGTCCTTCTCCTGAATACAAAATCATATGACAAATGTTAATACAGGAAATCTGTTTCAAAGTAACAAAGCACATTATCTTACTGTAGATGTAATATAATGATAAACAGAAAAACAGACAAAAATGATAAAAAGACAAAAAAACAAATATTGTTTTAAATAGCATTTATCTGCCCTGAGGAGGCAGAAACAAAGAAAAATTTCTATTCTCACTTTGGAATTGTATTTATAATTGCTTACTTCATAACTGTTATACCACAGTAATGCTATCTATGGAGGAACATTGTTGTATTATGACACAGATGATTTTCAGTGTCAAAGGAAAGAGGATATCTGAAAGCAGTATACAAAAAGGAATAATTTTAGGATGGATTTTCTCTGCGATCTCGGCACTTCAGTGAGGAAGCTGCAAATGCAAAAGATATCAAAGACATGTGAGAAGGTAGGGCAAGGTGCAGTAAAGAGATGACAGTGGAAACTATTTGGAGGTCATAACAACAGATCATATTGTTATTGCAAGGCATGAGGGTTTAGTTACCTGTTCCTGTATGATAATTCACTGTACCTTATCTATCTGCTCCTATATGGTCCCTTAATTTACAAAGCATTTCCATCCAAAGAGATTTACAGCTGCTCTGGCTTTGCAGCAACTTTTCCAGCAGGAGAGGTTTTTTTTCACTATACAACTTTTCATGTGGAGTCAAGAGATTAAAACTTTCCATAGATAGAGTAGATCTGACCCATCGTTCTGATTTGCATCAATATTTCCACCTATCCTATGCTTTAATCTTTACCCAAACTCTTTCCTCTGATGTAGAGAAAGACAAATATTTTTTCAGCACATCTCCAGAGTGGTATATAGTGTTGAATTTCCTCCTTGACTTGAATAACATTCAGTATATTCCAGCGTTTGTGAAATGCCTTCGTATCAGAGTGCTTATAAGACACTGCTTTTGCCCAGAGGCACCAAATAATTATTGCAGATGCATTATTTAATTGCAGACATGTCAAGGACAAGGAAAGATTGCCTTTTAGCACCTGTATTTTAAAGTTAATAAAAAACAGTAGACGTAGCAGGATGAGATATAAATTTGAGGTCATAACATGTTATCAGAATTAAAGCTGTAAAAAATGAATAATTGGAAAGGATTAGTTAAACAAAATTGAGGCAACAGAAAATGGAAAAAAATCCTAGATCAACTGTGTCATGATATATAGCTTTTGCTCTCAGTGAAGAAGTGTGTATACTAATCTCCTGGATGTTGGAAAAGCTAACATGGCATTCTAGCATAAAAAAAAAAAAAAAAAAAAAAAACAGCACTGTTGATACTCTAAAGAAATCCAGCAATTGCCAGTTACAGGACTGGATGCTCAAGGAAGACCTTATCTTAGCTTGTCTTTGGTAATTACCCATAGTCCATAAGTAGTGGGCTGAATTTGGCTTGTATTTTGAATAAGTAGTAACAAATTCTGTTTCATCATGTGTGCATTCTATGATGTGAAGAACATCTTGTTTAATTTAATTCAACTTTAAGAAAAGGAAGAAGAAAGAACAGGTGAACAGAGGATAAAGTACAAGTTAGGGATGCTAGGGTGTTACAGAGAAAGACTGTACAGAGAAGGAACAGTTATGATTACAAACAAATTAAAAAAAGCTCACACCTTCCACTGGATGCCATCAAGATTCCTACATTAATGCTTGGAGATTTCTACTTTTAGTCATTAGGAGAGTAGAAAACAGTGATGTGTTAAGCAGCCTGCTCATTTCCTTCTATGTGCAGCTGCAGAGACAGAAGGATGTGAAGAAACCCTGGCACAATCACACGCCCCCAGGCTAAAACTCTGTATTAGCCATAATAGAATAATACTTCTTTTTTTTTCTTTTTTTTTTTTTTTTTTTTTACATGGATTGTTTCACAGTGATAACTAAAGTGTCTTCTAATGGCTGAAAAACTTCATGAAATTTTAATGCCAAAGTATATAATTCCTTGCTTATCCAAATGAATAGCAGCACACAGGAGATGACAAAGATGGCTCTGCAGCAGTCTCTCAGGAGGATGTGGTTGACTAAAGAGAAATCTACTACCTATTGTAAGAGAATTTTTTAAACAACCTGAATCACATCTGTTCCTTTCAAAATACAGAACACCACAATGGAAAGCAAGGCATGTCTCACAAGACACTCAGTCAGGTGCTGCACCCTAATCAGAGCTCACAGAACAATATTTATGAGGTTTGAATGTTACCAATCCTAGTTATTCTTAATTATAGTGTCATTAAAATTTCTTCTAAGTATCCTTTGAATTCTAATGCAGTTAGGACAGCAAGACCCTAATAAACCCTCCCATCTCCACCTTCCGGAGATTTCAAAGGGTTTTTATATAACAGATTGTTGATTCATCTAGCAATGAGGTAAAAGTGTAATGTATGAATTCAGACTTCAAGTAAATCTGATGGCCTAATTATTTATCAAAAGCTACAATTGTTAAGCAGAAGCAGATATTTAATTATAACACTTTCACCACTATTAGGATCAAGATTCAAATACAAACATGAGCTGCAAACAAAACTTTCAATACTTTTGCTACCTGAGCTTATTTTATCTTCTGTAGCACAATGCTATTAATGTCTTTCTCACAGCTGTATATTTTACAAGTAACAGTATAAAATTTTCACATGAAGAATCTTTGAAGTGTCTGCATTACTTAGTAACTTCACATCACTGGAAGAGCAATATAAGAACATAAGAATATGTGACCTTTCTATTTCTCTGTTCACTTTCCTACTTTTCTCTTTATACTTAGAATCTGTAACATTCATTAAAAGTGCATAGTGTGGATTTTATTAAGGCCGGTGAAATTCTGCACGCAACTTATATCATTATCTTGGAAAAACATACATTAATACAAATATTGTTTTATTGAAGCCCTGCTTTTTTTTCTACAAGATTTAGCATTTATTCCTACCATACCTTCTATCCCAAACATACACTGTCTGAACCCAGATACCATAATTTTTTTTATTCAGAAATGCATCTGAATTTGTTAACTTTCCTAATTTAGCTTGGAAAAGACAAGATAGGCTTCCAAAGGTGCAATGCATGGGATCTATTTGCAAACTGAATGAACTGAGAATATAGGTCATCAAGCAATATTCAGCAAAGATTCACTCCTTTGTGCTAAGTTTTTAGTGTCCATTAGACTGTGGGGTTAGATTTGTTACAGATCTGTTTCATATGTATATACATGTAGGTATATAATATGTACATCTTTGTAATGGATTTTATGAATTCAACTCAAAATATTTTCTGATGCTGATGTATATATATATATATTATTTATTGCATATTTATTTTATTTATTGCACAATATCCTTACATTAGAAATTTATTATAATGAATAACAGCATAGTATAGGCTTCACAATATACACGGAATCTTAGCTGTCCTCCTGTATTTCACAGAGTCTACTTTCTGGAAATCAAATTGAACTCTGCCATCTGAAATTACTCATGTCTGACATACTGAGTTCCCTCAGATACTTGAATAGATCCTTAGAAAAGGATCCTTAAGAAACTGCCTTGTCTCTACATCTACCTTTTAAGCTTTCCAAAGCTAAGTCAAAAAATTCCATCACACCCTTCCTTCAGCACTTGTGCCTTCTTCCGTACAAGGCTATGGTCCCCAAATGCAATTGCTAATTAGATAGAGGTGTGAAAGCTATGGTAGTTGGGCTACTTAGCCAAGTATCTGTGAAGTAACACATATTGAACTCTTTGAAGCCATAAACACACTTACAGGAACTACATTGTGTGAGGTTTGTTTATCTTCACAGGCACTACAGACATGCACTGTGTTAAACATACACATTCACTTATCAAAGCCCTTAATCTTAATGGGAAATACTGATTGCAAGTAACTAGAGCAGTCTACATGCTTAAGTCCATGATAATTTTGTTTTCCTACATTTTGAGACAGAGGCAGTTCTATATTAAAAATAAATAAATAAATGAAGCAATCTGATCCCAAAGAATATCTTATTTCGAGCCTGTACAGATTTTCCCCAATATTTGGAAACTTTGCTAATGTGAGCCAATAACATTTCAGTTTATGGATGTGGGTAGTTAATTATAGAGCTGTTTCTCAAATAGCTTATCATGCATTTTCATAACCAACATTAAATAACTGAAGAGAAAGGGGTGGTGGGTCAATTTCCATTTTCTGAGAGGTGGTTATCTTCATCTATTTGGAAAACTTGGACAAAATTTATAAAAGATTAAATCTTAGCAAGAAACTTTTAGACATAAATGTGATTTTAATATTTCACATTCACCAGTGTTCACTCTATGAACTCAGAGAAGACTAAGGTGGAGAAAGCTTGAGATCCTACCCTATTAGTTTGCTCTCAAACAGCACTCACTATTTGCTCAAAGAACTGTCAAAAAAGTTTGTAGATAACTAAGAACTGGCAAATTCATACTGTTGAAAGAATGTGAAAGAATGGATGATTCAAAAAAAAAAAAATAGCTTTTACTAATTATTTAATGATGCATAAAGACCATACTATTTTCTTTAAATGAATGGTTCTGGAATTATTTCTTATAGACTGTGTTGCTTTCTTTGGAGGGAAAAAAAAGTAGTAGCGTTTTTCTTCATTTTGATTAAGCCTTTGAGACAGATATTAGTTTTGTAGATTATTATTCTACCAACCACTTAGATCAATTCTGTTTTCATCTGTAAACCTGCTAGTTTTTTCAAAGTAATATCTATCTTCCACTGTCATGTTTGCAATAAAACAAATGTTTGGAAAGTGAAATTTTGGTTTTAGTATTATTTGATGAAAAAACAACATCACCAGAGTTCTTTGTGAGGTACTGGTATCTATGAAGTGGTGCATCATTCTCTTTGCTTCAGGCAACTCATACAGCTTTGTAGAAAACTGATTTGTTGTGAGCTTCTTCTGATTTCAGACTAGAGCTCCTTTCGAGCATCTTGACAACATGATTAACTGTCCCTTGATGAAGGATATCCCCTTCCTCTTACTTACATGCAGTATAAAAAGTACTATGCATTTCAAACAATGAAAACCAAACATTTTTTTCATAAATACATATGCAAAAGGACTTTAAATGAAAGAAATGCATTTTGAGACACGTGCATTTTTTTTCCTGTTATGAAGAGCCTACAGGTATAAAGTTAAAATGTATTTTTAATGCCTGAGTCAAACTACACTTCACTACAAGCTTCCATTTGAAGGCTTACCAGAAAGCAAGAATGCAGTTTTTGTTCTTTTCATCCAAGATACAGAAATAAATCAGTTTTGGTTTTAACTAAGAGAAAGCAAGACCTGGTTGTCATGGTTACCTGCCTATATTACAGCTGTTACTAACTGAATCGTTAAGAGTAATTCTGCTAAAATACATGTGGACCTGATTATTCCTTATATTATATAAAATATAATATATTAAATTATATAATAAAATAATATAAAATATAATAAAAATACTATAATAAATAAAATAATTTTAAAAAAGGTGAATGCAGTCTTAGTTACATCTAATTATTGCCTCTTTCACTGTGATAGTTTGTTGTTCATAATACTAATGAAATGCTACATAAATCTTAATAATTGCCTTCAATATTCTTATACAAATCTTTCTGAAAATTGGAAAGGCTTTAGTGTAAACAGACTGGACACAATAGGGGGTTTAAACAGCATGCACAGTATATAGCATATAGCTGTTCTGAGCTCCAGCAAACAGCTGCTTTTCATCCTATATAAATAAAGCAGGGCACCTCAAAATAAATGAATATAAAATAATATATCACCACTTAATTCATTTGACCTTCTAGTGCTCACATCAAAATATTCACTTTTTTTATGATATATATCTTCTAAAGGGCAAAATTTGAATAGCAGTAATTAAAACAACTTTAAAGTAGTTCTCTGTATCTTTTATTTCATTACTAGCAGAAAAATTGGGAGTAAGAAATATCAAAACATTTTATTCTTCAGATAAGTAGCTGACATAATCATGAATCATTAACTGTACTTCTAAAGCTACTTATACTCTTGAATCCTTCTGTGGAGCTCAGTCTGAAAAAACTTTTACAGCAAGTTTTCCCTTTTTTTTTTCCTTAGAACATTTGCTTGCTAGGTAGAATTCACATAGCACCAAATATAGGTGGGAGAGTGGGAAATAAGTACTACATTATTCAAGCTCCATTCCTTTTCCTGTATGAAGGAAAATTCCTGTAACTGCATGGTATACTCACAGACGAATATAACATTTGTAATTCTCATCAGGATGGGAGTTAAGGGAACGTAAAGGTTGTGATTGCTTAAGCAGTAAAGGAAAAATAGCTTCCATACTACTGAGAAGGTAAGAGCAGGTTAACAGGGTCTTTTTTCTAATCCCAAACCCAATCTGAGAAGCAACACGGCAGCAAAATGTGTTGGAGATAGCTGGAGGCAGATTTCCCCTTGCCTGACTTCCAGGCTAAAGCACCTTTTTCCCTTCCCTTGCCTGTACTGGAGGTACTGCAGGAATTGTCAGTTTCAGCTCAAGTTTATGTCAATGATAATACCAAGTCTGTGCAGAAAGAGCTTGCCCAAAGGCATACATTTGCTCAGAATGAGGTATGAGTTTATTTATCAAATAGACCATGAGGAATACAAACTTTTTTTTTTTATTATTAACTTTAAGCTTCCATGCTAGCTTTGTCACAGCTGGAGTGGCACTGTTATCTATAGTGAAGCCTGACAGGTAAAAATGTAGCTATCCAATTAAGAGAAATAAATTTTAAACAGTTAACTGTGCTCAGTACACTACACTATGTGATCAGAGGACTTGATTGTTTTTATTCTATAAAACCTAAAACATTATTGTACTTGGAAATAGCGACCTCCAGACTGGTAGTTCCCAGTCCAGCTCTGACTCAGGAAACTCTTTCAACAACTCAATCATCGATCATAGCTTTATCTCAGAAATCCTTAACTAAATTGTGCCTTAGACTATGGTTAACCCCAGCCCGGATCAGATCATTTATCTGCAAAACAGACATGCAGTCAAAGTCTACTTCTCCACTGGACATCACTGGTCATTACTGCACTTTTATCCACAAATGGGAGGGTTGAAAGCACATTGTTATAATTCTAGCTTTCAGGGGGTAGTGTCTAAACATAGACTTAGGGATCAAACAACCTGTGAGTTTCCTACTGACAACTTTCTCTTTTTGAAATACTGCCTATAAAGCCAAGCCACATAACTGAGTTAAACAGGAAGTACATATTTTGAAAAATAAATAAGAATCATAATTTTAAATATCTGGAAAAACTTCTGAAATTCCAGATGATTCTTACCATATAATGGCTTGTTTAGAAGGGACCCAAAGGATCACAAAGTTCTAATCCCCTGCTACAGACAGGGCCACCATCCTTCAGATCTGGTACTGGGCCAGATTGCCCAAGATGTATGTAATACTTCATAATACTGGCTTACAGCAAATAATTCTATGAGTAGATTTTGTTCATTCCTAGAAAGAAGATACAGAATGCCAAATCAGTCAGTGCTTAAAGGTCTTATGTTTTCAGGGCACTGTAAGTCTGAGCACTGTACAAATGTCCCCTTTAACAGATCTGTATCACTGTATGAATAGGTTTCATTAGGCAAGGGGTCACAGACTGTGCTGTGAAGCTGTATAGCATCCTCTGCACACCTATTGTTCACATCTGTGTGCATGGTGAGGAGAAAATTATTTAAACCTGTTAATTCGTAGGGTTAAAATTCTGATTTCAAAAGAAAATAGGATTCCTATTTTTCAGTGTCAGTATGGCATCACTTTCCAAGGACTAAAACACACTCATTAGCTCTGAACAAATAGTAGGCAGCTATGTGGAGTGTGAGATGCATATTTGGAATCAAGTTGTGATTTGGGGTAAAGAAAAGCAACATTTTTTATCCAAATAAAAAGGTAGAGGTCCAAAGAAATAGCTAAAGCAAACTCATGTATCTGCTCCAAAGTGAATTCATGAAGACACTCTCCCATTTCTATTAATGGAGTCATGACTGTCAGAGATATGCAGGGGAACAATATATTACAAATAGAAGTGGGCTTGGAAATATTGTAGGGATAAATTAGACAAAAATGTCCTAAGCAAGCAAGTTTCAGACAATGTTCTGGAATGGAATTGAATTCATCAAGAAACATCTTACTTTCATTGGAAAACATTAAACCACTTATTTCTGTGTTTGTTTGTTTGTTTAAACACTTATAGAAGTGTCTTCTGAGCGATACATGAAGGATACTTCTCATTTTGAAATCACAATTTCAAACTTTTCAATTAAAAAAAGTCATAGTTAAGAAACAAGTAAAACTGAAGGTAATAATGTCACTTGGAAAGTTTAGACTCAATAATAGAAAAAATGCAACAAACATTACAGATAAATATTGTTTTCTTTCACACATTTTCAATCTCAATATCTGATCAGTAGCTATGTGAAAATAAACTATGAATTAAGAATGGTTTCAGGATGTATTTTCAATCTTCAGATAATTTCAAAGCAAATCTTATATAAAAACTCAGCCAAGAAATTGATATAATACTAAGTGTTGATAAGATCAGTTTTAATTAAAATTAATAATTTTTTGTGAGAAAATTGATGGTTTTTTGATTAGCTGAAGTTGTTAAATTATCCATGATATTCCATGTTCCAGCTCTCCCTTTACAATGCTTCTGCATACTTCTAAGCTTTAGAGATACAAAAACAACTCTTTCCAAAGTAAGCAATGTGCCCTATGAAAATGAGGTAATGGTACACACAGAAGACCATTTAAGCTATCATTCAGAAGTAATGGTCTGATACCTTAGTCCGTTAGTGATAGAGAAATAAGTAAGAAATCAGTAAGACTATATAGTTTTAATCCAAGGAACTCACTGATAGATCTGATGCAGGATCTCACAGTAGCTTAATATTTTCCACAGCCTGTTAGAGATATTATCTCTCAAAGCTACCTAGTTTCTCACTAGTTTTTTTCCCCTCCAGTCTGCTCATATTAACAACTTGATAAAACAAGAATCTTCCATTTAAACCTTTATTATGTTAACATTCTTTATACACCTTGATAAGTATCCTTCCCTGCAAAGATTTGGTTTCTTATTAAATTGATTTTCTTAAGAAAAAGATATTCTACGGATTGCAAATAATGTCTTATAGAATTGATCAGGAACTGAAAATTATTAATCGATAAGATCTGTTTTCTATACATTAGAACACTTACATAAAGTTTAGGAAAACAAATACAATTGTTTTGAACCACTAAAATTACACTGCAATGACTCCAAAAGGACCAAACCTGCCATTTGTTTTTATTACATTTAACTTCTTGAACTTGCAGTTGAATAAGTAGAATAAGAATTGGCATTCAAACATCTGAAAAAATTACTTTCTGATATGTTAATATTCCCTAGGTCATCAATCAATACCTCAAAGTACGGCAATATTTCGAGTCAAAATAAAGATTTACCAGTATTAAGGACTTATAAATATAGCCGTAACAATGTGGACAGCTTATTACCAATTTTATGCATTTAATATGAACACTATGAAATATCCTCCTACTGCTAGATTTCTTTCCTTGTACTAAATTTCACTCTGAGTTAAATCCAAAAAACTTAAAATCAAGGACTAGATTAATTTCACCTGGTTGTTAGCTGCAACACAGATAGGAAAAGGGCAGTTCTAAGAGGAAAAGCCTAAGAGCCTGACACATACCAGAACTTCTTCAGTGCATTTATTAAAGACCTGGAAAATGTTGAGCAATGAGGTGAAAAAACTGCAAAGCCTATTTAATCATTTCAGTTTTCAGTTTTATGAAGCGCTTCAGAGTCATTTAACCAAACTAGTTGTTTAGGCAATGTGGTGACAAGAGAGGATAAAGGTGAACATTAAAAAGAACTTTTCAAACACATGAAAATAGTCAAGAGTAACAATCACTCCATCTCATTCCTAATAATATTCCTGTGCTGGCTCTGCCACTTCTACCCTGCAATGGAAAGAATTTTTATTTAAGCTTGCTTTTCCATAGGTTAGTACTACAAAGCAGCCACAGCACAGCTTCTAACATTGTATTAACTCCTACTAGACTGACAGGAACTGAGTCCAACATATAGACAGTGATTTTTTGTCACTTACACATTTTGACCTTGATTTTCCTTTTTATTATGAAGGATTCCTAACAATATAAAATCTGCTTAGGAGACAGATTTGCCAGTGAATGATTACAGTTGTTTGATCAATGTCAAGGAGGTCCATCCTTGTATGCTAAAATATAAACCCTTTAGCTGAAATTTGGAAGATCTTTCAAGCAAGTAAGAGGCCACATAATAGGGTTATTCTGTCCTAATATCTCATATAGACCAGCAAACACGTAAGTTGTAGTTTTGGTTCCTGCCTACTACTGAACTGTCTGTGTACTGTGTAAGAAATTAATGCAAAACAGTGTTCAAATCTGTATTGAGTTTATCTCAAGGCTAACTAACGAATAAAACCTCACTGCCACAGAGTAGATAAAGCATTTCCCATAAGACTGAAACCTGTATAAAATATCCAGCATTCCTTGCTTCCTTATTTAGACACTCCATATTAGGATAGGTATTTCACTCTTATTTTTCATTCTATAGAATGAGATTAAGATTAGCTCAAAGAAACCTAGCAGCTGATTAAAATAAAGAAGCTTTCTAAAATGGTAATGTATTCTTCTAAAAGAACAAAGCAGCTCTCCAAAAGAGAAAAATCTTGTTTTAAGAAAAACAAGAAAATGAGGTAATATGGTTCTAAACAGATACCATATAAAATAGGATGTTTCCTTTTGTCAAGAAATGTCATTTTGATTTGATATTTTCCTCATCCTCTACAATTATTGTATTTAGATGGGTGTATGGCATTATTTTGCCATACCGACAGAGGTTTAGACCACAAAACTATAGATAATTAAACTAGAAAGTATAAATGACAGGTCTCTTAATGACAGTCACAGATATCGGAAGACTTGACCAGTAATGTGAAGAACACCAGTTGATACATATAATTAGCTGCTCTGAAGTGTCAGTAAATGAGGAATCTAAATTACATATTCATGTAGATCTAATTTACCTTGTTGCATCAGCCCATACTACTGAAGATTAAAATTGAAAGTAGTTTTACAGAAGGATATGAAATCCATGCAGCAAAATTGCAGTGAGTTCATTGTTTGCTATGATTATTTCTGAAACTTCCAGATATTATGCTTTGCTGCCAAGATAAGGATACAGCTACAGGACTGTAAAGCATCTCCTAACAATGACCCCTACAATGCTTAACCCAGATCTCATTGAGGTGGGTTACAGTACTCTGCAAACAAAGTTAAAAATCACTGTTACTTTCTACAATAAATCACACGTGGAACTCAAGTAGGCATTTGGAGATGGACAAGGATTTCAGCCTGTCTAACAAGAAAGTGCCTGTTTTATAATACAACCCTTCTGAAATGGAGGTCTTTCATTCCTGCCCAGCAGATTCAAATATACTCAAAACGTTTACATTTTCTTCATGCAAACACTGAAAAACAAGATGATAGCTTTGGTATGTAAATAAGAAAATGTACTTTTATCTCCCCTGTACAACCTATTCTCTCTTAACTCCATCACTCTCCTTTTCGTTTAGACCAGTGGATGTTGCTGGACAGGCAAATTCCAACTGCGTGTGTTGGTGCAACTTGACCAGCCCCCTCTGCAAAAGATGAAGCAATTCAGCAGCAGTTGATGAGCTCCCTCCTCTTACTTTTTCCTGCTAGAAAAGAGTAACTCAGAGGCTGAGATGGGATATTCTCTCAATCCAAACCTTTTCTGCTATTTTAACAAAGCAGTTCTGCACTCTCTCTTAAGCAGGTTATTTACTGTAAACATTTAAACTGGAATTTTTATTTTCACTTTCAGATACAGAGGGATTTATTAATATCACAACAAGTAGTATTAAGCCACAAGTGACAAGCCTTTTAAGGACATTTGTTGCAAATTGCACACAGTGAGGCTTGTTCTATTTTGAGTTTTCTATAAATAAAAATCACTAATTATATCTTACATATATTTTCACCTCAAACGCATTCTTGGATTACATCAAAGAGTATTTAAATGCTAAAGATAATGATGTTTACTCTCTTATGAACTATTCTTACAGGAAAATAGAACAGTCACATTTAAATGACACAACAGTGGGGCAAGTTATCCAAAGTATAAAAAAAGTCTAGTAAAATTTCTTCACAGTTTCTAGTAACAATGGTGCATGACTTCCACTGAAATTAATCTGTTGACAAAAATATCATTAACGAATACAAATAAAATATGTTCTTCTCTGCTATCCTGTTCAATGTCTCTATAATTTAGGTATGATCAGGTCTTGTTGTCTTTTGATTCATTCCTGGTATTTGACATTGTTTATCCTAGTCAGGGGAGATGATTTCTAAGCGTGCCATAGAGCATCTAAAGATAGCTCCCAACACTTCATCAAAACCTAGAGAAGCCAAACTGCATTTTGACTAATGGAAGACTATCCTGTCGAGAAAAAAATTCTAAAGACTGAGTGCCCAAAAAACGTGTTTAATATCACGTTACCTGCTTGATTCTTACCAATAAATAGAACTGAGATTAAGAACATTCTGGAGTGCTGGCTGCATTGTTCTAAGAGGTAATCTTAAAATTGATTATTTAATGCACAGGATCAACTACAAGATTTAATATTAGATTTTTTAGCCAAATATGTAAAATTGGTAATTTACTATACAGCATGTAGGGAAAGTGAGAAATGTTTTCTACTAGGACACTAGGCAGGAATAGACATTTTACAGGGTAGCTTTTCTTTCACGTGTATACAATACTTTGGCTGCAGTGTTTGTTTTTTGTTGTTTGTTTCTTAGATTGAAGAACTGCCATTACTCAATGCAAGAAGGATTCAGATTTTGCATAAAATATTCTAGTAATAACTCTCCCAGACTTTGGAGTTCAGACTACTCACATTTTTGCGCTCAAAAAATTAGAGCTGGAATAGTCAGGGAATAGCTGCTTGGTTCAAATATTTAAAATAAGTATCAAAGGAATTTAGTGATTTACAAATGACACTGATTAAGTCATAATTATTTAACTATAAATCCAGGATCGACACCAGCAACTACATATATAATTTGTAACATTAGAAACTTTTAGAAAATGTAAATAAACATGTTATCCTCTAAGCACCTGTCATGGTTTTATGACTTTCAGTTATCAATATTCCACATCATAACATCATGTCATGCACTGGGATTTAAAGTGCTAATGCTCTAGTTCTGGTACCTGTCCCAGCAGAGAAGAGGAACTGCATTCCCCAGAAGACTTCTCACTGAGTTATTATCATTTCTACTCAGGGGGAACAGATATAACATCTTCGTAAGTCATCTGACCTCTCTCTTTTCTCCCTTTGGCTCTCTTCCCTGCTGTTTGACCTGACTGCACAACCTCAGTGTTATGGTGAGGCCTTTCCACCTTTCAGATTCTCAATCTCTCTCTCTCTCTCATTATATTTGATGTTAGCTTAAATTCTAATTATATTGTATTATAGTGTGTTATCTTGCATTCCAATACCATACTTAGTAAATTAGTTTGTTTCTCCTCAGATCGTTGCTGCTATTTTTAATTATTTTGGGGTCCCCTGTTTCCCCTTTCCGGAGGTGTGGATTTACAAAATCCCTCCGCCCTGCTAATCACAGAACCAGGCTGAACCAGCCTTAAACCATTGAGTGCATTCTCTTATAATTAATTTCAAAAGGATCAGATGGGGCCAGAATGTATTCAGTGATGCCCTGTTATAGGGTAAGAAACAGCAGGTACAAAAAGAAACAGAGGAGGTTCTCTCTGAATGTCTTTATTTTGGGGTCACAGAGCACGGAACAGGCTGCCCAGAGAGGTCCTAAAGTCTATTCCTCTAGAAATATTCAAAACCCACCTGGATGTAAATCTGTGCTGTGTGTTCTAGATGTCCCTGCTTTAGCACGGAGATTGGACTAAACAACCTCCAGGTAATCCATTCCAGCTTCAACCATTCTGACTGTCATTCTATATGCTATTAACACACAACCTTCAAGTTTGCTATAGAATTGCCTTGTGCCGAGTCCCACCAACTAGTTATAATTCAGTATATCAGCCCCGCAGTATATTAGAATTTAGCTCATTGTCTGTGAGACATGCAAAGAAAAAAAAGCACGGCATTTTGATTCCTTACTGATAACTCCATACTTTGCTAAGAGTTAAAAACACAGAACTATAAATTAGCTTTAATCAGAGAAGAGGAACACCATGTGACAGGATGCACATTAAGATGCCACTCAGTGCAAATACTATCTTTCAGTCTGAAATAAATGAAACAACACTTTCACCACAAAAAGAAATGCATATTATTGCAATTTTGGCAGAAAAGCTTAATTTATATGCCTATGTAAATAACAGCAGTGTCTATTCATCTGTCTTTTGACTTTTTTTTTTTAAAAGGTCTCATCTTCACTTAATACATCTGTATGATCACTTATATTCCAATTTATTTTCCAGACAGATTAAATTTCTCAGATTTTGCAGGTATTGTGTTATTTATCAACTATGAAGGCACTGTGGAGGTAAAAACCTTTCAAAAAATGCTTTTTGATCAATGCTCACAGAATCACAGAATTGTAGGGGTTGGGAGCAACCTCTTGAGATCATCTAGTGCAACTCACAGCTAAAGCAGGGTCCCTACGGTAGGTTATGTAGGAAAGAGTCCAGGGTTCCGAGTATCTCCAGATAAAGAGACTGTACAAACTTCTCTGGGACATCCATTCCAGTACTCTGTCACCCTCAAAGTAAAGAAGTTCCTCTTCATGCTTGTATGCAACTTTCTGCATTCCAGTTTCTGCCCATTGCCCTGTAAACACACACCACTGAAAAGAGCCTGGCCCCATTTGTTTGACTCCTGCACTATGCATATTATAAACAGTGATAAGATTCCCAATTGATAACATTCATCCCCCCCTTGCTCTGCCTGAATTAGATTCATTTGCATTTCAGTGGTTACTTATTCTTTTAACTTTCTTTTCTCTACAATTTTCATTTTATTTTCTATAGATGATTTAATTTAAACTTGTGGTTACACTGGACTTCTAAGACCCTTAAGTTTCCACTATCAACATCAACAACATTCACCATTCATCTCTTTTTTATATCCTAAATGTAATTTATCAACGTCAGTATCTTAAGAAAGATACTAACTTCATAGTTTGCAGAATATTTGAGGACTGTCAGTGAAAAAGGTCAATTAGAAAAAGTGAATTAGATATCTCAGTCACATATAGTGAAATCAAATTGTACTACAAGCACTGCTTTGAAACTAATGCCTTCTATTTTATTATGTTGGCCCACTTTGTCAGTGGCAAATGTTGAATCTCTACTGCCATATCACCAACCTTACCAACAGCATTCCCTTACATTTTGTAATCATGTGACATACGGCAGTCTAACAAAATAGCAACTGACATGGAAATGAGAATAAAGCAAAGGCATGTCCATTCAATTCTTCCATGCAGAAAAAAATGGCACCTGCTGACATCCACTGACACTTGATAAAAACTTATGGAGACTAAACAGTGAATATCAGCACAGTGAGGTGATGGGTGGCGTGTTTCAGCTGTGGTGACAGCAATTGTATGTGAGTTGTCTTCACTGGCACAGATTTTTATGAGTACAGCATACAGACTCTTGTTCATTCCTGGCAAAAAAAAATGCCTAGCTAATCAAATAACATTATTGTACTCTTTGTATCTAGTTCCCATGGAAATAAATAGGAGGCATTACTTTTGGAGCAACCTTCTATTTATAATTTACGATTGACCTGGGAAATGAATTGCTACTAGTAAGTACTATTTAACTGCCTTCATAGCCTCATATTTTTGTCTAGATTAAATAAGAAACTGAGATTGAGCTTTGCCATAAGGAAAGACTTGATTTACTTCATAGTACCTAATCTGATATAAATTTTCTTTGGTAGACTGCATTTTCAGCAAAGAAATCTAATATTCAAAACACATTCCCTGAAAAACGTAAACCTTGCCAAATGTGAAGTTGTGGCAGTATAAAAATAAATAAATAAATAGTCAAGAATAAGCTAAGAAAGGAGATCAGACCCATAAACATACCATTAAACTAAGTCACAGTTTGCCACTTACTTTCTCTTAAGTATTTCTTTAAAACAGCCCCACTAAAACAGTTTTTTCTTAGTAAAATCAACCAAAGAATTCCCAGACACATATTAGGATTAAATATAATCAAACTACATTAAAGGAATAGCATTTGGCATCATGACAAAGGTTTATCTGTCAAGTCGCATATACTTTGGAAGCACGACAAAGTACAAGTTAGCTCAAAGCAATTCCCTGTACTGCAGCACTGGTTCCATTCACCTAAACTGAATGGTTGGTAATGTAACAAAATGACTTGATATACACTGAGGTATCTCGGGTGCATCACACTGCTATGCAGTGCTGTTTAAAGGTAATCTCAAATTTCATTTCTGTTACACTGCAGGTTATCAAGCCCATATCAATACCAGGATTACATCTCTGGAGGTAGTTTATAAAATCATAGGCATTTCTAAAAGTTACATGCTCCTCAGATGGAAGGCAGAGTGTATACTGTAAGTAACACACATTGCTGCAACAACAGAATAAATAGATGTGCTTTTTACAGTCCCCTTAAGTTAGCTGAAAGCCATCCATTACTTGAAAATAGTACACAAGCTTTAATGTGCAGTTTTGTGGTAAAGTGTTGCCGAAGAAAGCGCGGCAACCCCAATTAGCGTCCCCTCGTAAAGTGCTAATACAACAGTAAAGTAAAACTACAACCTTAATTACATTGAAGATCAGATATTAATATTCTATATACAGAATATCCATATTCTAAATGACCATACTCTATATTCTTCTATATCTAAGTGTAGTTCTATCAACCTTTGAACTGCTGCAATTGTGTTTAATATTGGAAAAAAAAATATCATGTCGTTTCTTTCAATCATGCAACTCCCAGGACATGCATACAATATTCTACCTCTAAACTCTCTTCATTTTCCCCAGCCATTAGATTTTTTTCAATGTTTAAAAAAAAAAAAAATCTAACAAAAAGTCAAATATTTTTGACCATTTTTGAAATGTCTGCACTCCAGAGAACTTTAGAGAAACATAGACTGTATTTAAAGGAATACTGTGTGAATTCTAATCTGCTTCTCCAGAAATTAGTGCATGTTTCTGATTCCTTACACAGAGTTACCAAAATACTGAATTAACTTCCACTTCCACTCTTTTGCACTCAAAATTTCATATTAAGCATAGTTAAACTTAATTTTCATTAATTTCCTAGAAAGAATTGGAACTCACAGGATAGGCAGAAGGGCCATTCTATAGGGGTAGTAAGATATTATTTTAGATTGTATTTATCCAGATACTAAATATATATACTGAAATGTGAAGATTTGGGAACTTGTTGAGCAGATGTTTCTCATAGTGAAAGAGCATTTAATTTATATAAATTAAACATTCCTAATTATTACGAAAGAAAAGGAACAGCAGAAATCTACCATGATAATGACAACGAAAAGTATATAAGCTTAACTTTTTAGTTTCTGTTAAGAAGTGTATTTAAAAACATTTAAGAACTTTGCATAGTGATAACTTGTAGATTAATGCATGCAAAATGGTTCTTTTGCAAATACAAATTTGGAATCTTTTCATATGGCTCTTTTTTTTTTTGTATGGCTGTCCTTCTGAGGGGTAAACGGAAGAAAAGACTATTTTTAGATCACTTACGAAAAAAGAAGTCTTTATGAGTACATACAAGTATTAGCATAAATCTAACTCTAAGAATGTTTAGAAAGAAAAAATGAATACTGAATTTTGAAATTTTATAGTAACAAAACATATACCTACTCGTTATGAGGATTGCTTTGAAATCCATTTTAATTTGCAAAACCTCTCTGGGAACAAGGAAGTTTGTGATATCCTTAATCTCTTTTTTCAAACCCAAATTTCAGTTTCATTGGGACACTCCAAAACTGCTACAAAACCCTTTAATTAAATACTTTCTCCTTCTCTCCTAGTTCATTGGACTGCAAAATTCACAAACTTAAGACAAAAGTGAGAGCAAGCATTTTTCATAGAGGTGTCATATCCCTTTTGCAGGAGACTGCTATACTACTCAACACAAAGCTTTGCAGAGATATTTAGGTAAGCGTAAACAGGAAAAGCAGTACAAGTGTTTTAGTGCAATACACCAACTTACATAACTAGATTACTTCCCCTACTGTTTTACTAAGTAGTGCCAATGCATTATATAAATATACCCAAGTTTAACACGCAGAGAATTCCAACTAATCTAAAATAACTGGCATATTTCTAACCAAATATAAAAGTTCAAGAATTTCATGCATAGACTGCATCCCTGATATCCTTCATGACTGGAAATTCAGTTTCTAATAATACCAGCTCCGATTTTTTTCCTCATTCAGTATGAATTAGATTGTGTGAGGAACAATTTAAAGGTAGTCTAGGAACACCCACAGAAACCACAGTCGTTTCTGGGACATAAGCTAAAGTTACTCTACTCAGTTTTGCAAGATACAATTCCATTTGCACTCGTACTTTCAGTAATCCATTACTTTTAGCCTGCACAAAACTGTCCAATCAGCTATTCTAAACATAATGTAAACACAGAACATGTACCAAAATCTGAAGAATTTTGCCCTAATTAAAGCATTGTTATTGGTTTATAATTTATGGAACATAAACAGGGAACTAAGAAAAACATTTTTAACCACCAGAAAATTAAATACTTTATTGGACAGCAAATACAGACATTCTAAGTCAAAAATTTAGGGGTTTTTGTGAAAGGTAAGAGAATAATCTATTAAAAGTAGATTAAGTTTTCGTTCTCACATATAATAATACTGAAAATTCCCATCTTTCAAATCTGAGCAGTGGCACTAGCAGCACTCATCTCTTAATTTAAAGCAAACAACAGGAATATGAAATTATGAGGTCAGGGCCTTCCTGTCCACCTTTAAAAATGAAATAAAATAATTACAATAATAAACCCTTTTTAGAGCTTATGCTACCATGTCTTTGGTCCTCTGGCACATAAAACCTTTCCTGGCTCATAAACTTACTGAATTTTTAGGCAAAATCCAAGAGATAAAAGAGAATATTATCTTAAGTTTGTTAATACATTACTGAACTTAACTTTCTTGGTTAAGAAAAAAGTTAGATTAGAGAAAAAGACATTCAGGGCAGGCTAACCTATCCAGGGGCATACTACATTCTTTCTCTCACCAAATAAACCTAAAACATATGTAAGCTGTTACATTCTGGAAAGAAGCTGCCTTTTTTTTTTTAAAGAGTTCCTAAAATCACACCAATTTTTCTTTGTATAATGAACCTAAAAGTACCTCCTTCAAGACACACAGTACAGCAGTTTTGTAAGTTTTAGGAAATGAAAATAGTGTTTATTAAATATTTATAGTAAAATAAATGTGATGCCATATTATTTCATCATAGCACTTCTTTTTAATTTTTCTTGGTTTTGAAGCAGTTTTTTTGTTAAAATTCTTCCTTTATTAGGCTATACATACATGATGAAAACACGAAGGATTTTTCCACCAATTTCTCAATGGCTTACTCAGACAGACAGTTCTATCAAAGGTGTCAATGACGATTCAAAGAAAGCAGAAGAATTTGTTTTTTTTCTGCCCTCTAAATAGGACTACGTCAGAAGCACGATTGACCTATACTGCTTTGGGATCATCATAATATGTGTAAAGATGCTCTATCATTTTCCTTTGTAAACTACTCTTAATTTACTTCATATTTAGTCCTTATGCTCCACCGAATATTTTTACTTCAAAATATGCAATGTTATTATCAGGTACTATAATGTGATGGAAAATACAGCTGTAATAGCAGAGTAGCTCAACCATAGGCTACAGCAAATGAAAACAAACCCAAATGCAGCAAGCATAGATACAGAAATGAAGGGGAAATAGAAATAAAAACTGCTTACCCTTACAAGACCTCCAAGAAGCAGGAAGCTCCAAAAAAATACCCTCAATTCTACTGCCAAATCTACTGCCAGGATCCACTCCTTCTGGTCACTCAGGCTTATTGCATGCACCTGAGTTCTCTTGGGTTGGTCTTGCCTTCCCTCCAGGTGCTCAATCACTGTCTCAAGCTGTGACCTAGTATTTCTGCTGCAGGTACAACGATATGTTTTGAAAACAGCTTTCCTAATCTAGTCAGATTTTGACAGAATGCCTTGAGCAGAGACAGAAATAACGTCATCTCTTTTAGTTTTTAGTTCTGTGCTCAAGTGTCGATGCCACAAATCTTTCATATCAATTCCTCTAGTAGCAATTCCGTCTTTGTTTTGGGGAATCCATAACAAGGAGATATATGTTTCATGAGGTAAGATGATGTGTTTACTTTTTCAAGTATTCCCTGGAGGAGCTTTTTGTTTTTGTGAAATATTTTTTTATGTTTAATGAAATATTAGTATTATAAATTTATAAGGGGGGGGGGGGTGCAAAGAGAATGAATTAATCTAACTCACCAGCAGCATATTAGCCTTAGCAGAAAATAAATCTAAAGAGAAAAATAGTCATAGCAGCGGATGTGAATTCTGGAAGAACGGGATAATAGCAGACAGTGGAGCTATGAACAGAAAACTATTTGTCAAGGCCAAATATCATTTACAGATTGCCTACTCTTGATAGTTTGTATACCAAGGAAATTTTGCAGATATTTGATATATAGAGTGTTTTCAATTTTGGCACAGGAGATATGCATGTGACTTGCAAAGCAAAAAGAACTGACAGCAAACCACATCAAGACTGAAACTACTGCTAGCAAAACTCTGCTTATATCTGGCGTATGTAACACATCTACTACGATTGCTAGACACTGTCTGGAAACCAGTGATATAAAAAACTCACCAAATTCTTCTTTTCTTCCTTCCTTTTCTAACCAACTTATTTCCTTATTTCCAGTTAACCAACTTCATTTCCTTCAAGTCAGTGTGAAGATGGCAATAATAAGACTGAAAATGTAATTAACAGGAATTTTAAATCAGGGTTTAAAACTACAGGCTGAGCAATTATTGTTGCTTGAGGTGATATGACCACACTGAGCAGACTTTTCTCCTGGTAACGTGTAAAAGCAACATATGAGGAAATTTTGACCTTTTTTATTTATCCATAAATTCTATTCTATTTGAAACTGTCAAATAAACAGAGGTTTCCCTGAACAACTTTTTAATGAAAATTTACTCTTATGTGGTCTACATTTTATTTCATCAGAACAAAATTCACTTCAATGTTCCATCTACTGAGAACTGCAAGATACTGAGTTCACAACTAATGTAGGAAAAATCCTGTGCTACGAAGCAAGGTCTCATCCGGACATTTCATGTGCAGACTGCATCAAGGGAGCAAGGCAGAATGTCTTCATTCAGTAATTTTCCCTGCATGGGAGTGATAGAGGATAGTTAAAAGGTATTATTTGCCTTGCACAAGTCTTTATTTATTGTCTTTTATATGATTGTTTCCTGCAGTTACATCAATATACTGTATTTATCCTGGTGACGTTTATACACTGTCATTATGCATGTTGAAGATCCCTGATAACTTGATTGCTGGTAGGAGGAAAGGAAGTTTGTTGATTTTCTATGTTTCTAAATTGAAGCACAACATTTTATATATGGATTTTTATTTGTCTTTATTTGCCTTACTGAGGTCAGAGTAAGGCCAATTAACTCCCAAATGTTGGAGCAATAAAAAAGACAGTATGGAAAACAAGCTCCTATTTGTAAGCTCAGGAAATTATCTGATTGTTCCAAGCCACTGAATCCAGTGTCTTTCTTGGTGTACAAAACCCTGACTGTACTTCGTGTCTAACATCAAAGAAAAAGTATGCTATTTTATTAGCATTGAGTCATGCTTTAGTTGGTTAAAATCCACATAATGCTATTAAATTGGCCATTTTAGGATACCAAAATACTTTAATTTTAGTTCATATCTGTTCATTTAAGATCTTGCCAGTGTCCTTGTTGAAGGGATAAAGAGGAAATGGAAACACAATTTTCATAATTTTCAATTTTCCTTTACTTATTAAAAAAAATTAGTAACGTGTGGAAATGGTTTCCACTTGATTCAATGAGGTACATAAACATGCAAAAGTAATCTAAGAATTTTACATCATAAAAACAGTATCAAATAAAAAGCAATTTTCAAACTTATACTATCAGAATGCTCTGCTTAAGTAATGGCACTGTAGATGTCTCCCAAGTAAAAAAAGTCTTACTGATAATAGTGAGAATCCCAAATAAACTATACTGTGAAAAAATATTTAAAACAATGCTTTTCCCTGAGTTCAGTGGATACAGAAGCTACAGAAAACATCTCTGGTGCAGTACATCTGCTCTTAAAGGTCTTTTTTTTTTTTTTTCTTCTGTAGTGTTTCTAGAATTATCTCCTTTGGGAAAGAAAGTCACAGACAATTTTCAGTTGCCTTTTATGTTGTATTGTCTTGTTTTTAATGGTATCTTTCTATTTATTTTAACAGAAAAACAGAATAAAAATAAAGTGATTGTATTTTAATATAACACTTTATGCACATTTATTTTTCATTGACATCACTGCAATCAGAAATAAGAGTCTAATTTAGAAACTGAGATTTAAACCAATTTCAATTAACTTTAAGTTAAGCTACATTCATGCCATCATCTCTGAGTTTTATCAGTTTCATTTAGGCAAATTCACCTTTCAGTTGCTTTGAAGGAATGAAAATAGTGCTATTTTTATTTTCAGTCTGATTATGGTAGAGATGCCTGAATGGCTGATAGATATGTTATTTTTCACTAGTTCTTTATCAGCTCAGAGCGGGCATCTCTGACTCATAAACCATACAGCCATTTTAGCCTCCTAGTGTGTCCAGGTTAATGAGTTTAATGAAAAACAATTTAGCTGTGGTATGGAATTTTACTAAGCAAACAGCTTCTAGACCGCAGATTATTTATTCCAAACTGGATAGATACAAACTCCAATTGGTACTAAGGACAATCTCTCCTAGTTTAGGAGTAATTTCACAAGAATTACTGTGTGAATTATTGCTTACAGCTACCAAATCTCTTATTTGTTATAAAAAGATGTGGCTTTTTTTTTTTTATCCTAGAATGTATGTAAACATGTATCAAGAAATTAAAAGTTTAGTAAATAACTGCTGAAATTTCTCTGAACCTCAATTAGCTTTCAGGTGAACAAGTCCTTCAAAAACAAATTTTAAGTTCAACATAATCACCAGATAAATAGATTTCTTTCTGTTTCCTTTCAGAAATATGGTGCACTCTGTGACAGTCCCAGCCTGAACAGAACAGGGATTCTGGGCTGTGGATAGGGTATCAGGAGGCCAATCAGGGGCAGTGAACACTGGGCAAAGAAAAAAGGACATGGTGAAACAGAGTATCAGATCAGTGATTGTAAATTAGAGTTAACTGGAAACTAAATGAATGATGGAAATGTCTATAGAGAGAAAGAGGAAGAGAGAAAGGGAGGATAACTTTAGCAACACTGTGAACAATTTTATTTTTATCTCGAGATATCAAGCCAGTCATTATACAGATCCTAAGTACAAAAGTGTGATTTATCTTCCAGAGGCATATTCAATGTGAATCTGAGCCTGGAAATTATTTTTAAGAGAAATCCACTAAGTGCACAAGATGTCCTTAATTTCAAGACAAACGATGCTGCTCTATTCTCCAGTGAAATTATTCAAGGACAATAAGGTTGTGCAGGGTATCAAAAGAAAGGGGTAGGGAGATTTACAGTGATCTGAATGTGATTCTTCAAATCCCTAGAGAAGATGTTAAAAGATGAGAAGATACCAAAGAATACCAGACAACAAAAGAAAGTACTGTGTAAAGCCAACAGGAGTTTAGATGGTTTAGACACAGATTAAGATCAACTCACAGAATCTCTATGGCCACAGATTGTATTGCCTTGAGCCATTCAAATGCTTTGTCTTTTTTGTAATTTCATTAAGACAGTATCACATTTTTCAAGGCATGGCCTTACAGTATAGAGATTGCCTAGCTGTGTCTATATTTTTATTAAGAGCATTACACTATGGGAGAATGAAAGTCCTTCTTCACACTGTTGAGTATCAAGAAAGTAAATAACTGAACCTGTTGCTTCTGGATAGGGTTTCTGTTTAACATTAAAACCAATAAGAACAATGCTATTTTAGACTTTTTTTTTTTTTTTTTTATGTGAGGTATATCAATGATGTTTACAATGTAACTCTGGGGCTCTGATGAACTTGTTCACCTCAATGTCTTCAGATGGATTCATTACAGCAAATAGAAAGCAAATTGCTTGCTCATTTTTAAACGTGATTTGATGCTTCCTCTTTTTGTCTCACCTGGCTCATCACAGTGTGCCTTAGTTGGAGCAGGTTAGAAACTCATCATGTAAATTTTCAGATAAGTTGAATGCTGATAAAAGAGAGTTTTGGCAGCATTCATGAAACAGTTGGCTTCTCTAACATGCTTGATCACCCTGTAAACTCTTTCTTAACAGTTACAGCTAAGAAATGCAATCCATCTGTATAATGTTAGTGTATGAGCAGAACTGATCAATTAGTCTGTCCTAATGTTAGCTTTCCAGTGACAAAGAAGGTCATTAAATAAGTTATCTGTCCAGTGCTACGCCTTTGTTGTGCCCCTGAGACAAAGTTGTGCACTGGCATTAGTACTGCCTTAGAAGGCCTTGATTGTTTTTGTCTTTGATATTAACATTTCTGTGCGAAGTTCTTCAGAGTCTTTATCCCAAACTCTCATGCAAAATAAGTTGTATCAAAGCTGGTTACATTCAGAAACAAAAAATAAATAAATAAAAAGGAGGGGAAGGGGGAGAAGTAAAGAAATAATGGTTGTACTGGTACTTAAGAGAGATAAAGTATCATCATAAAATATCATATATCACATATCATATAAGCCTGGAGGTAGTCTACATTGCTTAGATGTGTGTATCTAGAACACTCACTGGTACATTCAGAAATAATTCTTCTGGCATGGGATAACTACAGCAGAGCTAAATTTAAGTGCATAATTTTGGGAAATCATCTAAATATGCTTTAGATTTTCAAGTTAAGACAGATATGTGCCAATCAAAGAGTTTATACAGAATAATTACTGTCTAAATCACTGAATGATACTCATTAGATCCCAGACATTGTATATGTAATAATATGCTTAGATATTATAACAAAAATGCAGAAAATTGGTATTGATATATTCTGACTGGAAAACAGTTAACAAAGCACTTTGCACAGGTAGTCTCAACAGAGTACATAAAAGAGTATATAAAACTTTTTTCTTTGAAACATGAAGGGGAAGAAAATCCAATTCCATAGGATGACAGCACAGTTCTGTAATTTACTTACTATGTAACTCTGGTAACAATTTTTTCTTTTCTGCATCAGTTTGCTTTGGCATATGTTTTTCTGGGTAATGTTTAACATCAAGTAAAGGAACAGAACTAGTTAGATGCAAAATGTTACTCGACTGTAACTACAGTAAAACCCTGGTGCAAATGAGCAGTAAAATCCATTTATTCTCTTTTTCAGAATAAATATAAGTAATATCCATTGATAAAAATACAACTACTCCTAAACGCTATCTTTCTTTTCCTCCCAGTAATGTTAGAGAGACAGCAAGTGAAATAATACTTTAAATAATTACTTTTGAAGAATGAAAATGGAAAATAAAAAAGCATTTCAGTGAAGGAACAGAGACCAAAGACAAGGGCTAACAGGAAGCACAAGTAGGTAAAATTCAGTCTGTACTGAGATGGGGAAAGAAAAAAGGCAAAAGTGCAACATATGGAGGAGTATATCTTTTTTAATATTGTTTTGCTCAGATGTACTCCGGACACTCACACTTTTCAAAATCTTTTATTGGCCAATATTCTTCTAATTATGGTGGACAGAATTGCAGATACACAGTATGGTTTTCAGTTTGTAGATGCCTCTCATGTTTCTACTTCACATTTAACACCTTCACAACTTAATCCTCAGATAAACTCACATTCGTCATATTTAATGAGATTCAATGTAATATTCATCATATGCATGTTCAAATTACAGGGCTTACTTCTAAGGAAAGCTTTGGGTTTTTGGTTTTCTTTTGTTGTTGTTCTTGCTGCTGTTTTTTGGGGGTTGGTTATTGTTTTTATATGGCTTGGGTTTTAATTAAAAAACAAACAAACAAACAAAAAAACTGAAATGGAGATCAGCCAGAATACACACAAAAGCACTTCCAAACAATGTGGGTTTGATTATCACCTGTCTCATTTAGTGACATTTATTTTAATTAAGTTTTGTAGAGTGAGGGATGTCTCTGTGAGGAATGTCTCTGTGATTAGTCTTAAATATATTCCTAAGTAGCAATCCAGGAATGCTTGCTGGTCTTTGTTTCCACTATTTAATAGAAAACAACTAAACTAGCCCCCACTCACCACTTTATATTTTTAAGAAATCAGTATTTGATTCAGTTAGATTAGCATATAAGAATACAGAATAGATATGTAATCTTTATCTTAGTAACCTGGCTAACTTCTGAAATAACTGAAGAAGCTCAACAGTTCTTTGAGTAACTGGTGCACTGGAGCCATGTTAAAAATAGACAACATAGAAAAATTGACTATATTGCTCTTGAAGCCTTTAGATTTAAGCTTTCTTTCAAAGGCATCAATTAACTGATTAGGGCTCAAGACAGAGTTACTGCAAAGAGGAACATTC
Organism: Perdix hodgsoniae; assembly: GCA_035772895.1. Lineage (NCBI taxonomy): Eukaryota > Metazoa > Chordata > Aves > Galliformes > Phasianidae > Perdix > Perdix hodgsoniae. The sequence goes on along the minus strand of JAPSGF010000002.1, from coordinate 20,177,587 downwards.
ATTTATTACAAATTAAATTTAGAACAGATGAAATCAAGGTCTTGTTCTTGTTTAGTAGACCTAGAAAAACATCTACCCCTGATTAACCTAAGATTAGGTTTGAGTGCTCCATACATAAAGCTATTCCCACCAGTCTTCAGCAAAGAACTATAAGGAAGTCTATTTAGCTGAAGGAGATAGCTCATAGAAGAATTGTTAAGACTCAGAAGAACAAAACTGTGCAATGTATTAAGCAGAAAGAAAAATTTTCCCTCCAAATTCAATCATACTTGTTAGGAGCTACCAACACAATGGCATAATAGAGTTGAGGCTGCCTCAGCTCCATCATGCGCAACAGCATACAGCCAACCACACAGACAGGAACACCCAGCACTCACACAAGCACAAATAGCTCCAGTGGCCCCATCCTGTTAATTTCTCTGTCCACACAGGATGAAAGCTAATTAGTGGAAAATATATACATAAATACCTACAGTATGGATCCCTTCAGCAGTTTTCCCTTTCTTTTCCCTTCACATGCTTTAACCTACTCACGGCACCCTGATCCACTTATTTTTCCCACCTAGAATGTGTTTTGTAATGTCTTCTAAATTTCAAGATGTTTTTCCCTTGCAAGTCACAGTGAGCTATGCATTCCCACAGACCGTCATTCCTCTCAGTGCAAAAGGTGATCTAGAAAGCTTTTTTAATGACTAAACTCATGGGGCTGAGGATCCCCCAGGACATCATCTCGAGGGAGGGCAGTTCTATTATTGGATTTTTCCTATCTATCCTTACACTTCTGTGCTCTGCTGTACACTTAGTGATGAGCCTTTAATCATAATACCTTACATAATTTACATCAAATGGTCAAAATATGAAAAAGTAAATGTGTCGAAGGGTTTTGTTGATTGCACAAATGTAGGGGGCATTATCAATATATCTAAATACTGTGCAGGACAACCTAGGTCATATTCTGTATTATTTTAAATGTAACAGAATAAATTATAAAGATTGCTGGCAACAAGGGTGATCATGTCCATTATAAACTAGGACTCTTTCATAACTGTATATTGAAAGTCTATTTGTAACACATTTTCAGGTGTTGATTTTCACCCATAAGATGAAACTCCATAGAACAATACAAAGAATTAAGAGCTATGGACAATACCAACTATGTTCAAAAGACAGTCCCTTCCAATCTGTGACACCTTATGCTTCAAAGGAATTAAAACAGAATTAAATTGGTCCATTATATCTGAATAGCTTCATGGCACATGATTGATGAAGAAAACATTTAAATGAAATGTATGCTATGAAATAATGGAATCATTAATAATTGTGCTTCATTAGAAACGAGTAGTTGTAGGGAAAAAAAAGTTCATCTTGAAGTTTGACTCCATCAGTTCACAAAATAAGCATGTAGTATGATTTCTCTACAGTAAAACTTAAATAAAACTACGTAACTATTTTTACTTACCCTGGCTAATAATAATAATAATAATAATAATAATAATAATAATAATAATAATA
>JAPSGF010000002.1:20160855-20176065 GCA_035772895.1 Perdix hodgsoniae | reverse complement strand
TAATAATAATAATAATAATAATAATAATAATAATAATAATAATAATAATAAAATCTATACTCCATGCTGATATGGACTTGTGTTCACAAAGTGAATCCAAGAAAACTGACAAAGTAACCTGATGTGACAATGAGATATGTCAAGCCAGTATTCCCTTTTTTATAGTGCGGGGTTTATGGGGGATTGGTCCCAGTGAACATGCACAATGAGGAGAGAAATTAATACGTATTTAAAAGTATAGCATATATGTATTCATTACATTCCAAGGACATGGGCAGAAAAAAACATCTCTTGTGGTCATGGGATGCATTCTTGCTATAAATTTCCAACCTTTTAAGAGGGGGGTAGACCAAATCCGCTCCCACTGAAGTTACATTGAGCTGAGACATCTGTTTTGCCATCTTATCTTCAACAACAGGACATCCATTCAAATTTCTTATCTTCACCTGGCACCAAATTTTGCAGCCTCTGCATTCTGTTCTTGAGCTTACACTTATGCAAACCTCTGCCCTTCAGCTTATATTGCTCAAGTTATGTGAAAGGCTGTTCTCACAATATGGAAAAGCTGTTCCATATTCCATTCAAGGAAAATACACTACTAAAAGTAATTAGTAGAATTTTTCAATGTATAGTAGCGTATGTACAGAAATCTTTGTAAGCCATACTCTTTTTTCTTTTTTGTTTAGTATTATTATTAGAAATATTAAATCATATATTTATGTGGCAAAATAAAGTTTCACTACTAATTTAATATGAAATTCATAAATGGAGCTCGTACAACAAATTCCACTAAAAAATGTCTGGAGATTATCAGGTTCACCTGGGCCCACCTTTCTAGCCTCTCGAGGTCCCTCTGACTGGCATCCCTTCCTTCAACCATGTCGACCGCACCACTCAGCTTGGTGTCATCAGCAAAATTGCTGAGGGTGCACTTGATTCCGTCATCGATGTCATTGATAAAAATGTTAAAGAGCACCGGTCCCAAGACAGACCCCTGGGGGACGCCACTCGTTACCGGCCTCCACCTGGACATAGTGCCATTGATGACCACCCTGTCTGCGGCCTTTCAACTAGTTTCTTATCCATCGAGTGGTCCACCCATCAAATCCACATTTCTCCAATTTGGAGATAAAGATGTGGTGGTGGATCACATCAAAGGCCTTGCTGAAGTCCAGATAAATGACACTGGTAACCTTTCCATTGTCCACCAATGCCATCACTCTATCATAGAAGGCCACCAGATTTGTCAAGCATGACCTTCCTCTGATGAAGCCATGTTGGCTGTCACAGATCACATACCCATTCCTCATGTGATCAAGCATGTCATCCAGGATGACATGATCTTCCCAGGCACAGAGGTGAGACTCACCGGCCTGTTATTCCCAGGGTCCTCCTTGCTCCCTTTCTTGTAAATGGGAGTGACATGACCCTTCCTCCAGCCATCCGGGACCTCACCTGACAGCCATGACTTTTCAAATATGATGGAGAGCGACTCAGCAACCACCTCAGCCAGCTCCTTCAGAACCCTAGGATGCACGCCATCCAGCCTCATAGATCTGTACACATTCAGCCTCATGAGGCGGTCTCAGACCTGCTCTGTCCTCGCAGCAGAGGGGGATTTACCACCCCACTCTCCACCCAGAGGTTAAGGGATGCAGGGCTCAGGGACATGAGAAGTACCGGAATCTTGGCCGTGAGTGAAGACCAAGGCAAAGAACTCATTCAGTACCTCAGCCTTCTCTTTGTCCATTGAAATCAGTTCACCTTTTACATTATCAAAGGAGGTAGATATTATATGATATATACTATATATATATATATAATTAATATATATTTATATATAATATATATAATAATAATATGATAGATATTGTATTGTAATAATAATATGATAAGATTATATGATAATATATGATTTAGATATAATAGATTTAGATATAATAGATTCTCTAGCCTTGTTTCACCTTATGTTTTTTTTCTTTTTGGTGCTATGTTCTTAATTCTTCCATGTACACCTTAATAATTTAAAGGTGATTCCTAAAATAATTTTTTTCATGAAAATACACAAAAATATATTATTGCCTTTTTTCTTATATTTTGATCTTTCCTTCAGTTCCTTCTAACAACCTGCAATACTGCTGAAACTTTCAAGATATTACTTATGTCAGGATACCATACTACCAACTTTTTTTACAGGAATGGGAATTCACTGGTTATATTTTGTCACTGTATAATCACTGTATAATCTTCTATTTCTGACAATATCATCATCAAAATCATTATATTGAGTAAATAATTTGAATAGAAAACTTTGATAGTATTTCAAGTTTTAACAATGCAAGGCCTGAAAACCACCAGTGATTCTTAAACCATGGTTCATAAGGGCATGATAAATGGTTTATATATATACTCATAATACATATTGTCATTGACACCATAACATTTATAAACTACTGAGAGTTGTGATAGAAAGAAATTGTGAAGGATTATGAGGCAGGCAATCACAATTTCAGTAGGGGACTTTTTACCCTATCGATTACTCTTTAAGATGAATTATTATGAAATGTGATTACCAACCCAATGAAAAAAAAGTCATCTTAGGTTCACCCTTTCTCTTCTTGAAATAAACGATGTCTAGATTTTGAAAACTTGAGCAAATAGTTATGTACTGTCTCTCCTAGCCTGTGCACCAGAGTAGAAAGAAAGAAACACAAAATTCACTGTAATTGAATCGTATTCAGTGAATGGAAGAAAATTGCTGGAAGGCTCTGTAGAAACATAATGTTTGCTTTTCATACAGACAAGTGGAAAGAGTGGAAGTAAGGGCACATCAGCATGTCTGGGAGAATGTACAGCCTGAGGCAATGAAATGTTTCAAGCTTTCCTCAGTTCTTACCAATCGCTTCCTGACACTTAGGAAATTCTTTTCTCCTTCTTAATTTTTATCAAATCCAGGACATTATTTTTATTTATTTTATTCATTATTCTAGCACAGAGCACAAGGATATGTGAAATTCCTTCAAACAGTAAGTAAGAAATATTTGCTTATGTACATTTATAACATTTCCAAAATTACTATAGCCTATTCAGTCACTTATTACAGTTGTTTTTTTCTGGACACACTGCTGGACACCACATGCTGTGGTGATTGTCTGAACTATATTGCGTGTCCAGATGACAACTGTTAGAAAGACATAATTCAAGTGAAATGTATAAAATACTTGAAATGCACTAAAAATGCTAAAATATTACTGTGAAGAGGAAAAATCAAAGAAGACTTAGCCTTGGGAAGCAGTGGAACTTCACATAGCTTCGTTAGTCAAAAGTGCTTCATAGGTCTTAAAATCTCTTAATATATGTGAGTCCAATGTATCTGCCTTAGGAGATTAGATTAATAGAATTAAACATCTTCATCCATCTTAGAAACAGCCCTGAAAGCAGAAATGTGTAGTCCTACATTTCAGTTCACCTGTAACCATATTTCACCATATTTCAGTCATCTATAAAATTCATAACAGACATCTAGGAAATAATAGGGGCAGGGCAGAGGAGGCCTCAGGGATGAGGGAGAGGTTTCAAAACAGTCAATCCATGACTGAAATGACAGCACTTTTAATTTTCATTGATACATGATAATGTTCATTTTTCTGAAGCATTTGGAATATCTTAATAAGGACAAAATAACAGTTGTATCCTATTCAGACTCACAGACAAGAGAAACTAGTAAGAGATGGTGTGCTGCATTTCAGCTATCTCTTTCCATCTTACACAGACACATTTAAAGATATTCCAACCTGAGTTCACTGTAATGCTAGTGATCCAAGAGAAGTGCAAAACTGTAATTTCATATAAACGTGAATGGTATGTTTTCACCTTCATTTCTTCACTTAGATAACCAATCTGATATTTAATTATCTATTCACAAACAGAGTCCTCATTAAAGATGAGCAGAGCTATTCACATTTCTGTTGGACTTGAGTGAACACATTTGTCACTGCTTACAAGTTTATTGCCATTAGCCCAGTAGGTTTGCTCTTCACCCCAAGACTTAGCTCAACCATTATGCTCCAGAGAAAGGAAAGCTCTGAGAACACTAATAGCAATACTACTACACTTCTTCTGAGAGTCCACTGTGCTTTTGTCTCCTTTTGAATAAGCTATTAAAAGACAAAATAGAAAACTGTAGCAGATCCAACCAATAGTGAAATGCTTAGGCAGTTTTACAAAAAGAGTGTTACTGGAAGAACAGAGGAGCTATGGGAAGAAAAACAATGGAGCAATTTAAGATAATAGGATGCTAGTTAAAGAGGAATTATAGTGGATATTTCATAATACTTATTATACTGGCATGAATGCTGATGGCATCCAGATTGAAACAAGGAACTGAGAAATTACAAGCAATTAGGAATCAGATTCTGCCACTCTCCAAGAGCAGCAGGCTTCTCCTGTGAGCAGGTAATACTAAGGATGAGTATCAGAGGCAAACCCTAGATAAGGCTCAGTGTGATTGCTCTGTCACTATCATAGCAATAGATAATTAGGACTAAATTATATAGCCACCACTCTCAGTAGGAGTCTTAAATGTATGACTTAAGTGTAGGGCCACAGTATGAATGGATATTTCTATAGTCTAACTCCTGAACACACCTTAAATTGCACAATATACTTGACAGTTGTGGCAACATTTGCAATACCTTACAAAGGTTGGTTCCTCTAAAGGTCAAATTATACCATCAAAATTAACATGAAATAAAGTATGTTAATACACTTAAAAGAGCAATTTCAAAGCCAAACTGTCAAATTAGCAAAAGACAATAAATGATAAATATGGAAATATTTGGTAGTGTTTAAATATCTGCTAATTTTTTTTAAATGATTCATTTGAACAATTTTTACTTATTTATTTATTTATTTAACTGACCTAGAGAAAACTTAAAAAGTTTCAATGTGAATAAGTATGCTTTAGCTCTAGTTTGGAATGTATAACTAGAGAGCATTAAAAAGTTAGGTGGATTTTTTATTCTATTTAAAATAAATGAGTTGGAGATTAAGGCTATAAAATTCAGTGTTGTGACTGGATTATATATCTGAAAAAAAACCTGAGGGTCTGAAATTGAAAGTAACAAGTTTGTTGACACAACTTCAAGTCTCTGTAACACATATCCACAGTAATGGAAATATTGCCAAATACAGTACTTAATAAAGGATGTCAGTACACACTAGAAACAAGAAAAACTCTTATTCTATGTTACTTAAAATATATTTATTTGTCTTGCTCCTGAAAAACCATATGAACTGTTGAAATTATTTAGCTGCACATTTTTAAAATATGATCTTCTTGGCCCACACTTATCTGTTAAATGGTACCTGGTACATCAGGATAGTACACCAATGGCCAAGTACTGGGATAAGGAGAAACTGAACCTGGACATGGAAGGCATATTATAAATCATCTAATTACCCTACCCCAGAGGCATTTTCACTAGTGAGGTTCTGCTTAATTCCATTCTTGCAGGATAGGATGCAGCTATGTATCCCTGCAAAAGCAAAGAAGTCTTTTGCTTCCCAAAGGGGATTTTGAATAGAAGAACACAGAAAATACTAAGCAACCTGTATAATCAGTCTCTTATTTTCCTGAGAGGCTGAGGTAAAAAAGCTGAGGTTATATTTTAATTCTGTTCTGACTCATTCTATTCTTAGATTCTAATATTATCTCTTCTTGAAAGTGCTCACATGTGAAGCACTCTGAATTTGGAACACTACCTCCCACTCTCTTCTTCCTTGTTCTGGTATCTAAGGATCATTTGCAAAGAAACATCACTACCTAAACATCTTTTTGAAGGTCCTGACCTTGGCTTACCTTAAAATGGACACGATATGTCCTTTCAGGAATGTGCTCCTGCTTGTACCCACAAGAAGGGCTACTTCATAAAGAGAAGAGGCTGTCTCTATCCTTCTGATTTACCTCACTGTGTTGCCTATTTAAATGAACTCTATGCCACTGGTATATTGCATGCAACACAATATATAAGAGAATACAAGTGTCTGACAGCTCTGTGGTGGAATAGGAGACAGCAGCACAGCATGATAAAGATCATCCAGGCAGATGGAGACAGAGGATTCCAAGATGAATGTTTCAGAAGTCTAAGGAGTGCAGATAGGTGTCCTGATGCCTGGAATGACATTACACAAAGAAGATAGTAAAAAAGATTTAAGGTCCATGTAAAAAGGAAAAGGAAGGGCATCTTCAAGTGTATACAAGGAAAAAGATCTAAAATAGACTCGATTAGGATCAGTGATAAAACCTTGGAGATGAACAGAAGAAAAAGAAAACAAAAACAAAAGCCTATCCTTCTAACTAGATTTAGGCAGAGAAGTGTCAACTGCAGTACAGTCATGGGAGCATCACATAGGGATGTGCCTTTGGGATGTTATTACACAGCTGCCCCAGTATGGCACTATGTAGGAAGAAATACTTCTGTTAAAGCATAACAAAGAATAGGAGAAGAGGAAGAAACTCTTTTGGAGGCAACAGAATTTCTCCAATGACCTGAAAATTTAAAAAGAACCATACAAAAGTTGAAAAAAGATTACAGGTCTGAATGTAAATACAAAGGACAGCTCAAACAGCTCAAACCCTTTAGGACATGATCAGAAAGACACAGAAACATAAAAGGAAATAAGATAAGGTTCCCTAAATGCATAAAGAGAAAATCAAAATAGAGGCTTAGTGCTCAACCATAACAGAGAAAACATTAAGAAGGACTCAAAAAAAGACTGAAAATTTCAATAGTATCTGTTCTTTAGTCCTAATGGAAGGGAAGAAACAGACAAAATAACACAACACAAGCTTCCTGGATTCAAATAGCTAATAAATTTAATTCTAACCAAGAAATAAGGGTGAAGATAAGAAGAAAATAAGATGAGATCACATAAAGTCTTAATATAATTAATACCTCCCTCTACTGAAGAAGTTCTCTCTGTAACTTATAATTTTGATCAAACCATAATGTCTCACTAGCCATAATTATCCTTTAAAATTTGCCTGGGAATTATCCTTTAAATTATCCTTTCCAAAAATATGCCTGGGAATGCAAACTTAACATTAAGTTATGATATAGTTAGCCTAGTTCCTATTCCATAAATATTCTCATAAACACACATAGTTAATTTCCTCAACTGATTTTTGGAATTTGAAAATACCTGGAACCTTGCATGATTACAACTTTTACAATTTCCTAAGAGCCATTCTTGTCATACTAGTTTGATTTTTCCAACAAGTTGCTTCTGTAGACAAAGTAATGTACCGGTGCTTCATCAGATTGAATACTTTGGCATGAAGCTGTAACCAAACCCAAAGATAAAGATACAACTTGTTTGGAAGATGTGTTTCATGAGTAAAGAAAAGTATAGTTTAGGTAGCATAGACATGTGGAAAATATATATAATCATATATATGTATATATATATATATATATATATATATAAAAGTGAGCCAAAAAATAAAAAAAGTGAGCCAAGATCAGAACAGAGGAAAAATAAGGCACATTTATATTATTGAAAACATATTTTTGATGATTAAAACTCTTTTTTAAAAAATTGCTTTGCAATTTCTCATGTGGCCAAGGAATCTTAGGCTAAAGCAGCCAAATTTGCTATTAATTTACTTCAAGCTACATATTTGCAGGGAAAAATGGTAGGAAGGGGGAAGACTTCATTGCTCTAGGCAGCAGTGACTCAGCAGGGATACAACAGTTTCCGTCTCTGACTTTCACCAAAGTCTTGATTAACACCAAGAGACTCTATGTAACTGTACATCCTGCTTCATCCCTTTTAATATCTTGTGTGATTCCTTTTAATTTACTAATTTAAAGTATTTGATACAGTGCTACCGTCTTTACTATAATGCCTGAAGCAGCAGTGTGACTGACAGGCCTTATGGTTATGTGAGATAAGCATAATTTATCAGTATCTTATGGTATGAGATAATGTAGTTAAAATTGATCCTTAAGTGCTTCCCTTTAAAACAAACAAACAAACAAAAAATAAAAGAAAAAACAGATTGTTTAAATCTCATGTATGCTTGTTTTTTTAGGTAAGACTAGGACTGAAGCCTTTTTCTTAGCATAGCTTTCAAAGTGACCTCAAGAATAAGTATCAAAATATCTATAATCTGCTTTTATTCAGTCTTTTTACTCAGGCTAACATTACTCTGGGCAATTAAAGCATTATTTCACAAAGATACTCTTAAGCCCACCAGCAATCGCCCTATAGTACATTATCAGACAGTGATTTATTTTTCTCATAATTTTCTCCAAACAGATACAAACAAGAGAATAATAATTTAAAACTGTATTTTTGTATTGGATTAAGTTATCACTTACAGTTAAAAATACTTAAAATCAAGTTTGGAAATGATAGGGCAAGTTCATGTGAGGAAGTTTGCCATTTTGTCTAGAATAAGTATCACAATTTATTATGTTCACCATGTGGCAGTTTGTAGAGGTGAATCTTTATGAAAAAGTCGTCTGAAACCCCATATTTATATCTGTGCCTGTTAGGCAGCAACTCAACAATCCCTGTTCAGTGAGGATTACTAGCTGATTATTAAGTTGTATTATTCTGCAACCAGTGAAAATACAGTAATACCTTAGCTACTGACCTTCCTTTACCTCCAAACACCCCCAGTTCAGTGTGTCAACAGTTGAACAGAGAGCTGATATTCTGTTTCTCGAAGGGAGGCATTATAGTGCTCTTCTGAATTACGTAGCAGAGAGGAAAGAAATGTTTATCTCCTGAAGATCCTCACACAGAATCATAGAATCCTTATAGTTGAGAGATCTTTAAAGGTCATCTAGTCCAACTCCCTTGCAATGAACAGGGACATCTACAGCTAGTTCAAGTTGCCCAGGGCCTGATCCAGCCTCACTTGAACATCTTTAAAGATGGGGCATCCACTGCACTGTTCCAGTGCCTCCCCACCCTCATTATAAAACGCTTTTTCCTTATACCTAATCTAAATTTACCCTCTTCAAGCTTGAAACCATTTCCCCCTGTTATATCACAACAGATCCTGCTAAAGAGCCTGTCCCCTTCTTTACTATATCTCCCTTTTAGATTTTTAGATATGAGCATGTTTACTTTCTCCAGCACAGTAGCATTGGCATTGTTGTACGTCAGAACCAAGGACAGTAATGTTTGGTACAGAGAATACGAGATGTAGTCAGAAATCAGTACTGCAGGAGCCAGTGATTAGTCTAAAACAGCAACAGTAGAAAAAGAATACCTATCATCTTTTAACTGAGTAGGGTTGGATGGGGCCCCTGGCAGTCTGATCTAGTGGTTGGCAAACCTATCCATGACAGAGCGGTTGGAACTAGATGATTTTTAAGGTCTCTTCCAATCCAAGCCATTCTATGAGAATATGGTACTTAAAATCATTACAAAATAGAGGAAAATAAAATGAAATAAATAACATACATTGTATTGTTTTTCAAGCCCTATCATTCCAATAGCAGTCGTTCTAGCAGTCCGGCAGTCCAATCCAATATCATTCCAATACATGATCTCTGGCAGCAGATTAACTTCATAACATACAAACAAATGCTCAGAATAAAACTTTTTGTCAAGTTTTATACTCCAAGTCCTTAGATTTTAACTAGCAAGAGAGCTAGTTTGCAAGGTAGAGTCTAGGTCATTACTACCTATTGCCTATGGTTCTGTATCAACATGAGTATCTTGCAGGCATTAATAGATGCCTCCTGATACCAACATAAGTATGGAACATGGTGCAATCTTGGCATCACTCAAGTCAGTTGTAAACTCCCAGGTGTTTGCCTTGCCAAAAACACAAGGTTCTCCAGAGCTACACTTTTCTGCAGTAGATGCTGGATTAAGCTAAGGTCAGTGTGAGTCAGCAATAGATTTTAAAAGTTCTAAGATTTAGGAATTAATGAACAACATTAAAAGATCCATTTTTTATCAAGTACTCAAGGCTAGAACTTAAAAAAAAAAAATGATGTGAAGATTAAGATTTGGAAAAAAAAAAAACAAAAACAAATTTGTATTGTCCCCCAAAGATGGGTGGGGACCAAAAAGGACTTAATGGACCAAATATAGAAAATGGTAAAGCTGGATTTTCCATAAAATTTTCATTAAAATATTTTTTCAGAAAATAAGTAGAACTTGCTCACTGTTAGAGAGAATATGTTGCATTAAGGAAAGCAATGAAAGAACAATGCTCTGACAATGTGTGTTTGTATACATAATATTCTGCAAGGTTACTGTGACCTTAAGTTGTCAAATCCCATGAATTTGCCTTGTAAATTTGAATTATCACTCATTTCCCTCCTTCTTTTGCTTCCTAGATTACTTAGGTTTCCCTCTTTGTTTAATTTGCTTGTTGGACCAGATCCTCCCTTTTGCAAATTAATTATCCAGTTAGCGGCAGGTTACCTTCATATAAGCTAGGATGTTATTCTAGTTCTACAAATGAGCAATTAGAAAATGAGCTTTCCTGTATCAGAAAGAAGACTCTAAGGCTTTTAAAAATCATAGAACATTAGAAAAGGAACGACATTGTTAAACGAGCTTATGCAGAAAAAAAAACACATCCTATTCCTATCCCATCTTAAGTTAAGAAGCTAGTCTAATCAGCAGTAGTATTTTATCTTACTTGTATGTATGCTATTATCAGTCTCTTAAATCATCATTATCTACAATGATGTTAAAGTTCCATAAATAATCAATATTTCTTTTTCTTTTTTTTTTTTTTTTTTGCCAAATCTGAAGGGAAACTTAAACTAGAATCCCATAAGTTAATGAGGGATTTACTGTACACATTCAAATAAATAAATAAATAAATAAATAAAAATTGAAATGTATGTTTAAGACAGTTGTAAAAATAGTATTAAATGTGTTTGATAAAAGATGTTTGGAACTCAGTTTGGATGGCAGATTTATCAATCTCTTAGTTGTGCAAAAGTTTTACCAGCTCTAGTATAAAGTTTTGGGAACTATGCATCAGAACAATAAATCACTGAAATTGAGAGAAACTTCCATATCCATTGGCACAGAAATAAATCAGACGACTTCTCACCAACATCTAGTCAACAAGCATAACAGAAAACACAACTAGCAGGAACATTAGGAGATTACCTACTTCATTTCTTCCCTCAAGCCAAAATCAAGTGTGCTTCATCCATGCTTGACAGATACTGTCTAACATCCAGCTATGGTGCTTCCACAGTCTCCCAGAGCAATACAGTCCTTAAAGACAGAAAGTCTCCTGAGGTATTTGAGTCTAAATCTCCTTGCTTTAATTTATTTCTTGTCACACACATTTCAGATATGGAAAGCAGTTTATCCTTTTCCTCTGTGCTACAATCTTTTATATATTCAAAGACTCTTATCATGTTTAACAGAATGTGAGCTTTTTCAACACAACAAGATTTTTACTGCAAAGAAGAGAAAAGGAAATTTGAACTGGAATTGGGATCTGCTTTCATGAACAGAAACCTGTGTTACCCTGTCACAATGAATATGGAGTGCCCTGTTGAAACATAGCAATATAATATTTATGTTTAGCTTCAATGTGCTTATGCAAATTTTATAGTGCAGGGAAGAATATAGCTTGCATTTTGGAATGTACATCAAAGTTGGACAAATTTCCTAGAGACTTATGTAACCTCAATCTCTGGTGGAACATCTCTACACAAATGAAATTATTTATAGGTAACTGACTTTTCTGTTGCTGCTCATGGATGTTCATCTCTTCATTTAATTTAGGAAAGTACGAATCAGGGGCCTAGATAACTTCTAGAAATTGTCTAGGCCCCTAGAAATTATCTAGAAAATAATTTATTTAACATAAGAATTCATCTTAACTCCTCATCTTCATTGCACTTAGACAATAGCATAACTTCTTCTCTACATTTCCTTTAGATGGGAAAAGAAAAATGGTCTCTGAGATACATGAGAGAGAAATAATTTAAAAGGAAGTAAAAGTAGCACAGCCAAGTGCTGGATGTTCACCTATTCAATTAAAGGCCCTGGTACATTCTTAACTAATTGCTATGGAGAACTGTAAAACAGCTCTTTTCAAGGTCAGCAGAATAATCCAAATACCTTAAATACTAAAGAGCTCTCCTGAACTTGGAGACTTAAAATTATTTATTATGATTATTAACATATTTATTATTTATTGTGGGAGACCTCATTGTGGCCTTCCAATACTTGAAGGGAGAATATAAACAGGAGGGGGAACAGCTGTTTATGAGGATGGATAGTGATATAACAAGGGGGAATGGTTTTAAAATGAGACAGGGGAGGTTTAGGTTAGATATTAGGAGGAAGTTTTTCACTCAGAGAGTGGTGACATACGGGAACAGGTTGCCCAAGGAGGCTGTGGATGCCCCATTCCTGGAGGAATTCCAGGCCAGGCTGGATGTGGTTCTGGGCAGCCTGGTCTAGTGCATATAGCAGAGGGTTTGAAACTATCATTGTGGTCCTTTTCAACCCAGGCTGTTCTATGATACTATAATTCTATATTTTAAAAAGCCTATGTATTTCTATATAGAAAAAAAAATAGAGAAAAAATATAGAAAATATTCTATGTATTTTTTAAAAAAAATATTCTATTCTATGATTTAAAAAATAACAATAGGAAGTCCCATAAGGAAGGTGATATTGCCGGATCCTTTTTATGAGGTAAAGACAAGAAGAAGAAAACTAGACTAAAAGTGGACTTTCTTGTTTCCTTATTTTGTCATTACTTTTCAGAAAGCTACTTTTGTATTGCTTGTGCACAAACAATGCTCAGGCAAATTTTCTTTGAGCTATTTCTCTGCTGGTGGGAGACTAAGCTAGTTTCATTATCAAACAGACAAGTAAACTCAGAACAATCTGTTCCAAAACGTCTTTCTATATGAAGTAGAACAATTAGTCACTATTAGTAATGTAATATCTAATATCTGCCACCCTACACATTTCAAATTCTGCATTACTAGGCAGAAAAACAGACTGTCACTCAGGCTCAGGACAGCTTATATTTGAACCAAAATCGTATTACTGTAGGTGATCAAGTTTTGTTATAAATCTTTGCATGTGTTTTGGAATGTGTATTACATGAGTGATGGTTACGAATGGGAAGAGGACAACTTAACTGAATGTTTATCCAGTCTGCGGGTGGTATTCAAGCACTATGATTTTTCATAGAAAACTCTACTCAGTATTATTTTGGTTTACTTATTCATACAAAATGTATTCACAAAGAGCAATGTTGGCAACAGCAGCTTTTCCAAACATACAATTTAATGGGTGTTCCTAGCTCAGAGTTACCCTAGATAATTCTAGAAATGGTTCACAACAATAAGTAGGAAGAAACTTTCAGTCTAGTCAAGATAGCCTTTTGAACACAGTCAAAGAATTGAGGTAAAACTGGCAATGCTTTCTGAAACAATTTCAGTACATTTATTTGCACTGAGATATTCCAAAACAAATAAAAACATTTTGCATTTTCCAGACAGCAAACATACATAGGTCAATCTGAAAGTCATGCCTCCTATCTATTTCCATGGAAACTACAACAAACACAAAGAGTACAATAACACTGTTTGACACAGCAAATTCTAAGCTACAAAATAATCTTTTTCAACATAGTCACCACCAGTAGCTACATATTTTCACCAGCAATGAACAAGAGCCTGCATACTACATTTATAAAAATCTGCATGGCCAGACTGTGGCTCGTCTTTCACATGATCATCAACTGCTGAAACACACCATCCAACACTTCATAGTGCTCACATCCACTGTTTGGTTTCCATAAACATTCAGCAAAAGCATCAGTGAATGTCAATGGGTGCAATTTTTTCTGCACACCTTTGCTTCATTTGCACTTCCATGTCAGACACCAATCTGGCAGACTGCTTCTCTGCTGCCAACTGTCACAAAGCAACAAAATGTAATGGAATATTGGTGGGAAGATTCAGCCGTTACTGTCCTACCACCAACGTGTACCTCTGACATCATCCAATATAATAAAATATGAGGCATTACTTTTGGAGCAATGCTCATATTTTAGTGGCCTACTCTTGCTATTGGTGGTTCTTGTTTCAGAGAAAAAAAGAATAGAGAAAAAATGCAGTGAAATTTCTATTTTTACTTGGCTGAGCTCAAGAAAATAAAAGTATGAAAATTGTAAGTATTATAAGTGTAAAAGGTTCTCAGAAATTTATCATGTAGTTTCTTGTCTATATATAGGAATGAGAAAACACATTCCTTAACCAAACTTTTAAAGAAAGGGAAGAAAGAAACATCTAAAGATAGAGGACCTGATGGTTCTCTGAAAATTACAGTTCAAAAGTGGTAACTCTTTTTCTTTTTAAATAAGCATAACCAAACTATTTGAAAAGACGTTGATTCCATAAGTAAAGAATTAGTAGGAGGGGAAAGGATAGAGGAAATCAAAACAAGTGGTTTAACAGATTACTAGAATGCTTCCTGTATAGTATTTAAGTCAATTTTCTTTTTTACAGAAAAGAATGCTGTTAAACAAATACAAGAGATTAAGCAGACATATTTTAACAGAGCTTCTCATATCCTATTGTTCTGGAAATAATGAAACAGACCATACTGTTTACAATTCTATGAATCTGGCAGTTGACTAAGAAATCAAGTCTAAAACTAGAAAATATAATCTTCCAGCTATGTTGAATGCTTAAGAAGCCTATAAACTGAAGAAAAATTCTGTACTGATACATAAGGAGCAGGTATTCTCCCTGTCCATTTTGATAAATATGTTTATCAGCCACGTTTTTCTCCTCCAGTAGGACTGAGTTACTTATGGCATTTCCTTCTTCATTGCCGGAATATTCTTCTTAATGTTTCATGAACACTGCAGCAAAGTTCCCCATATGGAACAGGGGAATCATTCCTGCATTTGTGTTTGTTAGGACTGGAAATGCCATTTCAAGTATGTGTTACAACATTTACAGCACAATCAAGATTTATTAAAACTACTCCACAGAGCACTATTGTAAAGAATTTATGAACTGTAAAACTGCTATAAAGGTCACTTGAGATGCAAAAGTTTAATTTGGAGTATCATGTTATGGTGTAGTACTGCTAAACTTAATGCTTGTTTAAACAAATGGCTTGAGGATATTTGTTTCAGAATGTGGGGTTTATTAACTTTAGTAAAACAACTTT
>JAPSGF010000002.1:20064026-20160845 GCA_035772895.1 Perdix hodgsoniae | reverse complement strand
TTTTATCTAATTTTTTTCCTGCTTTGTTTTTTTAAAAGGCTGTTCACCTTACATTTACTAATCCTTTATTTTACTTCTATGAATACAAACCTAAGAAACACAGGAAAAAAATATTTTTAGGTTTTTTATATATATATATAGTGTGCGTTTAATAGCATTGTGCATTATTTTATTGTTTATCTCTCTTTCAAGGTTTAATGTTCTGGTTCATGTCATTTATTTTCTTTCATCACCATCATAAACATTTAGAAAACAACTTTTATACAGAAAAAGAATGAAAAAATGTCATAAATACTTAGGAAGGTCCCAGAAATTGAAGTTAGAAGATAAATTGTTATTTGTAGATAACAAGCTAGAAAGGCATATGATACAAACTCTATAACTCATGACTGAATTAGTCATCACATCACATGAGTCAATCTTTGTGCACATACAGACCTCAAATTAACTGTACACAGTGAGAAGTTTAAGATCAGGATTCAGACCTAACTTAAATCTTCCAAATCTTAGAGACACCCCTTGTTAATATACTGAAAGGCATTCCAAGAATGCCTTTAAACTACCAGGAAGCTGCACATGCCCCAGCAAATTTGTAAATGTTAAACATGTATTATTTGCCAGCAATAATAGCTTCCTGTTAAAATTGGCAAGGTTGATTAATTTCTTTCTCTCAGCATTTTATTGAGGATGTAGAAAGTTAACAGAGGGAAGCTGTAATTGGTACCCTAACAAATATCTAGATTTGGTCCCTAGATAGGCAGTGCTATTAAAAGATTTCATGAATTGACATAAAAATTCATATTATTTACAGGTCAATAACATCAGATAGTGTATTTAAAGATCTTTGAGAAAAGAAGCTACTGTATTATTAGTCTTTATTCTAGGTCATCGGAGGAATGAGTTGGGTGGAGAGGGAGAATGAAAAATAGGCTTGTTTCACTGGTTGGAAGAGAATATGAAGGGACACTGTCTGTAACATTTACAGTGACTTTTAGTATTCATATAGGCTTGTGGCCAGTTTTGTTCATCAACATTTAATTAAAGCAAGTTCAGTCATGCAAATGCGCACTAAGGCAGATATCAGAACATTTAATCCAGATAAATAAGTGGAGAGGATTCTGGGGAGATCTCCTTGCAACTTGTGCATACTTTAAAGGAGCTTTTGATCAGGAGGGAGACTGGGCAAATAGCGATAGGACAAGGGGAAAATAATTTAAACTAAAAGAAGGTAAATTTTGGTTAGATGTTAGACAGTAATTCTTTGCTCAGATGGTGATGAGGCACTGGAACAGAATGCCCAGAGAAGTTGTGGATTCCCAGCTCCTGGAAGCATTCAAGGTCAGGTTGGATTGAGCCTATCCTAATGCTAGGATAAAGAAAGGGTTCAAAAACTGATCAAAATATTGTTAATTTTAGAGACAGAAAAAACAGCAACATGTGTTACCTACCACGTTCTCTCTACCAATACAAAAGCTCTAATATTAGAGTGCTTACTCTATCTTACACTGCAACAAATTGTCCATGGTTCTCGATGTATTTTTTCAAGTTTTAAATTAACAAACCAGCTGTAGAAGCTGTCACTGAAGAATGTTTCTGCATATTCATTTTCAACATGAAACAGCATTCACCCTGTAGACTTAGCAGTCCGCATAGTTTAGGTCTTCTTGTTATGATGGGTACTGCATTCAGAATAAGCATATTTACTGTAAAAATAAGGGATGTTTTTTTGTTTTTATTTTTGTTTTTTTAAAACCTTTATACAGCATGTACAAATAAAGAAGCATGTGCTACCATGAAATATTTAATCAGAGCCATAGGAAAAAGTAATTTCCTGAGATCCATGAGCACATATTTCCAAATATATTCTGCCAACCCTTTGATAAAACTTTCATTTAAATGCCAAGTTATCCAAGAAAGCAATTTAGGTTTTTGAATAGCGTTTCATATTTCAGGGGAAAAGCAAGTTTGTATTTACTTATTAACTTACATTCTACATAGTAGGATGATCTTTTTTTAACTGAAAGACCTCCTATTTAGTTCCATGGAAACTACACTAGACACAATGAGTACAACAACACTGACAGAGCAAATTCTCAGCTACTAAATACCGTTTTTCAATATAATCACCACCAGTAGCTATGCATTTTTGCCAGCAATGAACAGAAGTCTGAAAGACATGCTCATAAAAATGTGCATGGCTGTCCAGAACATGGCCAGTCTTTCATGTGGCTGTTCCAAATGCTGAAACACACCACTGTGTTCACATCCACAGTTTGGTCTCCATAAAACTTCAGAATGCATCAATGAGTGCTATTTTTTCCACGTGGAAGTTTTCAGTTTCACAGCACTGCTTCATATTCACTTCCATGTCAGATGCCATTTTTTCATACTGCCCCACTGCCACCATGTGCCACATGGCTAGAAATGTAAGGGAATGATAGTGCAAAGGTTTGGCATCTATAGCCATCTATCACCATCTGCCTCAGACATCATGGGCTAATATAATAATAAAGGAGGCATCAGTTTCAGAGAAGCTCTCATGGTTGATGTTATTAGTGTTATTAACCAACTCAGCAAGTGCTTTCTTTTCTTTGTGGAACACATACCACACCAACAGAGCCAGCTCATTATCATCTAAGCAAGATCAGAGGATATATATTTCTATAAATCAGTATTATAGCCCACTACTTTAAACCAATTCCATGCCTAGTGCCTGCACTATAAAGTCAAGAGTATGCAGAACAAATAGCAAACCTAAAAGAGATACATAAGAATCACAACAGTAACAGTAGAAAAGAAAATAAGACAGTAAATACCTTGCAGATACAGAAAGATTTTCATTCATCAATAGAATCAAATACTGGTTGGGATTTTTGGCAGGAAAACAAAATCAGATTCAAGTAGGAATTAAATAATTATGTAATTTTTCTCATGTGTTTTTATGTAAATTATATGAATTTTTCAAGTACTATTTGTTTCCTACATTTCTTCATAAGAGTGTTGTTTATGTTTACACATGCACAGTCCTGAATTACATGTGTTCCATAAAATTCAAGGTATATTCTCATATTTTCCATTCTCTGCTATCATAAATATTTAGTCATTAGAAAGATGGTAACTACCTCCACTGGTATCAGGAAAGATGAATGTATGCTTGTGCATTTTATATTGTTGTATAAAGATTTTTTTTTTTTAATAATTTAACATGGGTTCCATTTTATGATAAAAAAATGTCTCCTTTTGGTGTTTGACCCAAGCAAGTACAAGGAATCTATTTAATTAATTAGTATATGAATTAGAACATGAGAAAGTGATTTACCCTCACACAATGATCTTCTGTAACATCACAAATATTAATTACAAGATATACGTCTGTGTTTCTGTGGGTGCGTATAGCTTAATATTCATACTAAATGCATGTAAGCAAATATTTTCAGAGAAAAGCAAGAAGAGATGAAATATAGCTACATTTGAAAAACTTATGTTCAATAACAGTTTTAAATTGTGACTTTAAAAAAGTAATTGAAAAAGTATAAAAACTCAAATAGAATAGAAACATATACTGTTTCAGACCCCACACTTTGAAGACAGAAGCACTGTTATTCGGAAACAACAGCAGATCTCTCTACAGAAAATGTCCAAAAGGTAAATTAATTTGATGTCAAAACCACATATTGGCAGGGACTCTGGCTGTTCTGATGCAGCTTAATAAGTGTCTTAGCTGCTAGGTTTCTTAATTCTGTTATGTCTTCAATCCAGGAACAAAATATATGTTCATTTTGCTGCATGTGTGTATGTGTCTGACTGGTAATTAGGGTAAGAAATTGAAAATTTAAACTTTTCAAGTATTCTTCAGTTTTCTATCCTTTATAGCCAATGTACAGCAACCATAGGTACAGCATGCTATAACAATCTATGCAGATCCAGCACACACTAATAAAATAAGTACAGTTAACAAAGGGATATCCTTACTCTAATGTGAGAATAAGTTCTAAATGTCCATGTTTTTGAAATAGCTATTTATCCAGACAACAGGCTGAGCACCCAGTCCTCTCACGATTTCCCACTTAGAAATTTATCATTTGTTACTGACTTCTACCCCTGATGTCCACAGCCAGGATTTTATTTTAAAATAGTTTCTTCTCTCACAGTCCATGCAACCCCGTTTCTACTTTTTATTTTCCTTCGTTTTTATTTGTGACAGAAAAAAAGCAGCTTGAGAAACAAATGTTTTTCTGAAGAAATAAATCAATCAATATCAATCAAAATCAAAATCAATCAATAAATATTTTCCTTTTTTCTTTCTTTTTTTCCCTTTTTTTTTACTTCAAGGTTTTTGTTTTTTTTAAGACAAAATATCCAATAATTCTCACAAGAGCAGAAATAGAGATGTATTTTCTGAACAGTCAGTTCTAGGAAATATAGGAACACAGTCACTGCACAAATTTTAAATATTAATACTGATGTTCCCAGAAATAAGACTCCCATTGACATCCATAGAGTTTTGCTTAGGGTTGTAATGCAGGATCAGACTCTAAATCACAGTGTAGCTGTCAGACTAAGCCAGAAACACTATCAGCACATTATTTCTTGCTACCTATATTTCCAAAACAGTGAGTGTCACCCACTCACTGTTTAACAATTTTAACAAATATATACATAACTGATTGACACAACTATGTATTTCCATCTCTAGAATTGAGTAGCATTAGATGTAAGTTTGACAACATTCAATGAGTTTCCTTAATCACTTCATTTTCTTTTGTAGATACTTTTTGTAGCTTTTCTAGCTAAAATAGAGCAAGGAGCTTTTTATTTCAAAAGTCATATCCTGACATTGTCTT
Source organism: Perdix hodgsoniae (assembly GCA_035772895.1). Lineage (NCBI taxonomy): Eukaryota > Metazoa > Chordata > Aves > Galliformes > Phasianidae > Perdix > Perdix hodgsoniae. Next base: position 20,156,001 of record JAPSGF010000002.1, on the reverse strand, counting down.
TAAATATCCTTATAGAGTTTAAATACTAAAAATCCCCAGGCTTTATTTCTGCTCTTTCTTTTCTTCATAATTCATAATTTTTTAGAATGTCCTTTATCTTGCAAGAGTAGTCAAAGAATGAAAGTACAACTAAATTAGGTACTAGAAACCTAAACATTAGAGACAAAAATAAAAAATAAATGATAGTGAACAACATTCATGATGACAATATTTGTGATGTTAAGAATACAGCATTAATACCTACATAGCAGTATACTAGGTTCTTACAGTGATATACTGGACCAGAAATAATTTGAAAGTATAGGCATTTGTATGCTAGATAGAAAGAAAAAAAATTAAACAGAGGCCTCAGGAGCAGAAATGGCTCAAAGAGATGAAATAAGAGCAGTCTAATACAGTGGAGATACTGACAAAAGATCAGTTCTGAGCTGAAGACAGTTGAAGAAGCAAGATGGAGAATAGCTCATCCTTACAGTAAGAAGGAAAGAGGGAATAAAATCTTGGTGAAATAATAACAGGAAACAGTAAGTCTGGGGCTTCTTTGTAAACTAGTTTTTAATTATGTTTATGCAGACTGCAGTCCTGAAGCTGCAGTTTATTGCAAATGAGAGGCCTCTTTGGAAGAACAGGCTCTGAATGTTCTGATGCAGAAGTGTCTGATAGTATGAAAATAACTAAGAATTTGATTAACATTTGTAAAAGTGTTGCTTTTAGCTGCTTATCTGCACAGAGGTAAAAAGAAATGATGGCTGGAAAGTTCCACAAATGTGAACACTCACATTTGTGACAATCAGACAAAAGCAATGTCTGCTATGAAAAAAAAAAAAAAAAAAAAAAAAAAAAAAAGGAAAGGAAAGGAAAGAGAAAAAAAAAAAATAGTGCTACATTTTTAAGTCTTGTTCGGCTCGAAATAGACTTCACAGCAATTCCTTGTGAGAATCAGGGATCATCCATAAAATAATTCTCAGGAGTAAAGGATATGTTTGTTCATACAAAATAAAATAAATGCTGCAGTATTTGTTTACAATGTTTTCTACTAAATTTGGTATACAAATGAGTTAGAAGTGTTTGCAGCTCTTAGGTCAATGTAGGTTAATGAATTAATCAGAATAGTTCACCGGATCTTAATTACATAGGCTTAAATATCAAGTATTAAAATGGGAAAATTAGATGCTTTCATAAATTAATAATTTTGTGAATTTTGTCTGCCTGTGAACAAGACAAATAGCATTTTTTCAAATAATTTAGTTTAAAAGCTACAGTTTAAATTCTCCTTAGACATCTTTAATAGCTTGACCTATTTATGAATAATTGCTGTTGACACAGGATTTACACACGTCCTTACACTGTGTTATTTTCTCAAATGCAAACAAGATGCCTGCTGAGTATTACCTACAGGAAGCATGTCAAATACGAATCAGTAAGTAATTACCCCTGAAACTTAATTCATCTTTAAAATACTATTGTATGGTTCTGTTTTTTGTTTGTTTGTTTGTTTGTTTGTTTCTTCTATCTGGTGAGGAAAAAGGACAATGTTATACAGAAAGAAGAAAACATTCCCTTTTAAAAAACAAGGATAATTTCAGCACCATAATGACAGATCAAGATAGGTTTTTCTGATACAATTTGCACTGAACAAGCATGTCTGTATGACTTTAAAGAGCTTTCTATCTTTGATGTAACCTATAACTCTACATAATCTCAAAACAGGTCTTGCTATGTTGAAGTACCAGTGATTATTAATATTACAGCATGAGCGTAATTTCTTTCAAAAACTAGATTTAGTCCAGTCATATTTCAAGATAATGTTCAGAGCAAAATAAGGACAGGCCCAGTGGCATGTATTTGGACACAGAAAACATGGACAGATTTAAAGGAAGAAAACAGAGTAACTGGTTGATCAAGAAAAGAGAAATTATTTGCTGTGAAGTCTATATGGAAAAAGCGGGCAAGTAGATGTATAAGAAAATAATTAAAAACTTTAGGACTCTAAGAAGATGCAAAACTAATTATGGTCTTAGCACTTTTGCAAGACCTGGAGCTCCATCCGTACTCTGCTTTCTCTTGGTCTTGCCTAGAGAACATAAACTAGGCTACAAATTGCAGACCTTCAGGAAAGTTTTCTAACTTAATTCTCCAGACGTCAGGAAACTATTATAAATAGAAGGCAACCATTATCCCAGTAGTACTCTGGGGTTTTAGGAATATAAACCCACCTCCTATTGAGTTTGCAGGGTCCCTGTCCTATTTGGAGATGTTGGATTTTTCTAAAGAATTTATTAGATGTGATTTTGAGCTGAAAGTCATTTTCTGGATCTCATTTTGGCTGCTTAGATGATAGCTAGAATTGAAGAGACTATGTCACGACGTTAACTAGATCAATCTATGCCCATGACAGGGGGTAGTAGGCCCCTGCCCCTCCACCCTCCCCCCTCAGCCCCACAAAATAGGAAGGAAGGAAGGAAGGAAGCAAGGAAGCAAGGAAAAACAGCAGCAACAATCTATGGAGGAAAACTTATTTTACTAACTATGATATTGGAAATGCAAAATAACACAATATAATAAGATCTAATTGAAATTGAGACTAATAAATCAAATAAGATAGGAGACTGAGTCAAACCTGAAAAGCTTGGAATGGCTAGGAAAGCATCCTCCAGCACCCACTGCCAGGCAGTAAGAGACCGACCCCCCCCAGAAGGGTCAGATCCCATTACTTCCGTCATGTACAGGGATAGGTACATGGAGCTGGAGCATCAACACTTCAGTTCTAGCACACTACATGATGTTTTGATGTGGAATACTGAAAACCAAAAAAAGTAAAACCATGACATTCTACGCCTTATTCTACATCACTACATCATGCTTAATATATATATATACATGTATACAAACAAAAAATGATTAAAATGCATTACACACACGTCTATATACATACACATAGAATTACCCCAGCATCAAATTTCCTTGTGGTACACACTGAACATCCCCGTTTTGTGGTATTACCCACCAAGTGGACTGCGGTCCCTGGGCAAAAACAGTACCACAGAGAGGTATGCCCTTTCCAGAAGCTGGAAGAACCCAAACTGCTTTACCCAACATGCTCTTTACATGTACAACAGGGACTTTATCTCCCTCTACGGTATGTAGGGAGCTGGATTGGGTAGGACCATCATGATTGATAGATCCTCTGGTATTGACTAACCAGGTGGCTTCTGCCAAATGCTACTCCTAGTGCTTAAATGTTCCACCACCTATTGCTTTCAGCATAGTTTTTAACAATCCATTGTATCATTCAATTTTACCAGAGGCTGGTCCAATGGTAGTGGGGTGTCTCAATTGATTGTTCACAGTCAGTTACAGATTGATCTCCTCATTCTCTCTTTGCCCCCTGCCCAATGTGGGGCACAAACCTACAACCCTGAGATTAAGAGTCTCATGCTCTACCAACTGAACTAGCCAGGTTATAATGTTATACAGGATCACAAAAATTAACTACATCACATTCAGCAAGAGTACTAAGCAAGACTTAGTACTAAGAGCAAGAGTACTAAGTCTTTCACCAGCAGGTATTCAAATAAAGTCATTGATTTAATAATAGCACTTTCTTGGATAAAGATGGTGCTTTAGTCTACGCAGACCCTGTGGTGAGGCAAGTGTGGTTAATGTAATGACAATCGTCCTACTACTGGCATAATTAAAAGTTTGCTAAATGTAAACCACTTATCAGTGAAATGCAACTAATATCAACATTGAATTGAATATGATCTACAATTAGGAAAATTGTTATCTGGTCATTTTGATCAGCTACAAATATATATATTTTTTATCTTTTCTTTTGCTGCTTGAGGGGAAAAAGATCATATTTTTCTAAATGAAGAGTTTAGCAAGATTTTTTCTCCAGAAGTAATGGTTGTTTTTTTTTTTTTTTAAAAAAAAAAAAAAAACTGTTTATGGTCAGATACAATAGCTTTTACTGCTAAGCTTTTAATTACACCACTAGTATAGTTCTTCAGCAGGCAACTTTTTAAAAAGAAGCCAAACAACAGCTAGGAACAACAGTAAGCTGAAAAAGCATAGTTTTCAGTACTGGGAGCTACGCTGGTTGTCGTATGTAGTACTTTATTTGGGTACTAAATCTAACTGGAAACACATTGGAATGCTGAAATCAGTCTTTCTGAGATATGAACTGAATCTGCACTAATGTTTGGAGGTAGGATGTGTCTTAGGGATATAATGCTACCAGTTCTGCACACACCCTCCCTCCATAAATATATATTTCCCAAATAAGTTAAATCAAACCTTAAATTTTCTAAATAAATAAATCTTAATGGTATAGTTATTCTAAGAAAGGCAACCATGCACTTAAATTTCAGAAGACTCAAGTCCCTGTTAAGTGTTAGGAGTGATAGACAGAGATCAAAAGTAACACTCTACATTTCCTATCCTTCCTTAAAAAATATGCTAAGAATTTATCCTGCATCATTTTCTACTTTTCACTTTCTTTCATTGCAGATGAACTGTAGGCAATGTACAGTATGTGATTCTTACTCCTACAAACACTCATAGCAAACACATTGAATCATGTCAGTGTTTGTTACGAGATACAGAAAAAATGAACCTGTCTTGGTTGTTCTTATCTCTGAAGATAACCTCTATTAACATATTTATCTGAAAGTTCCTTTGGGGGATAAACATGAATTAAATAAAGACAATGGGATAAGCTTGCCACAGACCAAATATTCTGCTTTGCAGAAGTTAAATTTTACAAATATCATCTGCCAGCTTTAAGGGTTTAATCCTAAATATCAGAGGTGCCAAGTATGGCTGGTATAAGCATGAGATTTAAAAAAAAAAAAAAAAAAAAGATGAGCAGCAAAAGGGGCACAGCAAAGCTTGCCACTGCATTAGCAGGAAAGCACTGCTACATAAATGTCAATTTGCTCCCATCGACTGACAGATGTTAAGGCTAAAGATGAGAGAGCATTTAGTCCTTGCTGACAGTTCAGGATAACACTTGAGAGGGATCAAAGTGCCTGGAGAAAGGTGGGCTCATCTCCCCTCTGCAAGGTAGATGAGCCAAAAAGTCTGAGTAGCTTTGACAGTAACAACCCAGTACTTTGCTCCTTGTCCACCTGTGAAAACAGTGCTGCTGATATTCTCATCTCCCCTCCTGACTGCATAAAACACAGGGACCAAAATGATATCTATCTTATAATCCCTAATTTTTCCCCCCCCACACAGAGACATTTATACTGTACAGTTCCTGTATTTTGGCACACTCGTGTTCACATTAAATCTGGCATGCCGTGTATCTGTTTAGCATTAAGCATGAATGCCTTCCTTTTAAAGGAATTTCCCTTTACTTTGTATGCTTTTTTTCAAAGAGCTCTCAAAAGCCCTAGGCCAAACAGCCATTTTTAATTTTCATGAATAAGGTATCTCAAATGAGGGAATCCCAAGGCACCCTGGCTGTTTTTGAATTCTGCATGAATAGGAGGAGAACTTGAACTCTGCTCACAAAGCACTCTGTCCACTGGATATTTGTTTTGAAGAAAAAAAATCCTACAGATGTCATGAGGAAAACAATTCTGCAAAACTTCCAGATTGCTGGCACATAATTTGCAATATTAAGCACTGTCATTTCCTTGCCATTACTCTTCAACTGTCATTTTAGTATAAAAATTTAAGTATTTGATCTCTGCAAGATAGGATGAGATTCCAAAGAACTTTTCTACCATTGGACCCAGCACATATTGAACATGATAAAAAAATTCAAACCTAACTACAAAGTGACTTAAATTCTAAAATCTTAATCTCTGTTTGAAACCTTGCATTTGGAATTGTTTTCGCATCTTTTTATTCAGTGTTCTGAAATAGAAAATAACTGTGAAATAGAATAAAAATTAAGAACTCTCACAATTTGCTAATTACAAAATATTCATAATTCAAGTTAATACAAAGCAACACAAAACAAAATGGATGGAATATGGCTTTTCACAAGCCACAGTGCTTTCCTTCATTCTTTTTTCTTAAGCTTTCCTCATAGTCTTTTCAGCAGCAAAGATAGACGTATGCACTAAAAAAAAAAAAAAAACACGTGATATCCGCCTAAGTTCAGGGGTTGTAGAAAAATCTGATCAAGTCCTGTTGTCTGAAACTTTTGCTGTAGCGTTAAAACTTGTCTTACACAATGTACGTGAGTATCAAACAGCCAAGGTTTGTTCTCATACTGTATACAGTCTCTTTTGTGTGAAAATCTGAACTATAATTTCCACATTAGAGCAGAGAAAAATTGTGCCTTGATGGTATTTTGACATCTAAAAATTCCTTAAAAATACATAAAATGTGACTATTATTAATTTTAAGCATCATTTTCACAATTTCTTAATAATCATGAGCTTTAAAGAAATTAATCTTTTAGGAAAAAAAAAAAAAAAAAAAAAGAAAAGCTGCCAAAGGAGACTGGCCTGTTTACAATTCTTACAATATATACAATTACAATATTTACATTTTGCATTTATAGCAAGCATTTAATTTAGAAAAATGTGCCAATTTTATTTCAATGTATTTTAAAAACAAATATGATCTTACTTTAGAAAAGAACGTTTACTCCCAAAATGACGTACAGAGAGAAAAAAAGAGGATAAAATATATAACTCAGATCTGACAGACCCTGCAATTTTAATTGGCATTGGTGTTTTTTTCTGATACAGTTATTCTTTATTCTGTATTCTTGCTTTTATCAGGCCTGAAACATTTCTGTTTTCAATTTCCCTACTGAAGAGAAAAAAATCTTGTTTTCCGCTATATAATTAAAATGAAGCAGGAGAGCAGTGGATGTGGTATAAGAAATAGCTATGTGTCTCAACAAATAGTTAAGATCTTGGTGGATGTTCTGCACTCATTTATGCAGGCTTAAACAGAAAAAAGTGAGGAGGCAAAGATACCAATGAATTTAGAGAGAGAAAAGGAACGAATTATATTCAAGATGGCAAATATATATATATAGCGGAATGATAGGAAGGATAAGCATGAGCTAAGTTATAAGAAGAAATAAGAATCATGTTTTCACCCTGAGGGAGGAAATTCTAATTTCTCTGAAACCATCACAGGACTAAAGACTTTCATTAAAGCTAGTTATAGAACCAAACTATCTTTCCCTTTCAGGCTTAAATATAACGCGAAGTTTGCATATTGAATATAAACACTCACTACAGACTGTGCTGCCAGAGAAACCTGAAGTTAGTGGAGCGAATCCACCAGTGAACAGTGCTCCTGGAGCAAGGAATCATTAATCATCTGTGTAAGTGCCTCCCTGCAGCCTGTGAAAATCGGGACTGCCATTATCCAGCATCGCAAGAGGCTCTGAAGTCATTCATCGTGAAGGAGCAAAACAGGATAAGGTCTTCAACGGAACCACCAGAAATCATAATAATATGTGATGAATCTTGAAAACGGAAGTTAAGCTATTTTGTTTATGTCACATACATCATCAGATAGCATAAGGGAAATGGAAGGATACGTCTCAAAGTAACCAAAAAAAACTACACCACAGTATAAAATAAGAATCTAAGATAGTATGATTGTAATTTTAAAGACTCATCTATGCCCATCCTTTGTCGTTTTTTCCCTGGCTAAAGTATTACAACAAAAGCAAACAGGAAAACAAAAACACAAACAAAACTGAGACCACAATAATATACAGTATTTCACCATGAGAACTATGTGTGAAGCACTGCCAGGATTTTGCTACTACAAAATCCATGCAGGAAAGATACCCCAGTTTCAGGGAAATTTGGAATTCAGAGATGTCTACTTGAACTACACATGCTTGAAAAAGGATTTTTTTGAGCAAATTCATGTCACTACAGTGAATTTCCAGTGGCTGAAAGGCTTGCTTATTTTACATTTATCTTTTGAATGGTGGCTATTATGAGTCTACCAACTAGCTGTATTTTTTTAATTTATTTTTTTAAAACAGATATTGAACACATAGCTCCTTATTATTTGAGTTTTCTTTGCTAAACTCTTAAATAACAATGCTAGGGTGATTAAAATATCTAAAAAAATAACATATGAGGTATCTAGTGTGAATGCTGAATAATTCATGGAAAAACTGAAAGATAACAGCTGGAAGCATGCTAAATTTAATCTGTCAACAGATCTGTTTATGACAGAAGGGGTAAACAGGCTTCCTGACTGCATTCTTTTGGGATTTGCCAGTTTTGATACAGCTATGACTGGAAGGCTCAGTAAGGAAAGCCCACCTCACCAACCTGTACAGCACAAGAGCAAAACTCCACATGGAGTATCAGTTACAAGCCCGGAAATTCATAAGGACAAGTCTCATCCCAGCATCCTGCAGCAGCCCCACTGTGATTTCATGGTATGCCTGCAACTGTCTGCAATAGAGCATTTACTTCTTCCACATCACAGCATTCAATCTGAAATAGCAAATGCCCTGTTAATTTGAGTCTCTAGCTTAATGATAAATCAGCAGTATTCTTTTCATGTGTAAATATGAAAATAGGGAAGAAGAATGTATGAGAAAGGGATTTCCCATGTTTTACTTTGCTGTAACATTCAGGAGTTATTTATACATACACAGAACAAATCCCATACTGTCAGAATCCTCATATGCAATATGGTAGTAATAAGATTAAAAAACCTATTGGCTAAGGGCTAATTGTAATCCCTTGCTAGAACAGAGTACAGGAACCTTCCTGCACAATGTTTTCTTCATACTGAGAGGATAGGAATACTACTCAGATGAAATACTCGTTCCCAGTAGGTGGTTCAGAATGCTATGGGCATTCAAGAAAAGAGAGTGAGCAGTCAAGCAAGCCAACCAAGAGTGATTAGCTCCCTCGTAGCCCTGCAACACTGCCCTGTTCACAGCCTGCCCAGCAGCAGCAATTCGACCCTGTAGCTCAGCTCAGGTTTCACATTTATCAGAACAGTCCTACTGATGGGTGAAAATAGCAGATAACCACCGCCCAATTTTTCATGCAATGCATGCTGCAGATCAAAGGGGTGGAGATACTCATCTGTGAAGCACAGTAGCACTGTAATCCATTTTCTCAAGTGACTGAGGAAAAGAAACCCTTACTTTTGGTAAACCCGAGTACAGGAGTCATTATCTCTGGTTTTGAGCCACAGAAATGCCATTTCCACTTGAACAAACTTTATTGCAACATCCATTGTTTACATTTTTTTCAGACTTGTTTTCTCATTCTTTATAAAATGTAATATTTTGGAGAAACTCAGTCTTTTCCTCTCCCAGAATATATTTCTGATCTACCTCTAGACAGTTATATGTTCTGCATAGAACAACATTGTTAAATTACTGCCAAATACACTCTTTTTGGTGTACACCGTTAGCTTAATTTTTTCATCTTCCAAGGAAGAGGATTTTATAGAATGGTCTAGCAGGAACAGAGATTTACATTTACATTTCCTCCAGTTATATTCATGTGAATATTTGAAAGCTATTTTCTCAAAAGCAATCAAAAAACTCACAAGGAAGCTGTGCTACAGAATGTTGCTGCTTTTTTTTTTATATATATATATAGATTTTTAAGATACTGTATGTCACATCTGATTCTTAGAAAATTATTCATAGTGCAGATTTTTTAAGCACTTCCGTATACCACCTCTCCAGTGATAGCACACATCTCAAAGGAGTGTTTTACATCCTCAGTTGCTAGTCCTTCCTGTAGGCAATGTTTATATAATAGTAATTTCATTGTTATAAAAAGTATATTTTTACCAAAAGCAATTTTAAACTGCATCCCTGCAAAAAAAAGAAATAATTACTTCTATATTGCTTTTAAAAATGCAATCTGTTTGTAAGTGGAGAAGAGGTAAACAGTAAACAGATTCTTCTAAGTGTTGATTTCTTCGGAGAAATTGACAGTAATTATTAAGTGGAATGATTGCATCAAGTGTCAGGTTTTGATAGCAAGAAAAAAAAAAAGGCAAGAAACAGAGCAGGGTACGTGGTGTAGTATGTGTCTGCTATGCACTTGTTTGTTTTTAACATTTTGAAAAACATACCCACACCCCCAGAGCTATTTTTTTCAAGCACTCTGTTTACTCCTGTGATGTTCTCATCGCATTTTTTAGAGAATCTTGATATCCCTTATCAACACAATTAATTATACTGTTAACTCCTGTCTTAAATGAGTCTCTAGTTTATGAATTACTTGAGTACAAAGCTTCTACCACTCAATTAAACTTCTTGACAATTGCATTTTAAAGAAATTAAATACACTGGGTTAACAAAGCAAGGAAGAAGACAAAAAATGCAGTAAGTGAATACAAGTGTTGGTAACAAAAATTTTAGTAAATCACTTCAAAATATTCAGCTAAGAGCTCATCTTTTTGATAACAGAGAAGACCTTTCTAATCATTCACGGATTTTTTTATTTTTCTTTCATTAAATGATAGTATACGTTATCTTCATGCAAAAGTTAATGGAACTCATAGCCAGTGCAATGCTCATGTAAAAACGATCCCCCAATTTTATTAGCCCACCAATCAGCTGATCAATCATAGAATCATTAAGGTTGGAAAAAGACCACTAAGATCACCTAGTTCTACCATCAGTCCATCACCATCATGCCTAATAAATCATCTTAATAATGATACTCAAAAACAAAGCCCTAAGCCACTGATACAAACAGTTTCACTGCCTGCATCTCATCTAGTCTATTGATGTTAAACAAGTGTCATTTGTGCTGAAGATGAACCTTACAGCTGTTTCCTATTTCATTATAATAGATATGCAAGGGAAGAAAATCACAGAATCCTTAAGGCCAGAAAGAGTATTAAGACCATCTAGTCCAACCATCAACTTATCATCGCTACACCACTAACCATATCATTCAATGCATTATCTACCCTTTTCTTGAACACCTCCAGGGACAGAAACATCACCACCTCTCTGAGCAGCCTGCTCTAAAAATTTACCACTCTATCTGAGAAGAAATTTTTCCTGATGTTCAACCTGAATAAAATATAAATATATAATATATATAAAAAGAAAATAAACTACCTGTAAGTCAGTATTCCTGATTCATGCACAAGTTGCCCAGTGATGTTATGAATGCCCGCACCCTAGAAGCATTCAAGGCCAGGCTAGTTAGGACTCTGAGCAACCAGATCTAGAGAGAGGTGTCCCTGCCCATAGTGCAGGGGGAGAGATAGGACTGGAACTAGATAATCTTAAAGGTCTTTTCCAACCTAAACCATTCCATGATTCTATGCCCAAACAATTTACCAGCCCACAAATATACCAGCTGAAGCAGAAGGTCAAATCTGATGCTCCAAGGGTTAAAACAGTAAGGCTTGCTAAGTCATACCTAGAAGTGAGGTCAGAAGCAGCTGTTAGCAATAAAGACTGAATAGGCTTGATTGACTACTTCTAATATCCACCTCTAATGCTTCTGGATTAAGCAGACACACCCAATACCAGGATTGGTAGGCATAGGATGGAAATGCATGGTTGTGTGATTTTCCTTCTAGGTGGTCTCTTTTTGTTGATAACTCCTAGTACCAAGAGAGAGCTAGGAAAAGCTTTCTGCTTTTGATGAGCCTGTTCTGAGTGGAATTTTCAAGATAATGGTTCCTTGCAACCTCCCCTATATTCTTTCAAGAACAAACCATTTATCACTCCTGTGACCCAGACCAGGATTAACAGTAATCTTTCATTCTCTTTCCTGATGACTCAAAATTGAGGTTTTAATTTTTTTTGTGTGTGTGTGTGTGTGACAAATAATTTTAAATCTAAAAAGAGTACATAATAATATAAGATTTTCATCACATGGAAATTGAGAGAGAGAAGTAGAAGAAAAGAAAAGGGGAAGGAAAGCAAGCACAATTACCAAAAAGCTTAGAAGCCAATATAATTCTTTTCATTTTCTCCATATGAGAAAATGAAGTGTTCTCATACTTCCTGTTTCCAAAATGCTCTCAGAAACATCTGTGTGCAGTCATCCATCTCTGCTGTAAGGTTCTTTAAGTCATTATTGGATAATCTTCCACATTCTGGGGAGAATCTGGTAGAAAAGTAGTTTTACCAGCTAACATTTTAAAGAGTCCTATAAAAAAACTTTGTAAATTCATGTTCTGTATTTTATCTTTTGTCAAATAAGACTTGGAATTTATGAATATCATGCTCTTTTCATATATTTTATTGGTAATGTGGACCTTAGCATGTGCACTTGCAACTCTACAATTTAGAGATCTCAAAGTATAGGTACTCGTCTAACTAATCACTCAAAATCTGTTTCTCTTTTTCTTTCCTTCTATGAGAAGCTGCAACATCCTTTCTTATAAACCAGACTAACAGATAATCGTAGCACTGAGTTTTAAGAAGGCCACAATTCACAGTTCTGTGTGTACAGAAAAATTCAACTTCACAGAAGATATCAGGGTGAATTTATTGCTTAGTTTTAAAATTAGTTATTCAAAAATCATTGCCTTTTGTATCAGAAGGAAAAATTCCAGAGACAAATTATCAAGATACATTAATCAATTCATCCTTTAAATAAACTTATACTGTATCTTAGGAAATCTCATAGTTAATAGCTTCCAACAAAAGCTAATTAAGAATTATTTTAAGTCATTTTGTAGTCACTTTCCCATGCCAATTCCAAGTTATTCAAATCCTAAAGTTCTGAGTTAATTATATGCTTCCAAATACTGGGTTAAATGTAAGTACTTATGAATTATCAATTGATATGATAATCAACACAGTACATTTCATTTCACTGATTCCATAACCAGCAGTTTAATTGTTTATAAACCTCAAAGCACATGTTGCTCATTTGAAGTTTAACAGACTCTGCTGAAAAGTTCAGCCAGGGAGAGATAGCCACTAAAAATTTAATCAATACTTTATTTTTTTTCATCTCCTTCAACTGAGATTGCCTACTTTACATTTCTCTGACTATATCCTATTTATAATGCTTGTTGTGAATATAATTTAATTCAGTAAATCAGTCCAGGACACAGAATATTTTCAATTTTTGTTATCTTTTTTGAAGTTCAAAGTATTCTTTTTCCCCTTAGATGGATGGACAGTTCTCTTAGGACATATGTCCAGTTTATGGGAATGTGAAAGTGCAATCACCAAGCTATAGTTCTAGTATCTTTTTAAAGATTTCTGAGTTTCTGCATGTGTCACCTTTAATGTGGCTCCATTTTCATGTACTAAAGTGATAAAAATGAGAAGTGAACAGAGATAACCTGGAAAGTGCGTACAAGTAAAAGTAGAGTTACAGTGAGTAAACCAGAAATTCAAGTGAAATAACTTATAAATCCCATTTCCTATACAGAACCCACTTTTTTCTTACTGCCAGATTTACTGAGAGTGAATCTGCACAGCCACTGGTCCCCAAAATGAAAACTCATGCTGTTATTTCAACTGACCTTTCCCTAGAACTCAGTATTTCTGTACTTCAGAAATTCCCATTTGTACAGTTGAATAAACTCAGACTTTTGTTAATGAGCTACAGAAAATTAGAAAGAGACAAGTGCAATCTCATTTCCTTCAAAGTTTATTTCCATTGCCTTTTGGCCTATTTTCAACCACTGTGCTAAGCAATGCCTTAGTTCAGCAGGGATTTCTAGAGCCATTTACCCAGATAACAATGTGTAATGTGTGTCTAACATACAATTAAAATTAAGATTGCCTGAAATTAAGCTGAGGTAGCGTAACTAAACAATGAATTAATTACATTTTTTTTGTGAGTGTACACCAAGGCCATAAAGACAGTGGCACCTTGTTACAGTACAGCTTGTTTTTACTTTGGAAGCATTCTACTGTAAATAGATTTACAAGGTAAAAAATATTGGCATTTGGGATCTGTCATTTATGTATGCATTTTGAGGAAGTTTTGCTTTGGACCGACATTAGTCTGCTGACTAAGTGCCTGCTGGAATGCATCTGGAATCCTTCTATAGTACATTTTGTAACCTAGTCTCACTGAAAAGGAATACAATTTTTAAAAATATCTTTATTTTTGATTCTCCATTCCCCATGATTTTTGCTCTTCAAAGAGGAATTTATACAAATTAACGCATTTGTGCTATGTATAACTTTGTAACTGCCTACTTCAGAGCAGCACTCAGATCCTAATGTGAAAGTATTCTTAGCTACGATTGCCCATGCCAGCACAGTGCCTGGAGGGAAACTTCTCTGCAGTTTCAAGAGCAACATGATTAAAGGAAAGCTGGATTCCTCTGCCTTTGAAATCCCATTCACAAGTAATAAAAATTACTTCTCTGTCTACTGACAGGCATGCTAAAGAACATCAGACTATTAACTTCATTTTTTAAAGATTTCTCCATGCAATATAAAAGAAATAATAATAAAATAGTGGGACTGTATTCCATGATGTACAGTTCTAAGAGATCAGTAAAATGCCCCACCTTTTATTTATAGCAACAAAAGGCTGGAATCATAACGTCATATCACTTTTGGAAAAGCTATTCACAGTAGGAGTCCATAATGTTGACCCTATTCTCAAGACATTTTACTTTCCCTTGACGAAATCTGAAGAAAATTGTTTCTTTTTTTTTATTCCTCCAGAGAAAATAAATAAATAAATAAATAATATAATATATACTGTAGCTTCAAATATAAAATTTACACGAACTAGATAAATTATACTATGATCTAGGTGTAACTTTTTATCACAGTACTGAGTACAGTACTTTGAAGAGATTGAAACAAATTTAAATCTCTACAAGAGTCCCTTATTGCAACCGCAACAAATCCCCATATGGATACTAAAGTACACAGCTATTAAGGGAGAATCAATGATTTAAGTAGAAAACTTTTTCTGAAAGCCAGGGAAAGTTCAGATATTGGTCATAAGGACCTAATATTGCCATGTCGTATTCATACCTGAACATAAGATATGTATGGCATCTTACTTGATCTCTTGTCTTGTTTGAAGCAAATTAGAGGATTTCAGATTTACCTCTTTGGTATTTACAGGATTTTGCGATAATCTTTTGCTGTTACACTCAGCCTTTTGCAGTAAGCTTTTTGGTGGGGAGGACTTTCAGCCATACTATCTTTCTGAAATGCTTCATAACTTTGGCACATCACAACATCAGCTCAAGTAGGAAAGGAGCACATCAGCCCCAATTTTTGTTTAGTTTGAATTGTTCTGTAAATTCCCAGATGGGGAAACAGCATTGTCTAAGGCGGTATAAGCAGATTTATCACTCTTCTGAGCATCTTATGTTTTGATCACACTGACCCTAGCTCTGGCATGAATTTGTGCAGCTGCTTGGTGAACTAGTATGGCAAACTCAGCCAGCAGGAAAAGAACCAGAAGGAGAAAAAGAGCTGGATGATTTTTTAACTTTATCCACTGATCTGTGAGGCTTGTGAGAGACACTGATCTCATTTAAATAGAAAACAATTTCCACTAAAAGGCAACAAAATAAAGCTTCAAAAAGTAGAGTTATTTTTCTTATTAGAAATGAGAAAGTATTTTGAGGAATACTATGGTAATTTATTCACAAATCACTCCAAATTCTGGGTTTCATATTTTTTCCTAAAAGAAAACAAAAATCCTTTTAAGATGATCAGTTTACAAGTACAATAGAAAACGTTGGTTGCCATAGAAAATAAAAGCATCTGTTACCTAATAAAAATTACAGTCTCACAGGTTTTTGTTTTTAAAGCTAAGTATGTATTCAGTCAGGACTTGTTGTATCTGAAGTGTTTTTATATGTAACCAAGAAGGTGTGGATTCTACAGTTCTGTGGTTAGGTTTAAAAACAAGCATGATCCTCTGAAGAAATTCAATACAGTCATAGGAAATACCATTCCCCTTATTTGACTGTAGGCAGAAAAAGTATGTATTTTTTACAGGATTGTTTTCAATTAATACAGTACCTCCAGTTAGTTCACCACATATTTATACTGTCCCAAAGCAGGAGCAGAATAATGCGCCTAGGGAACTGAATAAAACAGCTCAGTTATTTTGAGCATTTTTTACACATACCAAAGCATACTTATTAAAGGAAAGGTGGTGACCTTTTTGAAACTGTAGGTCAACCACTGAAATGCAACAAAAATCCAGAAGAAAACATGGTGATTTTTAAAAAATGATAATATTTAATTAAAATTGGTAAGTAGAATAGTGTATGTTTTGAAACAACTGAAAATAAATACAGGAGACCTTATAGATGCTAAAGAGTTATAGGTTCAGGTTCCTTATGAAAGCGCAGAGAAAGTAAAAAATGTCATTTGCCTCTGTATAATTCCACACAAGAAGAGTTGATTTATGTTCAGCTCTTCCTCACTTCTTCTCTTTGCTAAAAGACAAATACCCCTAGCAACCATTTAAAAAACATACCAGCCTCTCGTATTGTCAAAACACTTGACTCTGAATTTGATAACCTAAAAGTCGTCTTCTGTCTTCCTTGCTGCAAATGCAGTTGGATTCATTGTTCATGTGCTCACAAAGGGTGGGCATAGCTGTTGAGCATACCCATACAACTAATAGTCAAGTACTTATTGAACTAATTGAACTAAGTTAATTATACTTTCATTATTTGTAATTTTCTTTCACTTATTTGGTACAACTGAAACATTTCTTGATGTTTTTCTCACAACAATGTTCATAATACTCTCTGAAGAGAGAGAGAGTTTATCTACACTGTTCTCATTGAATAACCGATACCACAATGATGATTGCCAGTTAAAACAGCATAATGCACATCAACAATTTTTTTTTTGCAAAAAAACCTTGTGAATAGAAGGAATGATCACAAATTAAATTATTTATTAACCATAGCATTAAAAATACAAGTTGTGAATAAATACTAATTTAAACTATTAAACCAAATAAGTGAAATTTTTCACTTGCTAACATGACATAGCATTTCTGAAGTAAATATGTTAGTTTGTTTCCTCAGGTTTATTTTTGCCATGGTAAAATTTACATGTCAAGTCACCTCAAACTGTTGTTTGTGCAAGTATCCCGGCATTAGAGACACCAAATGCTAAAAGTTTTTTGTGAGAAAAAAATAATCATGTAAAACATGTTGAACAAGGTAGATAAAAATATACTTTAAGCAAAACACGCCAAAAAAAAAAAAAAAAAGCAAAACTGAGCAATCTTGTGAAGAAAAAAACATGTAATGTTTCTGTTAACACATTTCTAGATCAGAGTTCCATACAGGAAATGTTGTGAGAAAAGGCTCTTTTGATAAAACATTTATACCTCATTTCCTTTGTCATTTCCCAGTGTGGTGCAATTCTACTAGCAGATAAATGGAGATAGCCAGCAGATGAATTAAATATTCCTGTAACTCCAACTTAGTTAAGTCCTACCGGATGTCTCCCAGAACTGGGTCCATATATTCTCTTGAGATACTTATTTTTTAAAGTACTTAAATGCTTTTGAGATATTCAACAAGATTAGGTGTCTGAACTGTTTGTCTATCAAATTCAATGTCATCTTTGCATACCTGAACTCTTTAAATCCAGACCTTAGGCTGTACATTTAATAGAGAACTACTGTGCTAACTTACGACTCAACTTATGTATCTTAAGTCATGATAAAGATTCAGATAACAGATTTTTCCACAACATCTTTGGAATTGTTTTCCCTCTATTACATCAGCTCTGTTTTAAATTAAACATAATTGTTTCAGTGCATTTCCATTATATCTGCCCAAAAACAATGGGAAGCGCTGAGCTGGTATCAACACAGTAAGTCTGTATTCCTTAGATAGGGAAAGCTGCAGTTTTTGTTTCTGCAGGAAGCCTTTTAAGAAGAGATACTTGCATAAAAAAATAAGTACATAAATAAACCAAGGCATCCTCCAGATCCCTATGGCCACAGAACACTACATGCTACAAAATAAAACTGTTTGTAGGGAATGCCATCAGTTGTCTGTTTGCCAAGCAAGCTTTGCTTATACTTTGTCATCTTCTAGAAATAGCTGTTCCAAAGCAGATTTAAATAATAGAGGACAACACGGTCTAAACTGACTTACAGTAGAGTCACATTGTTCAGTTGGAGTATGATCCCTGGAGAATTATAAGTAGCTGGCAGATTTTGACAATGTTCCATAGTACTTCAACATAGAATTATCCACTGAATAATATAGATTAGATCAGTAAGCACTATTTCCCTACTTGAACATTTAAGAGAATTAAAATCTGTTTTTCTCCCTATTTTTCACAGTTCCAGTCCCCTTACTGAAAAAAAAAAGCAATGCACACTTGTTTGTTTGAATCCAATGTAGCAAATTACTTATCTATAAGTTTAAATAAACGAATGTAAACATTATGATACCTATGAAATATATCTAGATATTTATACTGAACTAATAGTTGTTTTGTTTTTTTCTAACTTAATTACAGTGAATAGGTAACAATCAGGCAGGAAACTAGCATTTTGAAAGCTTCAAGAGGCAGTTTAGACTTCTTTGAAGTCAGAAAAAAAAATCATAGATACTAGAATCATCAGTTTTCAATTCAGTTATTAAATACTGGCAAATAGCTTTTATCCTTTAAAAAGTGTAATTAATATTCGGTCTTTGAAAATCTGGCTTTTTTGTTTAAAAAACTATAAATTCGGGTCTAAAGATTTGTAAATACTGTGTCTCTTTTATATTATTTATTGTAATTGCATTATTATAGCAAAAAACAGATTTTCTGTATCTTTCAGTCACATGCTCATATTGATATTGGTATTTTGCATTAATGGTATTTTGACTTAATGGAAATTCCAACAAATTCAAAGAGCAGAAAATCCATAAATAAGCACCACATTGTTTATCCACAAAAAATGATCTTTATGTAGATAGATGGATAGATACATAAGGAGAGGTCAGGAGAAATTCTTGATTTTATCTGATTTCTGAGGAAATTTAGGGCATTTATTGCAATAATACCAAAATACTATTGAGCCAATACTTGTAAAATCTGACTTCTTCAAGGAACAGTGCTTAGGGAGACCCTAAATTTACTGTATTTACTATTTAATTTAAATATTAACATCACAAATAAGAAACAAATGAGCAAACAAATTAGTATGTCAAACTGAAATTCTATTGTGTATTAGAATTCTTGTATTATACTCTCAACACTAATTGACATTTAATTTGTTCAGTAAAAACACTGGTAAATCTCTGCTTTCTCAATTACATTTCTCATGCTAAATATAAACTGACACAAAATTAAGAAAAAAAAAATAAAGCTAATCTTTGAAAGCCTACAAAAAGTTCTTCATGAACTGTATGAAATACTATTACACACAAGGGCTTCATCTTCTGAAAACATTGAGAATTTGCTGTTTACTTTAATAGGGACAGGATCAGCCCAAAGGTATTAAAATGCAAGAAACATTACAAATTAATTACTCACTATTCAGGAAATGGGGTTGAAACCATAGTATTAACTCTTCCCCATAGGCTATGTGCAATAGTATGATATGTAACTCCACAAATGCATAAAGTATTAAAATGTAAATGTTCAGAATTCTTTCCATCTCTAAAATAGAGAAAACATCTTGTAGTGTTGTGGAGTATACTCTGCATACTTCTTAGTTGTCACTAGAAAATATAGGGCAGAAAGTTTCTGCGTGTACAACAGAAGCCCAACCGGGAGTTGGCATTCTTGTTTGTTCAGATAAGCTGCTTTACATCCCCAAAAAGTAAAAGAGCCACACTAAATTGCTATCTACAATTTGTATAGTTATAATTTCATGTCACTTCAGATGCCCACTGGTAAGAGGCTTTCAAATCCCACATGTGATATTAACTAGAAGATCCTTTGCATGAAACAAAATAGGAATACTTGATACAATTTCATATATTGTGTTATACAGTTCATTTTGTTCCCTCTTGCAAAATATGTAAAATCCATGTTCATGTAAAATAAATTTTACAAGTCACTTTTAAGTCATCATTAACATCTGTAAAATAATGCATGCCTTTCTTAAAAAGAAGTCAATTCTACTGCATAAAACTATAATTTAATTAAAAGTAAGTTTCACAGTACTACTGTGGCACTAAAACACATGCTCAATAAGATTATGTGAAAGGGATAGTTCAACCCATCGCCCTTTGGTTACAGTACACTTGCTGATGTCACATCAAAAGGCTCATTTGCAATCCTATTTCTCAGTTTTAATTACTTCTGGAGACCAGAGAATAATTATACATTTGATATAAGCTTAATTCTCTCAGTTCAACCCCTTCCTTTTGGTATATTATTTTTTATATAACAAACACAATATTACGTTGTTCGAGTTGTTATCTATATTCAAAGTGTAATGTTAATGCAAATATTTCTGAAATTCTAAGTATATTCTAAATCTAAAGAAAACATTATCTATTCAAATTTTTCTTTTCATTTCTCAGTACACAGATAAGAGGAGATTCAAACAGGAGATATTCAGTTCCCTTTATAACAACTTCTCAGACATGAAGGTTTTAATTTTTACTCTTCATTCAACAAAAATTAACTGAAACCACCATTCAATTACCTATGTGCTAAACAGTGAACTAATTAAAACTATATCACCAAGAGATACGTCCACATGGCAATTCTACCTAAGCTTTCAGTGTAAAAATCTTCATATCATTTTGAGCTTAAAAGAGGCTCAAAGAGAAAATGTACAAAACCAAAGTGCTGAAAAGAGGACACTGACATAGCTCTTAGTGTTGATGATTTGTCCAAATTCCAGAAAATCCAGAAGGATCACCACTTTCCTATCCCAAAAGACAGTGCACAGCTCTTTAACCACTGAAGGCTGCATCTTAAACTTTGTCTTCAATGGGAAATTCACATCATCACTCCATGGATTGATGTTTTGACTCTGGCTTGTAGTGGTGAAACCAAGTCTGTCACCAGAGATGATGCAATTCAGGAAACATCAGCCTCATATTGGTTTGTTAGGTCCTAACACACTTGCATATGGTGTTCTTTCTGTTTCTCTATGTGAGCACTCATGGGAAATACATGGGGCAGACTCTGTGAGATTTCAATGCATTGAAGCCAATATTCAGCTGAGTTCCCTGGTCATAATTCACCAAATTGCATGGATGAGCTGACCAAGCTGCTCTTCATCTTGTGGTGTCACAGCTGTGTATGACCACATGGAACATGGCTAATCTTTCACGTTACTGTCACCAATACTGAAACACTATTTCAACCCCTTGAAAGGGTAGATAATAGCAGGACAAGGGGAAATGGTTTTACGTCAAAGGAGGGAAGATTTAGGTTGGATATCAGAGGAAGTTCTTTACTATGAGAGTGGTGAGGTGCTGGAAAAGGCTGCCCAGAGAGGTTGTGTATGCCCCATCTCTGGAAGTATTCAAGGCTGAGTCAAAATAGTCCCTGGGCAGTCTGGTCTAGTATTAAATACAGAGGTTAGTGGCCCTGCCTGTGGGAGGGGCGTTGGAGCTTGATGATCCTTGAGGTCCCTTCCAACCAAGTCTTTCTACGATTCTATGATTCTATGATTCTATGAACACATCACTCATGCCTCACTGTGCTCACATCCATTGTTTGGTCTCCATCAACGTTCACCAAATGTCAATGAATGTCAATGGCTGCAATTTTTTCTGCATGGAGAAATTCAGTGATACCACTGCTTCCTGTGCACTTCCAGGTCAGACACCATTCTGTCAAACTGTTCCTCTGCTACCACTTGTCACACAGCAACAAAATGTAACAGAACACTGTTGGGAAGGTTCCACTTCTTCTGCCATAATACCAGCATCCACCTCTGATGCTGTAGGCCAATACAATAAAATAAGAGGCATTACTTTCAGAGCAGCTCTTATACAAAGAAAATCTGAGAGAACATGAACATGCCACCCAATTATTTCAACTCTTGCATAAAATGTTACAGTATAGGAAAGCATTTAAGTGAGCTCCACAATGAGCTTACAGAGAATTACGGGCCATGTTTACAGGAACACTTTAAGTTTTATCTAAGTATCAATGGCAATTATAAAAGTTCTGCCCTTGAGTCAGGTTTCATGATAAAAGTAAAATTGGAAATGAGAACGGTAATGTCTCAATACTGAAATTTTCCTGCGTTGGCTTCCATGGGGCTTACAGAATCTTTGTACACACACATTATGAAATAACCAATAATGATAATTAATATCTGTTGTGAAGAGATTGCTATCTTCCCTGGAGACATCACTAAAATTATTTTAAAAGTGAAAAAATAAATCTTTTCCTGAACATGCTCAGAATTGAATCTTTGTAACAGTAAGAATATTGTTTTCAAGTCAGTTCTTTCACTGAAACTATATCTGTATTATGGCTACTGTGATGTTAAGTAAGGCCTGAAATGCAGAACTGTTATGGAAGGCAATGCCACTCCAAGACAATAAGAATTCTTACCTGCAGGCAATGTACGTTTTTTGTACCAGAGCATGACTTCAGTTGTAGGAAACATTTAGTCTTAGGCACAAACCTGTAACAGAAGAAAAATGATTTTCTATCTAATGTTATGAGTAGACTAGAAGATAATGGCTTTTGCCCATAAAGGAGTTTCAGACATTTGGGTAAATGTCCTTTATTATAACACCACTGAAACTGTTCAGTATATGCAGAACAGTTCTCCCAACAACATACAACCAATGCATTGTTCACTGTTGCACACACAAAAAAAAATCAGATAAAAAGTCAGAAAAAAAAATTGTTTTATCATTTTTATATAATGGATTGATGAACAACAAAGGAATAACTCAACTACTTCACTACATAATGGAAAGAGATGGAACAGAAAGGACAGGTCAAAAAATACATACTTATTAGGTATACTTTCACATGTCTGCTGAGACATATTTTTGGAATTTCTTCATTACTCTCAAAGGCTTAAAAAGTCTGTTGTTATTCTCAGAAGAAACTGTATATAGTTTTGTATGCATGCTACCATGTTCTTTTTCTTTCCCTAAGTCTAGAAAAACAGCTGATCAGTAGTCTCCTTTATTACTTTTCCCTTTTTTCAGACCAGAACTATTAAAGATATTATATATCCTATTCTACCTCTGTAATTTTGAACAAACATTTGGTCTACACATAAATATCTGAGTTTCTTACTGTGTACCTTCGTTTGTTAGAAATGGGACCATAAAATCAACTGACATTTAAGGAATGAACCTGCTGTACTTTCATGTAGTGCTGTTCAAAGCAGTAAATACAATCTCACCAAAACTAAGCAAGAAATAAAAAGCAAGAGAAAGCTGAATTAATCTACAGCATTGCTGACTTTTGAGACTATAGCAATACATTGAACTAGACTTTTGAAATCATCATATTTGTTTGATTATTCCAGGAGCCCACTACTAGCATGCCCACCTTTTTGATGACAGTCAGGAAACTTTTAGAATCCAGTGGAGGACCATAAAGATTATTAAGGTTGAAGCATCTAGCTTATGAGAAAAAGATGAGAGATCTGGAACTGTTCAGCCTGGTGAAGAAAAGATTGAGAGGAGAACTTATCAATGCTCATAAATGTCTAATGGGCAAGACTCAAGTGGATGGGGCCAGGCTCTTTACAGTGGTGCCCAGCAACAAGACAAGGGGCAATGGACACAAACTGGAATATAGAACATGAGGACTCTTTACTTTGAGGGTGACAAAACACTGCAACAAACTGCTGAGAGAGGTGGTGGGATTGCCTTCTCTGATGATATTCAAAACTCTGCCAGCAGCCATTAAGTAGAGGGCTGAAATCTCTTCCATTAAATACCCACCTGTCTGAAACTTCTTACCTATCAAGCTTACTTTCTTAACCACATGCAGAAAGAAGTCACTATGGTAACAAGTATAAATATCTGCTACCATAAAAAAATAATTAAGCATACATTAATAAGGAAATGTTAACATGTGTGAGATAGAAATTCAACAAATATTTTCTTGTTCTGACTCCACAAGACTGTGAAGCACTAGAAAATAAAGTTCTAAATGATCTCAAACAAGGAAGCTGAAGTAGGGAAGATCATCAAGAATTCTAAAGACTTCTCAGCTTAGATGCATAGATGAATAAAGACAGCCAGAGGAACAATCCTATCTCCATCTCTTATTCATTTCCTATCTCAGTATTTCTGTCCGATTGCTGGCAGAAACATGACCCTAAATCTAGCCACATTTTGCACCTGAAGGGGGAGAGGTTCTTCTACCCCTTCCCCTTCTGGTGGCCAAAATTCTTCTCCTCTTCTAAGCTTGCTGCAATGAAGCTTCCATATTGGTGCTCTGAGACCCTTATTTTGAATTAAAAGGAGTGAGAATTTCTGTAGAAACCGTTACACTAGCCTATCTGAAGCAGGCTGATAAATAGCTGATCTCGTGTGTGTCACTGAATATCTCAGGAGGGTAATTTACAATTCCTTGGAGAAAACAGAGGTGAAATAGTTCCTGACTGTGTTTCATCTCAGCAAGCATATCATGTAATGTCTCAAGAATATTAGCAGCAGTAAAGTTTTTATTCTACCACTTTCAGTCAGTTGGAATAAACATGAGCAACAGTGCACACCCTGCTGAGAGCTTCATCTCCTTTTCAGTGTCAACAGGGCCTATGTTTGAGTGATGGAATGCTCACAAAGTCTCCTGACCAGTAAGTCTAGGTCTGCATGATCAGTTGTTATACATGGAGTGATAACTATATCTGTCTGATCAGTCTGTATCAACTGATTTCTCTTATAATATATTCATCCACATCTTTAAAACAAACAAACACACAAAACAAAACAAAACAGAACCAAATTGTTTCTTTTTTATATCTCGATGATATGTATAATTCAACTTGCATCAGTGCACATTTAGTATTTCTAGTCTAAGACAGCATATTATACAACTTTTCTAGAGACAACTCTTCTTTTTACATTCTGTATGACCTGCCTCCCCATTTATATACTATTGCATACCATGCTTTTCTGTCTTAACTTTCATGTCTTAACTTTAATCTCTATTTTGTTAACAACCTCAGAAATCTTTTGTAGTTTTCCAGACAATATTTTATGTTTCTGGTAGTTAATACTGAACTATTTTACATAAAAAGACAAACTTTTAAAGTAAAGGTACAGAATCTGATACAATCTGATACGATATGAAGACTGCACAGCTGTGTTTCATACCCAAATCCTTGCCTGTGTTCAGCAGTACAGATACAATTCAAATCCAGTGATGTTTCATACATGTAAGGCAAAATCATTTATCTTACAAAGAAATCTGCGGAGACACAATCAAACTTTGTTTTAAAAATTTCATTTCATACCCTGACACTTGGGGTACAATAGATACACCATCTCTTTAGCTATGACTAAAAACAGTCCATTCACTAAGGCAATAAAAATAATACTTTCAATTTCTATGAATCTTTCAAAATACAGAAGTCACCATAAATAGGGATGTATCAAAGAAATTTAGATGTGCTCCCTTCCATCACATTCAGTTTTTAACTGAACATTTCAATTGAACATTTTTATCAACAGATTTGTATTTTCTCTTCAGTTCACTGCTTACCTAAGATGTGGTGTGCACAGTTACAGCCTAAATTTTTTCAAGTCATTGTCTATGAATTAGTGAATTTTCTTCAGCAACAGTTAACGAGAACAAACCGTTAACCCCTGTATTGCCTAAGAGAGTAATTACAGTTCTGTTAGATACAGCAGTTTTACTCTGCTTTGTATATCAGAATTTTTTGTATATCAGATTTTTAATAATACTTGAAGATTTCTATGGACTACACATGAAATGGTGTACTCTGATATGATTTATTTATTGCTTTCTAGGCATAGTGTTTTTTCTGAATCATCTATTCATATTAAAGAACATTTGTAATAATGTATACACAAATCCAGATTAAGCTACTTGAGCTCAAACAGATAATTATGCAATTACTTACAAAGCACACTCTGTATGTACTGTGTTAAGTCATTTTTTTAGAAGCAGGTTGTTCATTCTGCCCTCTTTCAGACAGCACATACTTTCCCTCTGAAGGAAGCCATATTTGGTTATTTAAAAAAAAAAAACTCCCAAAATATAATTCTAAATGTTATCTGTGGTAGATGTCTGCCTCGAGCCATTGCTTTAAAGCAAACATATAGTCAGAAGAGCCATTTGAAAACTTAGGATAGGAAAATTACATTTTTATAATGTCAAATATTAAAACTGACAATTTGACAAAGCATACCTTTAATGTCTTACTGTATAACCATCTTAAATAAGGTCTGCAAATTCTTGCTTGAAAGCAGCCTTTAAAAATGGCCAGCCTGATGTTTCTTCGAAAAATCAGCCTGTATTTTTGTAATGAATTTCTTACAAGTGGGAACTACAGTAATCTAAGTCTCTGCGTACCCTAAGCATCTTGAACCCCTTCTAAATTTGTAGTGCTCATACTCTCCTCACTGAAACCCCAAGCAGGAGTTTAAGTAACTCCTCATGTGTTATTTTACAGATGGACTGTGCTTGCTGCAAAGACGTGTGCAGAGAATCTATGAGGGAAATTGTGAGCATGAGGGAGAACTGCCATTAGAAAGAGATAGATAGATGTTGGCGTATGTGAGAAATAACTGAGCTAATGTGAACTTTCATCAAATAAAATAGATATGCTAAAACTCCAATAAATTAAGATTATTTTTACTTTTAGTGCGTTATCAGAAATATACAAAGAACAATGTATTACACAAACAACTTTACATCTAAGGCATAATGGTGCAGAATACTGTTTATGCTACCAATCAGCAGTCTTTCTCAGATAATATAGGTTATTCCGTAGATGTTATGCAATTCGTTTCAGCCTGTTTAAGAATTTAGTATAACTGTTTTAAGACTGAACATCATTCTTGAAGCAAAGACTGACTTCTTCAGTACAGGAACTGAAATGTACTAGCTCCCTCAAACTTATTTTTCTAATTGGGTCCATTACATTGAAATTATATTGAAATTACATTGAAAAACCTACTGGTTTCTTATTGCCAATAAGTTTTCTGCCCACTTTTAATACATAACTGATACTGTTGCATCTCAGAACTGTTTTTTGTTGTTGTTATTTTTTATTTTCATTGATAGGTTATTCAGATTCATTCAGATCATGAATATTTTCATTTCTAAAATCTGACTCAGAGCCCTTAAAATAGATCTTTCTGTTTTGTTTGGGGTTGCATTGGGTCTTCTAGAGACCTAGCTGGATGGATCTACACTTCAATTAATGCCTTTTTAGTCAGGTACAGTCTAGACATAAAAATAGAACGTGAAAACTCCTGAAGTTAAATGATCGAAGATAAAGTTGAAAAATATTTTATGGCCCCTGCCAATAACAGAAATCAAGTCACTTCATTATCAGTAAAATCCAGATTTAAACAAAGCATACTGATGAAATTATGACAGTAAAAGGAAGAACTAGAAAGAATTAGGAACAAAAGTTAATATAATTACTTTATTCTGAAATTTCAAAGTATTTACTGTTGCCAGATTTTAAAAATATCCTCTAGCGTCTCAATTTGTCTTGCCAAATAATTTTTTTTCCTTTAAAAGCACAAGCTAAGGACTGATCTGTCCTGAAAAAGGTAAGTCTAGCTATGAAAATGCCTCTAGTGTATGTAGAACTGGATCTAGACTGTTTGCATGTATTTGCAATACCAATTCCTCAAACCTGTCTTTCACTCTTTTACAGGAATTATATGAAAATAGCTTCTTAGAATTGATTACTTTTATGCAGTTACAAGAAAATATAGAATACTTGGTAGTTGACCTGGGCAAAGATTTCTTCTCTAGAAGAGCTTAGTTTGAGAATTGCAAGTAAAATTTAAATCTAAGGGATTCTTTAATCATGAAAATCCTATGAAGATCTTTAATTACTAAAAACAAACAAACAAACAAGTACATTCTCAGAGGATGAGAATGGAGCAAGGACAGTCAGAGTAACTGCTGGTAAATTTCTCTAGATGTAGATACATTTAACAGACAGCAACTAATCAAACTCTTCCTCATACAGATACAATATCTAATATCACCACTTAATAATATATATACTTCACTGAGCTTCCACATGGTTTAAATATTTGAAAATTTGCATGCCAAAAAAAAAAAAAAAAGCCATGAAGAAAGCTCCTGCTACCCTACTTCCTGCTGACACCTTAAGCTGAATGCCAGAGATCATACATGAAAGATCTCATTTGTTATAATTTCTGTCATATTTTTAGAGAACTTTAATGTTTTGCCAAACATTCCTTGTGTGTTTTGCCCATCACACACATAAACTGATGACAGTTTATGTAAGGTCAGTGTTTGCTAAACCATAGTAACAGAATCTTGCAGCTTTGTTTAGTGTTTTGAAGCACAGCTGTCAGCTTTAGTTGCAAAGAAAATATTTAAAACAAGAAACAGAACTGATACATGCAAATACAATTGACTAAGCAGACAGAAATTCTGAAACAATAGCCATGCCACATTTATTCCTGCTTTGTCCTAGTGTTGTTTACCCAGGCACTACCTACAATACTTTAAATATCAGCATTGTTAATTATTTCCTTACACATCAGAACACATTATGGAAATTTATAATAGGATGGGATGCAAGAAAGCAGATGTCAGTGTTCTGAGTTTTATGCAGCTTTTGTCAAAGAGCCATAAAAAATTATCAACAGCATGAGAAACATCAGAC
Organism: Perdix hodgsoniae; assembly: GCA_035772895.1. Taxonomy (NCBI): domain Eukaryota; kingdom Metazoa; phylum Chordata; class Aves; order Galliformes; family Phasianidae; genus Perdix; species Perdix hodgsoniae. Next base: position 20,127,331 of record JAPSGF010000002.1, on the reverse strand, counting down.
TAGAGGATCTCCAGCAATGATTCATAGGTAAGAAAGCTTCTCCACAGACTCCACTGTTTTCAAGTTTGACCTTGGCAATTTTTTGGAGTATTCAGGTGATTTCTCTTGCTAGCATGTTGCATTATCAGAATGGATTTGGACGACCATAGTCCCACTGTGAACTACATAAATCTGAAAAGAGATAATTATCTAGGTCTTCATACAAGGAAAGTCAATGTCAAATTGTCCTATTGCAAATATTTCAAAATGACATACAAATCAATAATTATAAATAACTTTAATGACAACATAAAAATAAACTTACCAAAACAATTTTTTGTCCTAATTGCTAGTCACTGCAGCTATTTAATGTATTCTTTCTGGGGAAAAGTTTCAAAATTAGAATATCTCTAATAGATAAAAGGATACGTGGTCTCATGACAACCATATGAAAAGTAACTTTCTAGCATATGGCTTAATGAATTAAAGAATGGGACGGACATTTATCAAGTAGAAAATGCAGAACTATTTTACTGAAGTACTTCATCCTGTGAGATTACTCCAGGTGCTTTTATTACATATTATCACAAAATAGCAATAGAATCATAGCATATCCTGTTGGAAGGCACACACATGAATTCTGACTTTTGGTTCCACAGAGAACCACCAAAAATTCAAACCCTGTCTCTGAGAGTGATGTCCAAAAGCAGTTTGAACTCCATCAGCTTGGGGCTGTGATCACTGCCCTGAGGAGCTATTCCAGGGCCCAATTAGCCTCTCTCAAAGAATCTTTTCCTAATATCCAACCTGACTCCCTCTGATGCAGTTCCATGCCATTTCCTCGCATCCTGTCACTGTTACCAGAAAACAGAGATCAGTGCTGCCATTCACTGCCCTCATGAGGAGCTGTGGGCTGCCATGAGAGAGCCTCTCCTCTTCTCTGGGCTGAACAAACCAAGGAGCCTCAGCCGCTCCTCATACATCTTACCCTCTAAAGCTTTCACCACCTTCATAGCCCTATTCTGGACTCTCTACTACTATAAGCAGATATAGGAAGATCAAAAAATTTCATGTTAATGATTCTATTTGAATAATCACTCAGGAAAAAGTAAACTATTTTTAGAAGAGGATATATATATATTTTTTTTCCTGTTAGTCTGGCTTACTGAGTTTTCCCATTCCTTCTTTTTCTGTAGAGCATTTAAGCTCTATTGCTAACTCACAAGCTAAATATAAGGTATTTTTTAATTATTTATGTCATAACCCAGTTACAGTATTTTTAAACCATCTCTCTAAACTCAGAGTACATCATAAATGTAATCAAGAAACAAGTATATGAACTTCTGCTAACTCTCAGTCTGAAGATGTATTACAATAACACACCATCAAAATGCCTGTTGTCATCTTGAAACACATCATCAAAGTAAGTCAGGCATGTCTAGTGCCAAGATGGACATATTTTGAAACAAATTTCTCTCAGTTAAAATAAAGCAACTGTGGGTAGGGTGAAAATAAAAGCTCACATACATCAGTGATATTTTGTTGTAACAGAGATAAAAATATAGGCGTATTTTATAAAAGTAGGGAAAGAATGTTGACATCCATCAAGAGCATATGAATTTAGACCATGATTTCAAAATAATCAAATCTTTTTAAGAGCTCACATCATACTTAGGCAGTTCTGAAATCCTTCTTCCATACAAAGAGAAGCTGAGAAAATTACTATATAATGACTTGAATCCTTTATTCAGCAAATAAGACCACATGCAAGGGATGAGGCTAAGACTTTTTACTGCTTCTGTTCCACACCTCAGTCCTCACTTGGACTGAGTCCTTCAGTGGCTGAAATTTTATTTTCCAAACCCTTATGATTTCCAGCTTTCTTGTTAGCAAGAAATAATGAACATTTAAATTTACATACATAGAAAGCTTACATTTTCTAAAAATAACTGTTGTCATTATGGCTGGAAGACTACTTTAAATGGAGGAGTTAATTATTCACACAACAGTTAACCTGATCATGACCAAATTTGTGTGCTGTGCTGTACTGCACATATAGCTTAGTCTTTAGGCAGTTGTTGTCATGCACAGACCCCTTGCCTAAAAAATAATCTCATACATATTATTATATTGGAGGAGCCTGCAGGCAGCTCCCACTCGGTACCAGCCCTTTTCTAAAAAGGTAATAGCATTGTAAGCAGCCTCTTTGTTTTCCTCAGGCAAATCGACAACCCCTGGATGAAAAGCCATATTAATCTTAATGAAGGCCTCATTACAATCTGCAAGGAGGTACTTTGCTTTCCTACGGTAGATTCTGACGCCTAATAAGAGATGTCCTGAAGTTCGAAGTGCCATCTTCACCGTTGGTGAAATGATACTCTCCACGCTGCTCTCTTGCTTGCAAGAATTTCATGCAAACATACTTTCCATTTGATAGTAGAAATCACATATGTAATTGTTTTCTTGTGAAAATAAATAAATAAATAGATAGATAAATAAATAAATAAATAAAATTCCTGTAATAGCTGAAATGACCAAAATGGAGTAACTTTCTACAGGTCGACTTGCAAAATGTGCTGCAGCCTGACAGGAAATATAGTTGATGCTACACAGCTTGGAATTCCCAGCATCTGTTGGGACTCAAAATTATCTAATTTTTATCTATTTCTATTATTTTTATGCGTCTATTTCTTTATTCTGTAAGCTCCAAAAAATTGCATTTAGAATGACACTTTATAGAGTCTGAGTGGTTTTGTTGGAATCATAAGAGAACTGAACCTCATGGTTCAAAATGCTGTTCTTTTGAGGCTTAAAAATTGATGACACTTTTCAGCATCACCTCTAGGAATTTTGTGGAAAAGAATGATCCCAGGTAGGATATCTATTTTTCTCACTCATGTTTACATTGCTATAAAACAAGTGAAAAATAACTCATGGAGGGAAAAAAGTAAAGGTCAAGAAAGATATATATAAAAACCTTTGCTCTGACTCTTCCATGAAATCACATAATCACGTTCGTTTGTTAGCCAGGTGATTATTACAATGCAACAAAGCAGATTCATTTGAGTATTTCTCAGTGGTGCACGTAACAGAGAAGATAACTTGATGATGGAAAAAAATATAACCTGAAACAGAAATTGGTTATGCATGAAATTCTGATTCTAGATTTATTGGTAGATCTGTTTCTGAATAGAATGAAACTATGCATTATCATCTTAGGAAGAACTGAGAGAATAGAGCAAGTGTTTTTAAAGCATTAGTCTAAAATAGGGAATAGGCTTTGGGGGAATACAAGGAGAGATCAATCACCTCTCATTACAGAAAATTCAAAGAACTATCTGAATTTTCTTTTAAGCACGTGGTACGTAGACAGCTGAGATTTGTAGTATAATATCTGAAAGAGTGATAGGCTATGTATTTCAAATGAGAAAAATAAGAGATTTCTGCTGAGAAAAAAGGAAAAAAAAATACTTGCCAAGGTCTTCAGGGACTACACTAGTATTATTCATTTTAGGATTAATGACACATTCTGCACCAAAGTAGAACTGTTCAGTACAGAATGCCAGGAAAATGAATATAAGGGTAGCATTGCAACACAAAGCTCTAACTACGGATGACCAGATCAACCACAACATCTTTTCCTGAGGCACAGATCTGATGGGCAAATAAGGTCCCTCTTTGGATCTTTGTTAGCTTATGATTTTGCCAAGATAGAGTACATCACGGATTATTTTTGCCACTATTTTGGTTTTGCAAATAAAATGTGAGTGCACTTGGGGGGGGGGGGGGGGGGGGGGGGTGAAGGGATTTGAAAAATAAATACTCAGCTATTAACAAGATCTTCTCCGCATTTTTCATCTTTATTTTTAACCAGCAGTCACTGTGGTATGCAACATGGATTTTTTCACAAAGATAGCCTTAGCATAAAACACAGACATGTAACTTAGCCATTTTTAAATAAAGAAGTAATGTAAAAATAAGATGGAAAACAAAAGCAAGTAAGAATGAATTTTGAAGATCAGCATTTTATGAGAATCTTCAAGAGAGATAGAACACCATGGCAGGGACTGATCTGCATTGTTTGTCCCAGATCTCAAGGGACAGAAAAGTTACAGTTTACATATAACAATGAAATAAAAATAGATCAGACATGAGAGAATTCAACTCAAAGTCAAACTGGTGGGAAAGGTCAGTTTGTACTGACTCCATGTCTAAGGTAGACAAGAAAATTGTGATGAAAAATCCAAAAGTTTACATGAAAAGTGTCTTAAGGTCATGGCACGCAGAAGAAAGGCTATGGACAGGCAATATAAAAAAGAAGGAAGTTTATGGGAAACAAGAAAACAATGACAGAACATAACATCACTTTGCTTTGTTAAAAAAAAAAAAACAAAATGGTCAATTGTGAAAAATGTGGGAAGAGAGCGACTACAGTGGGGAATTCTTCATAAGACTGATGGACAGAATTGCCTCAGAGGCCATTATCAGTATGAAAGAAAACAAAGAGTCTACTATATTTAATTGAAATTGTCAATATGAATACAAAGTCATATGCTGCCAAAATAATGGTATTTAAACTGAAAAAGTCAGACTGAAATAATCTACAAAAATTTACACTGATTATGTTGCCTTCAATGGGAGTTGAGCACATGAGAATGGGAAATGTAGGAAGAGACACCTGTTAAAATTTCACCTGGGAAAAGTATCTATATTAAGTGTAGTCAGCATTATCACAAATGTTCCCCCGTTAGAACTGTGCAAAACTGATAAAATTAAGAAAGTGTTAAAAGTACCTTTCAGGGAAAAGGGAGTACCCCAAAGAGGGGATAAAATCCAGAATGAATACAACTACCCTGTAAGTCAAGCCTTTGAGAATGTCTTGCAAGATGACTGGAAAAGTTCAAAGAAATAAATGAGAACCAGCACAAAGTAAACACAATATTGAAAAGGGGGAAGGAAAAGTAGAATAGAAGTCTTCATCTCTGTATTGACCTAAGAAATTGAACTAATACATAAGACAGTATTTTTCACTACCTACAAGAAGAAAAATTCAAGAGGTTTGTTGCTGCCAAATGTTTTCTTGTTACATCTGCAGTAGTCTGGCAGGTGTCATTAAAAATACATAGCTCACATATATACAGTGCCTATTCAAATCCCCTTCATTTTTCTCAGACTGCCATTTGGTTTGTACTCAACATTTGGGGTGTTTCAGTAGAAAATATAAACATTTTTAAGTCTGGAATGTATGAACATCTGCTTAGGTGACATTTTGACATGAAATGGGTGTAAAGTGGTAGAAGTATATGACTAGAAGCTTTGCATAGTTTTAGAATGAATTCAAGCTGTCAGGCTACAGCTATCTTAAACAAAAATCAAAGTTTTGTTCTATGCAAATACTGGATCTATGAGTAATTACCACAGCATAAGGCCTGACAAACAGTAGCATCATTAAGGCTATCATAAGAGATATCTCATAGATTTTGAATCACTTATGGAAAATTGCATCTCATCTAAGTAAGGATTATCAACAACCATGACCCAATGACAAGAAATACAAATTTTATATGACCATTTCTAAAATTTAGGTAAATAATTAAGACCTAATCTTCAGGGACTCAGAATAATCTGTCAATCAGATTTTCCCTAGTGAATTCTAATATCACTGACTTCATTCTCTTACTGCAACGTAATCAAAGTAGGCCACATAACAAACCTGAACATGTTCTCAAAGAGAAACGTTCTCAAAGAGAAAGAAGAGGCTAGTGGCTTTTAATCCATGCATGTAAAGAACGTAAAATTCAGTGGTAAGGAGCTAATACACACTTCAGTGCCTATCAAACGAGCACTTTTAGTCCCTTTTTCACTCTTGTAGTAAAGTCATAAAAAAGGTTTTGCAAAATAATAGCCTTCTAAAAAAGTTGTACACTGGACTGTATTTAGTATTATTAAACTTCATAAAGGTGCCACTGAGATATGAAACATTACCTGCTGGCATTCTGCTTGGCATAAAATCAGAAACAGGAACAGTAGAAGGTGATGTTGGAATCACAGAAGAGCAGATGACGTGATGATGTACAAAGAGTCACACATACATGCACACACACACACAAAAACCCAAAAAAGGACAAAAAGTGAAGCAGTTTGGAGCATGAAGCTGTCAGCATTTCATCAGTTAACTGTAAAACTGTGATTCTTAAGCAGCACCCTGCTCACAAAAGGTAGCCACCATGGACAGTAAAAAGAGATTATTGTATGTGGAAGCACACTAGAAGGGAACAGAAGACACTTTTTCAAAATTCCAACATGGAGAGTGGAAAAAGAAAAAAAAAAAGAAAAAAAAACACCAAAACTTAGAAATTACTTAGATACATTCCAATATTTAATGGACTCATTGGCAAAGATCTCAAATAATAACTCCACTACAAACCACAAGTTAGATATAAGTTAGAAAAATAAGTATCTTGAGTAGTCTCTGACAATATATTTCTTACACAATTTAATGTGCAAATATCACTGGCCCATTACAGTTAAGAAATGAGGAATTTTAAGGACTATTAAACATTCTGCAAATATATCAGCTGAATGTTATTCAGCGCAGGTGTTCTTCTAATTAGGTAACATTGGAAAAATGTAGTGTTCAATGATCCTTGTACTTCGCCCTTCTTCCTGTGCAGGGATGAATATTACTGTTCATAATTAACTCAATACTGTTTCAGTAGAAAAAAACACTGAGTGTAAAACAGTTAGCATTTCATTTTTATAACATTTAAAACTATTTTCCAATAATTATTGCATATGTTTTCATTCATATTTACAAATCCTAAATTTCACTGGAAACAAAAATGCTAATAAACTGGGAAGAGACTGCAGGATTTTCCCTCATTTCACTTGACCAGAATGGAACTAGAAAGCCCAGGAAATTTCACTCTTTTATATTTTCCAGCTTAACCTTGTTGTAATAAAGGACATGGGTTAGAATATTAAAAAAGTTGTTAGAGATTGTTGCTTTTTCTCCCTTTTGAATCACACAGTGATTCCATGCAGAGAAACATATAATTACTGTTTTAAAAATTAAATTTGGCCATAACCATGAAATCTTACAAATATCCCAGACTTGCAGTGCTGATGAATCTTCCACAAACAGTCACTGAACTTGCTTCCAGGCTGCAAAATCTTCAGTTGATTAAAAAATTTAACTGTTTGTTCAAGTAAGTTTATTCAATTGTTTATGTATTTTACAGCTATCTGGGTAACCACCATTCACTAAGATAAATCTACTGGAACTCAAATCTTTCATAAAATGAGTGTTGTTATTCCAGTTTTAGGCTTACTGTAAGTTTTACTTTATCAAGGGAGCTGCTGTGCCTAGGAAATTGTAATGGGGCTCTGAGATTAAATGATCAGCTAACATGCAAAAATATACATTTGGAAGAAAACATATGGAAGGGAATTCCACATAACAGACTAATAGAAGTTTCAGTTTTTGTTTTGTAATTCAGAAGGAGAAGTTTGGAGCAGTGTACATTTATTTCAGGCTTTTTTCCTGGAGGGGTGATGTCAGCAGAGAGAATTGGGCTTCAATAACTATCACAAAGAGTTGATAGCTATTTGAGGAAATTACATAATACATACATCAGTAAGTACGAGCACTGTATTCAAATATTCTGCAGTTCAAAGCTACACTTAAAAATACTGCAAGAGGTCAAACAGCACAAGAAAAAGTGGAAGAAAGTAAGAGTTGTTCAAGCATTGTTTATACATTTGCATGCTCCTACATTTTAATAATAATAATTACAGTAACTCTCAAAGAGTTTGCAGATCTTAATTTGTTTCCCAAGGTGTGGTATTGCTGCTTCACACCAACACCTGTTAATGTAAACTCACTGACCATTATTGTAAGGTTTCCCTGTATGTCAGTCTGTGAAAGTATGAGAATGTAGTCTTGGAATTCATATGTAGGTTCATAAGGGAGATATGCTGCATGATCCTTCCACCCACATCCAGTGCTGGAATATGAAGAATTGTCCATTCATGAGGCAGAAGGATCTATGGTCATTCCTGCCTCTGACTCTGTCAGTCTGTGTTACCAGGGGATCCACAAGGTCATATCTATCCATATATACCTATCAAGATGTGCAAGAAAAAAAAATAAAAGGAACAAAATCCAGATGTTGTAAAAGAACTTCTTTTTTTCTCCATATTTATCACTTAAACATTAAATTTTCCTGAGTGTTTATTTTTGTTTGTTGTTTTGTTTTGTTTTGTGGGTGTTTTTTTGTTTGTTTGTTTGTTTTCTATAGAAAAGAGAAAAGGAGATGACAGGATATCTCACACCAACATGAGAACACCTAAAAGGTTGTTTAGTTCACATGGTTCACATGCAAATTTGATTTTGACTGCAGTTTCATGATGTGCAATAGGTAAGTTTGCCTACAGTTATGGTACAGTGAACAGTCCCTCAGAAAACATTCAACCATTTCTCCCACATAAAGAAGAATGTGAAAGATGATGCAGACCTATACTTTGCAAACAGATGAATATCTACAGTTGTGGAATTCATGAAATTCATATTAGAATTCTGAAAACAATATATGGAGAGAGTATATATCAAGGGGAGAAAATCATAAAAGACAATATTCTTTTCAGTTAAACAGCAAGAGATAAATCATCTTTCTGAAGCATAAATGTGATTACAGAACCCACAGGCAGTGGCTTTTGTAAACTTTATGCACTAAAAAATATTTGACTTCCTGAAATATACCTGTGAAATCTAAGAAAGCAGTTAGATTTCAAGACCAAAACAGTTGGCAAGGAACAGATGACTTGTATTATTTATTATCCCCAAGTACCTGACTTCATAAAACTCTCATAGCGATTTGCAAGGAGGTACACTTTTTTAATAGTGCAGAATGAAACAATCCGTGCTCTCCAAGGACAGGCATATTACTGAGAGATCAAAACATTAGGAATTTAAGGGAGGAAAAGGAAAGCTGTAGTATGTTTTTGAAAACAAGAGAGAATTATTTTAGATCTTAAAATAATAAGTAACCATTAATTTAATTTCTGTACTTCTCTTCCATTCTCAATTGAAAACAGAGGCAAGCTGTTTACTGCCAAAAATTTTACTTCCTGAAGTAACTGCAGAAAAGTAGATAATGAATAGCATGAGTCCAGACAAGGCATAGAGGAACAGGTCTGATAATTCTTTAGAAACCTTCTTAGAAGCTTTCTGACAGACGTGCAAATGTACAGTGTTTTATATTTCTACTTTTATATGCTACTCCTTCATGACTTCACACATTAATACAAGAGTTCTTGATTTCACATCCTTACATGAGCTGATCTCCTTTTAATTATTCTGGATAAACTTCATCAGATGCTTCTGATGCTATTACTAAAAGCTTTATACTGGGTAGCCATTTCAAATTTGTTTCAGTTGGAAATGAGGGTACCTGTTACACAAATTGAATACTCATGAAGGGAAGAAGCATAAAGAAAGGTGCGATGCATCTATTTACAGCCAAATTATGGTATGCAAAGACTTACAGGTCTTTTCATTGAGTATCTGCAGAGGATCAAGCTCTAGATATTAATTTTAATGTGAAAAAGTGGCTTTAGGAATAATTTCAATTTATGTCCTTCTAAATGAATTCAAAGAGAGGGCAACACCTTATTAATTCCATGCACTGAGTGGTGAGAATCTGTGAAGTTGGTCTACAGTGTAATTAAAATAAAATAAAATATTAAAAAAAAAAAACAAAGAAAAACAGAAAACAAAATAGTATAGATGTTCCTGAAATTGGGAGATCTTCTCTGTGAATTCTCACTGAGAATATATTATATATTGATTCTGCTTATTACAGAAGGGAAAAGAAGCAAAACATCAACAGATGAGCACAAAAGAAGGAAGAGTAAGCAAGAAAAAGAAACTGTTCACATAACTTTTAACAGCAAGATGTATTATGTCTTTGCATGAGAGAAAATTACATGATTGTAAAACCACTACTTTGGAAATATATTAACACACTTCTCATGAACTTAGTTTCTTCGTTAGTGGAAAATAAGCAATTTCTAAAACATTTTACCAGGTCTGCTAGTAAAACAGTCTTGTTTCCTCAGTTATGATCACAGAATGGACAGGGTTGGAAGGGACCTCAAGGATCATGAATCTCCAACCCCCTGCCACATGCAGGGCCACCAACCTCCCCATTCAATACTAGACCAGGCTGCCCAGGACCCCATCCAATCTGGCCTTGAACACCTCCAGGGACAGGGTATCCACAATCTCTCTGGGCAGCCTGTTCTGCACCTCACCACTCTTTCTGTAAAGAATTCCCCCTGATGTCCAACCCAAATCTCCCCTCCCTCAACTTAAAACCATTTTCACTTGTCCTTCAGTTATCTACCCTTTCAAAGAGTTGATTCTCCTCCTGTTTGTAGGTTCCCTTTAGGTACTGAAAGACTGCAGTGAGGTCACCCCACAGCCTTCTTTTCTCCAGGCTGATTAAGCCCAGTTCCCTCAGTCTGTCTTCACAGGGGAGGTGCTCCAGTCCCCTGATCATTTTGGTGGCTGTCCTCTCGACCCTCTCCAACAGTTCCCTGTCATGTACTGGGAGCTCCAAAGCTGAACAAAATACTCCAGATGGGGCCTCACAAGAGTGGAGTAGAGTGGGACAATCACCAATCTGTCCCTGCTGGCCACCCCTCTTCTGATGGAGCCCCAGATACCATTTGCCTTCCAAGCCACAAGGACACACTGCTGGCTCATGTTAAGTTTTTCATCTATCAAGACCCCCAGGTCGTTCTCTGTAAGGCTGATCTCAAGGACCGCTCCTTCTAGCCTGTGTGGATTCCTGGGATTCCTCCGGCCCAAGTGCAAAACTTTGCACTTTGCCATGTTGAACCTCATCAGGTTCACCTGGACCCACCTTTCTAGACTGTTGAGGTTCCTCTGAATGGCATCCCTTCCTTCTATTGTGTCCAATGCTCATAATAAACTGCCAACTGGCTAAAGTGTTGCACTTGGGTAGAGGCAATCCCAGATACGAGTACAGATGGGGAAAAAACTCATTGAGAACAGCCCTGTGGAGAAGGACTTGGGGGTCTTGATGCACAAAAAGCTGGACATGAGCCAGAAGTGTGCTCTTTGAACCCTGAAAGCTGACTGTACTGTGCTACATCAAAAAGGTGTGGTCAGCAGGGAGAGGGAGGTGTTTTTTTCCCCCTACTTTGCCCTTGTCAGGCCCCATTTGAGATACCATAGTCAATACTGTGGCCTCCAGCACAAGAAGGATGCAGAACTGCTGGAGCATGTCCAGAGGAGGGTCACAAAGATTATCAAAGTCCTGCAGCACTTCTCCTATGGAGAAAGTTTGAGGGAGTTGGGCTTGTTTAGCTTGGAGAAGAGAAGGCTCTGGAGAGACCTCAGTGCAGCCTTCCAAGTACTTGTAAACAGATTACAATCAGAAGGGGAAGCAACTTTTTATGTGCTCGCTAGAACAAGGGAAAATGGCTTTGAACTAAAACAGGGGAGATTTAGGGGTTAGATGTTAGGAAGAAATTTTTTACTCAAAGAGTGATGAGGCACTGGAACAGTTTGCCTAGAGTTGTTGTTGATGTCCCCCCTCTGGAGGTGTTCAAAGGCAGGCTGGATTGGGCCCTGGGCAGCTTGATCTAGAGGCTGGCAACCATGATCACATCAGAGGAACTAGATAACCTGTAAAGTCCATTCCAACCTAAGCCATTCTATGATTCAATGATTCTGTGATTTAACGCTGACTTGATCTTAGCATCCACCAGCATTTTAGCATCCAGACAAACCCTGAAGTGAGGATTAAATCCGAAATAAGTAGAAGTAAATGCCAATGGTTACTATGTCTTGGTAATTTATTCCATGTGTGTGCAAGGATTAGTTACTTTGTACAAGGTGAGAGAAACTCTAAGGACATATTAAAATTGTTGATTCCTGTTGGCCATGCTGTTGGGGTAGAAGTTCTCTCCCCCTCAACAAAGGTGTATTTAATGCTATAGTTAAGAAATACATTGCACAGTGTAGTAAATTAGCTAAGAGGTAACCTTTAATAGCAACTCTTATGAAAACAGACCAAGTTCTTGCTTGCTAAAACAAACAGGGGTTTAGGCATCTTCCCTTTGACCTTGCCTCTCCAAACAGAATTTTACCCACTAACAAATCTAAGCTCTGAGGTTTTGTTAGTCTGCTACTTCAGTTTTATGATCCTTCAGCAATTCTCAGTAAAAATGTGATGGGGAGAGTGTGCTAAAGTAGGTTGAAACTATTTTGGTAACATGTTAGAAGAGGAACTGCATGCTGTAGTAAATTTACCATAATAGCTACCAGAGAGGGTAGTAAATAATCTGTTCTCTTTCTGCATTTACTTATTTCAAACAAACTGTTTTCACAAATTCTCAACCAAATTCTTAAGATTTTTAGATGTTTAAATCAATTATCGGCAGTGATGACATAATGGGTTTTGTTTGTTTATTTTTGCTGTTGCTTTTTTCTTATAAAACTACTCATGTAAGGATAATTGTCAGCAGAACTACAAGGGAATGGTACAGAAAAAGAAAGAAAATAACACGTATCTTTTACATTAGAATATTTAACCAAAATATATTCAAAAATCTTTAATTTTTTTTCCTATTATAGAATAATAACAATGCAGAGAAAAAAAAAAGGTTTTGGTTTACATAGCATGCTATCTTTTTAAACCTAGCATCATCAAAAATTTGTATACATGAATTCTCATAATCATAATGATATGGGTGTTTAAATTTTCTTATTTGACAAAAGATTGATTATTTGAAAATAAATAAGGAAAAATCATTTGTGTAGATTTTGTCCTAATATGTTACTGAACACCTCATGACATTCCTGAAAATTTTCCGTTTTTCTCCTTTCACTACTGTATTTTAATGCTAAAATTTTGTAACCTTTGAGTTTCCTCTTACGCCAGTTTTTCGATTCCCTACATGGCTACCACATGCCATTCATGAAATGTTCCCATTTTGGTACTGAAGGAAACAAAAATTGGATATTGTAAGAAAGTAATCATTTCAGACTTCATTTATTAACAAACCATATTCCAAAAGACTCTTGAATGCACTGTCTGATAGACTATTAACCTCAGAAGCTCTCTGATTTTTATGGAGTTTGGCACACCAAATTAGAAAAGGTGATTTATAAACAAATAAACAAACTGCTGCCTTCCTGCTTCTGGTTTCTCTGTCACATGCAAACAAGTTCTGAAATGTTTTTTAACTTTTTTTTTAATTTGTCTTTGACCTTTAAAATACAATGAATATCAATGTGGAATTCAGTTTGCAAAATAACTTCTTTGAGTATGAAATAACAAGAATATGAGATGTCTCAGCTCATTTAACATACGATTTTTTCATAAAAAAAAAAAAAGAACAATAGCAACAACAAAAACAGCCACAAAAAATAACATGACATTTATACCAGAATGGCTAGAGAAGTTAAATATATTAAACACAAGAACACAAATAGTGTTTCATTTTTCATGTGTGTGCCTTTTTCTCTTGTAACCCAGCACTCATATTTTCACTGATAAAATTTTCTCTTCACTATGTTACACACAATAGAACTGAGAAATAGGTGGGAAGTAAGTCTTTGAACACATAAAATGGCTTTTGCCCTTGACTCACCTTCTGAATTTATCTGATACTTTAGGTAGCCTTCTAGTTATTTCATTTTGTTCGGTAAGCTAAAAGTACAAGTTAACAGTAAGCTATGTCTGCCTTTACAAAGGGAAACAGGAGAAACTAGAGAAAGAGTCTCTGTCAGAAACAAAAACAAACAAAAAAGACTAGAGTTGTGATTCCCACTGAAATCAATTGACAGTGATAAAAACATTGAGTTTCTGTGTAACTGGTCAGTTTTATATATGAGGTATTAGTTCTTAAAAGCTAAATCCATGGAACCTACACAAAACTGACAGATTAAAAAAAACTTCTGAGGTTTTGAAGCACATTATATACAACTAGCTTACTGTAAAAGCAGATTAGCATCTAAGAGAGATAGCAGCCTTCTAAACAATTGGCCATAAAAGATTAATCCTCCCAATTCATTAAGCATGTTAAAGCGATTCTGAAACATCACATCAGCATTACTCTAGAGGAAGATACTTTTCATGGCTTTAGATTTGAAACACATGCATTGATTCTGCTTGCATATTGTTGAAACTCTTCAAAACTGTTTTTTTGGCAGCTTTCTCTGGTATACTGTGGAGAATGAAAAGCTGCGCTTTGGCATGAGAAAAGGAGTGTTTGTTTGTTTTTTTAAGCCCAAATGGAATTTCTTTAGGTATTAGGAACTAGAATTACATGTTATTCTGGCCATTAAGAGACAGACAGTTGTTAGAATATATAAACATCTATCATTAGGAAAACGGCATAGTGAATCAAACATGGTCTACTTGAGGTCATTTGACAAAGTATAAAAAAGTTTTAAGTATTCTTGCAGCTCTTAATTGTATTTTCCATACAATTGGATTCTGCAATCCTGTAGAAAGCAGGGAAACCTCAGGAGTTTGCGTGATGGTTAAACTAACCTCATTGCCTACCTGACCTGGGGGAAAATCTTTTCCCCAGAGGGATGAATGCCACTTCTCACAGGTAAAACTTGGCAAAATTCAGGCTGAGGCTGTTCAAGAAAAGATGCAAGAGACACAAAGGAGTTGCTATTCTCATTTAGTCACTACTAAGTTAAAAAGAAGCAAAGGTCTTAACAGTAGAACAAACCACTAGGGAACAAGAAGTCAGTCTGTGTGAACTGGGAGAAGCAATAATGAGAAATTAAGAGCTTAAGCCTAAGGTAAAGACCTTGTTTATTTTGGTGCCACCTGCCTGAGCCAACCTGAGCCAACCAAGCCTGCACTGATAATTGTGATATTAACACTGTACACCTGATGGTTTTGCGATTGAAGGTCACAGTTACCTGCTCCAGCCTATTTCTGTGCTGCGTGGCTCACCAAGACTCAGGCATAGGCTGATGTATATGAAGAGACCCAAACGTACAGCAATCAATGCCAGCTAATTTATAATTTTGATGTTGTTTCCCTACATGAATTAACAAATGTGAGGTGAATTCTGTAGTAAATCCTCTTTCAAACAGTTCCACAAGTCTACTTAATTCAGTACAGATACCTGTAAAACTCTTTGAAATAGAAACCACTATGAATTAGCCTGATCCACTTCACATGGAGCCAGGAGTTCAAAACAATGGAGTGGTCTAAAAAGGGGGGGCTATTTACAATAGGTGTTACAAGGTAATCTGCACATGCAGAAAAATGCTTCAGGATTCCTTCGTGATTTTGTGATCATGAAGTGACCACAAGTAGCTGCTATACTCAATAGCAAGCTGGCAAACTGGAGTAGTAGCTTTTTGTTTGGGAAGGAGCACTTTGTGAGTGGGTAGATCAAATGGTTCAAGCTAAATCTGAATACCTGTGAATCTTGGCTGTTTGAATCAATGTCAGCTTAAAGAGAGGAGGGGAAAGGTATTGTGAAATAGCACATATCAAAAGTGCTACAAAGAAAATATTTTGTTGCAAAACTGCTGTGATGGATGCTTTTTGGAGTGGAGTCAGGTAGTTCTCACATACACTTCTGGGAAGATCAAGAAACAGCCAGAAGAAATAGCTAGATATGTTATGATCATCTTGTAGAGTGAGTGATAACATGCTCAGATGCATTAATGTTATCACTTTTGGCCTCATAGAAAATAGTGTTACTTAAACTTTTTTCCCGCTTCACTGATAAAAAAGTGTATGTGCTTCGGTTTTTGTTTTTTTTTAATAACTAAAGTTCAGTGAAATAATAGACAAACATGGTCCATTTAATTGAATCCAGTTCAGCTTTGCTGATTCAGTGTTTTGTTCAGCATAGAAATGATAGTAAATGAAATTTACAGAGAAACAGAGGCCCTGGAACTCTGTTCCTCCTACCCAATCCTCATCCTTGCAGGAGCTTATTGCATCCAAGACAGCAAAAGAGAGAAAGTAAACAGAAGTGACTGAAATACTATGTTCTCTCTTTTTAAGTACTGATTAAAAAGCAGTCTTCCATAAACATAACGTGACTGATATATTAGAGGATCCAAATGACTCTTCTGAGTATGACTTTTGAGATGCGTGTCAGTGCCGGGAGGTATGGTTTTACTATTTGATATACTTCTCTGAGTACTGTATCCTCTAACATTTAATTGTTATTATTTCTTAGTTGATACTTTGAGAGAACTATTCATGAAAATTGCATTTCATAAAATAAGCTTCTATTCAGGAAAATCTTTCATTATTTCAAGATGAGAATGTGGAAAGGGGAGAAGTGATGCATGTAGGTTGAGATTATTTTTCTTCTCATCCAGAAGCCATTGCTGAGAGCATATAGTCAGGAAACAAGTGACTCTGTGCTGTTTTCTGTTTAGAGCCAGGTAGGAACAGGTGGTAGCACACTGATTCCCACGCCTAAGCTGAACATACAAGAATTCTCAAGTGAAATCCACCCCTCAATAATGTCTTTTAAAACTATACATCCTCATACAATCTTAACGTTTAGGAGAGGAATGTTCTGTAGGAACATTCAGTTTTGAAGTATCAGTGTTACTAAACAGAGAAAACTTATTTCCTGCTCTCTTCTGGTGCTGGAGCTATTTGCAATTGCAGAGTCAGTGACAGTGCTGCTCCTTTCCATCAACAAAGTTATAAGCTATTATGAATATACCTCCGCACTGAATTTTATGGGTATTAAAGATCTACTTGTTCTTTTCACCTCTTCTGGAGTTATGAGTGCTCAATGCCTTTCAAAACATTGGAGCTGAAATGAAAAATTCCACTCAATACTACTCCCCAGTAAAGCTCAGTACCAATACAAAGGTTGGTAAAATACCAGACTATGTGCATGAAGTCAGTTTTAAATGTTCTGAAGGTTCCCAAATCAAAATAGATTTTCTTTTAGCACTGGAATGTGCGGGTTTCATACTTCTAGACATATAAACTTCATTGTTAAAGATATAATGAAAGGCTGAATAACAAGCTAATGAAGCTTGTCTAATGTTAAAGCAAGGTGTTTGTGACCTAAATATTGAAGTTTGCAAACATTCCTAATTTTAATCTTAGAGAAAACATAAGCTTTTATAAAATCTGTTCATTTTAAACAATTGTAAATATAATTTAACAAGGCACAACTCTTAGTGCATATATTGCCTTAGCAGTATATGTAGGTCTTTCTGAAAGTAATGCCTCCTATCTGCTTCCATGGAAACTATAACTGGTACAAAGAGCACAGAAACACTATTTGATAGAGAGAATTCTCAGTCACAAAACACTATCTTTCAATGTCATCATCATCATTAGCTATGTTTCTTTGCCAGCTCTGAATAAGTGCCCACGTGCTGCACTCATAAAAATCTGCACCAGCAGAGGTGTCCCACTGTCATAAAATGCACCACCTACTGTTTCACTATGCTATCATCACTATTCAGTCTCCATAAACGTTCAGCAAGCATTGATGAATGTCAATGGATGCAATTTTTACCACATGAAAGAATTCAGTTACACACCTTTGCTAAATCTGCACTTCTATGTCAGATGCCATTTTATCAGACTGCTCTTCTGCTGCCATCTATCACATGGCAATAAAAGTAGAGATACTGCCATATCATCAACATCTGCCTCTGAGGTTGTGGGCCAACATAATACAATATGAGGCATTACTTTCAGAGCAGCCCTCATAAGTGCTGTTGTACTCTGCAGAAGGAATCTGAAAAAGGCTGTGGTTTACTTCTTCTCAACAAAACTGAGTAGTGACACTACTTTCAATAACTAATGCTTGAGGGTCTATTACATTTTTAACTAATCTGAAGCCCTTCATAGTGAAAAATATGTTTTACTCTTGCATGTAACAGGGGAAGGGAAGGTAATTAAGATAAAAATACATAAAAATATAAATAAAGTACATAAAAATAGCTATCTTTTTCTTGTAGACGACACCATGAAAGTCACCAGCAATCCACTTATTTATTTACCTTTTACATTTGTAAACAATCATAAGTTCATAGAATGGCTATTTTTAAGTAACACTCCAGACCAGTAAAATTCTCTTGTATTCTTCAGGGCATTGTGTTTCCCATCACTGGAGTTGTACAAGGGCAGGTTGGATAGGACTCTGGGCAACCCAACTTAGTGGAAGGGGTCCCTGCCCACATCTGTTCCATGATTGTATTTTGTAGCACAGACATTGATTTCAGCCCTTATATACAGTTTCTAAATATGACTTTATGATACTGACAGTGAAAATATTAATGATGCTCATAAAAATTTTATAAATCATTATCCAGATTACTCACCAGTGTTCTGCTATATGGTAGGAGCTGTAAACACTGCATCTAGCCTAACATCTGGTATCCAATAAAATGTTAAGCTCAAACTGATTTCCCTTGGCATGGTCAGAATTGTAGCAGGATTTGGCCTTGGAATTACAGTTGATCCACTCGTTCATACCAACAAAAGCTGTTCAGGCATCCTTGACTTCACAGGATGCACTTGTATTGCACCCACTGAAAAGCTGGGAGCTTAATTTCTTTGCACTTATCTATACAACTTACTACAGTACAGATAGGTAAAGCCACTGTGCCAAAGAGAAATGTAGTTAAGTGTAATGGACTGGAAATTCACTCCAGCAGATATAAGCCAAGGTGTCAGATTGTCTGAAGATGTGTTTCAGGACTGAGCTCCTTAGAGTGTTTATCTAGTGACAATGTTGCTAAGGATACAGCCATCCTTAAATACTTGGCTTTCCATTTGCTAAGGTTTCTATGGGCAGCTTTTGACTGCTTATCAAGACTTAAAAATGGATGGTCGTAATTAAGTTACAGTACTTCTGCATATTATATCAATGAAAATTAGCCCTCCTTAGATCAAGAAATAAGATAAAACTGATTTTTAGAATCTGATTAAGTAGAACTGCTACTTTCCTCTTTTTGGGCTTTCATTACACACATTAAATCAATATTTCATCTTGGTCAGTGTTCCTCCTTGAGATATGCTGTGTGGTTGACAGAACTACAGTAATCACTATCACTTAACAAAGTTAGCAATGTATTAAAGCTTGAGTTGTAAACTCTCAATGAAAATTGGTTTGCATTGACAATTTAATCTCATTTGTAAAAGTCCCATTTTATACTAAACTGAGTGATATATAAATAAAAAACACCATTTCTCTTGTATAAGCTGATGTAGGATGCAACTTTCCATTCCATTCTATTTAGAATAAGATAACAGTACAGCCCATGCACACAGTCCGAAATTATCTGCACAGAGTTCAAAATGATCTTCAAATTTATAAGTGACAGTTCCGTGAATTAGACTTGAAAGAAAATGTTGAGCAGAGGGTTTTAGAACTTGCAGGCAAAACTCAGGACAATTTGTACAGGAAAGATCTTGGCTGCTTATGTTTTACTGCATATACCCAAGAGATGTTTAGTACTAAAATGAATTAAAATACTCCTGTCACCTCTTTTCAGACTTTTTTTTCTTTTTTTTGGTCTCCAGTGATTTATTACTGCTGTACATGGATCACAGGGTACATCAATTCCTAGTAATCAGAACCTTCCTAGATAAGAATATTTTAGGAAGATAGTGTAAATTGCTGCTGGGGAAATACTTTTACAAAACTTAGAACTAATTTCGAAATAGACGTGTGAATTTTTTATGTCTGGAAGATGACTTCCAAATATTTTTTCTATTGCATAGTTAAATTACTGGCACAATATTTTGGCTAAAGCCTTAATCATATAAAAATACTTAAGACTGCATGTAGGACAGTTTTGACTCTTTACGATATCCTAGTGTCAACAGGCTTACCAATACATTACCAACACTAATCTCATAAGAAATCCTATTTCATACTGAGCTGTATTTACAGTCCTGAGACACTTTGCCAATGGATTTCACAGATTAAGTGTTGAGACTGGATTCCATTTTAGTTTTTAAAAAGGAATGTGCTCTATTGATTCTTTCTGTTGGGT
The DNA here is from genome assembly GCA_035772895.1 of Perdix hodgsoniae. NCBI lineage: Eukaryota > Metazoa > Chordata > Aves > Galliformes > Phasianidae > Perdix > Perdix hodgsoniae. The sequence continues at coordinate 20,107,287 of JAPSGF010000002.1, read as the reverse complement.
ACATTCAAGCCTAGTGCTTTATTTTGTATTCAGTTCAACTTTTCACTGTTAAAGTACCATAAGTTTTCCATCATCATTACAATTTTAGAAGGTCTCGGTTTTCTCAATTTAGTCTCTTGAATGAAAGCTGATGTTTGTTTGCACAGAGCTGTGAATCTCCTTGGCCCAATCTCTTGTCCTCCAATTTGTTTTCCACATCCACATTTGCCTCTACCTTGCAAGTGCATTTATTTCCTATTCCACATATTTTCCTAGTCAAAACTCATTTCTCAACAGAGTGTCTCACTCAATCACACTCTGCATAATTGATTCCTTCTTTTCAGGCATTAGTCTCCTGTCCATGAATTAGCAGGAATTCTGGTTTTTTTGCTCTCTTCCTCAATGTGCTTTTCCCCTCTTTTGCTCACTCTATTTCTCCTTCTTCAGTTTTTACTTCACGACCAAACTGGATGACAAAACTTCCATTACTTCTTCTCTGTACAGAGTTGTTTTTTTTAATACCAAGCAGCTCCTCCCAGAAAGAGTGAGAAACTGGGAGTATAAAATAAGTAATATTGTGCTCATTGCTATTTTTTAATCTCACAGTTGATTTATACAAAACCAAGTATGATATTCAATAACTGAAAAGATATTTTTGGTATTTCAGTGCAGAAGAATGCACATTACAACTAGACACTGCAAAAACTGGAAATTCCATTTGTTTTCAGATCTCCAATATCAGATTTTGGTCTTTTTAGGAGAAAGAAAAAAAAATATTAGGCAACGTCCAATAAATGTTTCCAATTATAACACATTCTTCCTGCTTCAAGATCCTGCGGAGGATGACTTAATGCATGCAACCTCTGAAATCGAAGCCTACTCTTTTCATTTACAGTGATACTAGATAAAAGATGTATGTATTTTTCTGCCTATAGAAAAGGAATCACACTGGTTTTATTTTGTCATAACTCTATAAATCAAGAATGAAGCTTAAATTTTATTAGAAGTTTCACAGAATCGTAGAATCATAGAATGGTTTGGGTTGAAAGGGACCTTTAAGATCATCCATCTAGTTCCAACCCCCCAGCTATAGGCAGGGACACTTCCCACTAGACCAGGTTGCTTAAAGCCCTATCCAGACTGATCGTGAACGCCTCCAGGGTGGGAGAAACTACAACCTCTCTGCGCAACCTGTTCTGGTGTCTTACCATCCTCACCATAAAGAATTTCTTCCTACTATGTATCTAAATCTACGCACTTACAGTTTAAAGCCATTTCTCCTCATCCTATAACTACATGCCCTTCCAAAAGAACCCTCTCCAGATGTTCCGGAGGCTCTCATCACAAGAAAGGCCTGCCAAGGGCTTGGTATAATCTGCAAACCTGCTGAGGGTGCACTCAATCCCACTGTTTATGTCACCTACAAAGATGTTAAATAGCACCAATCCCAGCAACAATCCCAGAGGAATGCAGCTTGTCAAGACTTGGACACTGAGCTGTTGGCCACAAATCTCTGCCTGCAAGCACCCAGCCTTATCAACTGAATGATCCATCCATCAAATCTATTTTTCTTCAATAAATGGAGAAAGGCTTAATTTACATAATTATAAAAATCAGAGATGTAACTATTCCTTATAAACACACACTGTGATTTGGAAAAATAAATTCTGAATTTTTTCCTCCATTTAGTTGAAAAACTAGGGAACAAATGAAAAAAAGTATTTCTTAGGGTATGTGATAGCATTGTTATTTATAAGCATTTGTCTGTTTCTGATACTGAACTGAAGGTATGGTCAAGTTATAGTCACATAAAAATGCTTTTTAAAGATATAAACCTTTCAATAGCATTATACGTTTTGCTCCCTTTGCCAGCATTTAGACTTTGATTTACAAACATAATACCCTCCACTCAAAGGAAGCAGGCATAAAAGATATTCTGTGTATATTTAATCTGCTTACCATTATCAGACATTTTAGTATATCAGCAATAAACACAGCTATTTTAAATATTCCCTGAAGAAAAATCTTCTGGTGCCATTTCATGAAAAATGCCTCATTACTTTTTTTTTCTCTGATTATCTTTTCTTTGTGTCATATCACTGCTGAGAGTAAGAACTATGAATTTCAATACAACAATCTACGCATAATACTTTAACTGAAGAAAAATCTACCATATCAGCCAAAGTTCTGTTTCAGAAGGAAAACAGTTTTAAACAAACAGGAGTATCATTTCAGAATTATAAATGCTTGTTAGCTGGTATACTTTTCTTAAAAGAAAGAATTCTAAAAGGGTCTTATCTTGTCCAATACGTTAGAAAGATCCAGATGCCTTCAAAAATATTCTACAAAGGCAAATCAGGCTATGAGCTACCCTGCTGTTTGGTGTCTGTTTTTTGCTGCTTTTTTTTATTATTATTATTTTTTATTTTTATTGTGAGGGTTTTTTTTTTCATTTGTTTGTTTTGATTTGGCTTTGGGTTGTTGGTATTTTTTTGCTTTTTTTTTTTTTGTTGTTGTTTTATATTTTGTTACAATGAGATTATAGAGAATTTGTGATGTATTACTCATTTAACTTCTAAAGTACTAGACAAGAGGCCACACTTACTAATTAAATTCTCACTGCATATTCTTAAGTCATTTAAGTAACTTAACATCCATCTGAGTAAATATCAGCTTATCTCTTGATTGCTTCATATTTTCAGCCTATTTCTCTTCCTGGTTCAGAAATGCATAAGGACTGTAGACTGAGAAAATGAAGCTAACATGGAGATGTAGCAACTAAATTTTGTGCATAAAAAGAAAGAAAAGAACTTGAAATTCTCCACAGTTTCAGCTTCACATTAGCTCCAACAAGCATTTTCTATTATCTCTAGAGCTACTATTACACAGTAATTTGTGTAAAGAATTTTTGCATATCTTGGACATTCTTCCACTTTGGAAGACTGCTTCTTTCTAATGCCAACTCACATATTCAAAAGGCCTAGTTCACCTTTTAAAGTAACTCAAGCATGAAGAGGAGTTTATATTTAGAAGCCCCCAAATTTTGATGTGTTTTTTTTTTTTTTTTTTTTTCCCCAGAATCTATAATTTCTTGAATAAGAAAATACATTGACTTTCTTGAAATAGTTTAAATATTTGAAGAGGGATGCTGTTCAGATTAGCAGTCATCTTGTTCTATACTTTCATCTTAGATGTTTGCTCCTTCCCAGCTGTTCAGTTCTCCCTTGTGTTGATCCAGTTTTGATGAAAAGTGTTTCAGCCCTGAATTGACCTTCTTTATTTTCAGTGACATATTCATATCTTCATCTCCCTCCCAAGAAACTATAATTCTTTTCTTTCAGTAAAGAACTATGCCAATTACAAAAATATCCTTTATTTTATAACAACTTGCTGCTTCAATTGTGCTGCAAAACAGCAATTTTTGGGAAAAGAAAGGAAGGCCTCAATGGGAATAAGAAGCAACTGAGTTGGTGACTCAGACTGTGTATTATTATATAAAATAAATAAGCATGCCAAGAATTATGTAGTTTTACACAACTTTATCTTGGGATTCAAATGACAACATAAACCACTTGAGCTTTGGTTTTATTGTTTATAATGCCAGCAGAGCACCTCAGCAGAACTCCTGACTCGTGATTCAAAATTGGCCACTGTACAAAAGCTGTCTAGGTTGGAAGAAAATAATATGATTCTTCTTTTTGTTATTTATCTTAGGGATATGAAATCCAACAGAATGTAACAGTAAACCTCTTCATTCTTTATGTAATCCAGAGAAGAAGAAAAGCTATATTTTTATGCAGCTATATAATAATTCTGCTTTGAAAATGCACAGTTACATAAAAGATACCCACAGATTTGTGAAACAGAAAAATAAATGTGACTTTAATGTTTTTAAAAAGTCTGCCGAGTAGAGAAGTCTGTGTACTTAGTCAGACTTGATAAACTGAATGGACTAAACTGTAAGCTTATTACTCAGCTTCCTAGTGTGCATAAGTCAAAGAGGAGACTGATATCAAAGGACAGTTGATGCTTTTTGATATCTAGGGAATTTTTTTGCCTGAGAGAATGGGTAGAGGTATTTTCTATAGAAAAAATAGAACACGGCTGTCACAAGATTCACCATAGTTAAAGAATTCCTATCGACTACAATTTCTTGTTTAATTTAATGTTTATAAATTTATTATCAACTACAGGGGAATAAAAAAGATTCTGTCAGATAACTCAGTAACTTTCTTCATAGATATAATAGTGAATATGACAGGAAATATAAATATATATATATAAGCTCTTTAAAATGTTTTGTTTAAGTGTGATCATATTCTTTAAAACTTTCCTTCATTGTTTCTGGAGGGTAGCTTTTTTTAATTGCTGTTTTTGAAACAAAATAAACACACTTGTTTTATCAAAATCCGAACTGCCATTCTTTGATATAACCTCATGTATCAAAAATCTGTTTATCAGTTTGATAAGTATAAGGGTTTTTGTTTATTATAAATTGTAGCCACGCCCACTGGAAGCCTAAAGCTTCCAGTAGGATATAAATAGAAGTAAGATATACTTCTGCACTGTCATTTGTATGCAGCAGAATCTATTGCTTACTGCTCTTTGCCTAACTGGGCACTACTAAATATCACATAAGGTCATCTGTTAGGCTCTGTGTTCAGACTTGATTACTGGGGAGTTGGTGTCTATTCATTACTCACCTCAAATCAGCTTTTTCCCATCCCACATATATCTACTGCTAAATCTCCAGACAGGAAATACCAGCTGGCAAATGGTAGACAATCTCTGAATTTAAGCGGATTTAGCAGGGCCTTCAGTGAATGATTATAGGGCTTAAGCTAATTGGAAATAAGATTTATGATGCTTCTTATAACCAATGCTACTCTATACTTGAGAGAGGGAATTACTGGTATTTCTTAATAACCTCATTTACTCATGAGTAAATTCTTTTAGACAGTGCCAGTGTAGACTAAAGGCAACACATCAGATTTATTTTTTATTTTACATTGTGTGAGGATTTGAAAGGTCATTGTTTTTAGGTATATCTAATTATATGTATGTAATCATAAATAGCAAAGTCTCAATTCACACAAGCTTACATAGGGAGTGCAATTTGGATCAAATGACACTTTCAAATGATAGACTGAACCAAAAGTTCCGATTCTTAAAGTTGTTCATTTCTAAAGAAACTCAATGCTTTAATTGTCTCAAAAAAGGGGCTTACTGCAGCTACTAGTAACCACTTGGAAATAATAAAAAATATTATCTGTGAATATTTGGTAAGAATAGAAAATGGAATATATATAGTCCTAGGAAATTAATTCTCAAGTCTCCAGTTATTTTATTCTCCGCCTGAAGGAAATTTCTGCAAATCTATACACCATTTTTGTAGGCTGAAAGGAACAATTCTTTCTACAAGTGTAAAGCTCTTTTTATCCTGGGAACTGAAATGGAATTTCATCCTCCTTATTATTCCAATTCCTTAATAATCTAAAACAGATCTCAATGTCTTCATGTTCCGGGCTAAGCAGGTGCATAACTTCACTGTTTTACCCCAGCTGCTTTTTTGAGTTTTTGCTTTTGAGCATTTTCTAGATATCCCTTACTCTTCTCATATAACCTTTACTAGGCTACATTTGAATTAGTGTTCCAAACCATTTCTGTCTATCTTTTGTTCTGGTAGTAAGCAAATAAATGAGACTGGCTCTATTTATTTCAAAAAAAAAGTTTTTATGAAACTCATTTAGGTGCACTGATGAAGATGGTTTATGTTAAAGGTATAAAAGGTGCTGTATGTTTGTTTTCAAGGTTCTGATAAAATCACAAGTTAGCATGAAAATAAGTTAACACCTATGACTGTTTTGTTGTTTTTGTTGTTTTTTTTTTTTTTTTTATTCTGGCAATGATAATAGACCTATGTTGTTCCTGGTAAAACATTCATGACTGCTTATATCTACATTCAGTAACTTAATACAGGAAATAAAAAGATGTCATCTGCAAACAGCAGATAGCCTCACAGTCCTATCAGAGCTAATATGAACAAGGCTGTATCAGTCACGTTTTTATTATTGCTGAATATCATTGGTCATTTTAACTTCTTTAGATCAGGAATGGAATTAAAATCTGAGTAGGAGAGAAAAGGAAATATCCATCCACTGGCTTCAAATGTAATTTAGAGAGGATCTGGAAGACAAGACTATTGTTCCTTCTCTCACATTCATGTGTGCTGTCCTTTCCTGTCATCATTTTGTCATTTTCAATTCAATTTAATGAAAACTCAGCATAGCCAAGTACTTCATCCCTTACACTGTTCTCATGACTCTGTGACCCATGAAGCTGTCAAAAGTAGTGCCCTAAGCAGCCTGATGTTCTTACATATGTAACAAGTTGCTAATGAGACCTACAGCTTCTGTATTTCCTCAATGTTTTGATTTTTTCTTTTTCCTTATATTTTACATGAACTTGAAAACCTTTGGTATGTATCAACTTAAAAACAAACATTGCTAAATTAATTACTGAATCAACCTGTGACAAGTAGAGAGCACCTTGCAGCTTTTTCCCAGTATGCATTCTTACTTCATGCAGACTCTTGATAGCATGGGGAAGACATGGAAATGATGCTTGGTGGTAACAGTATTAACTACTGATATAACCTTTTCTGCTCTGTCATTTTCTTTTCCTGATTTCAGATATGGATGAAAATGAAAATGGGTTACCCTCATAATAGTGAATTGGCAGTGGTGGGGAAGAGCAAAAATGAAAACTATATGTTTGCTTGGCTGAAGAGGAAATGTTGGATTACATGCTTTCTCTCATCCTTGCTTTTCCTTTGCTCTTCTCTCATTTGCTTGCATTCAATACATAAATAAAGGGTAGTGAAAAAAAGGTGAAGATTCCCATAACATTTTTGATTTCACTAAGAGGAGTTTAGGCCCTCACAGAACTTTCCAAGATCTAATCTGTAGAAGTAGCAAATTGTGATAAGTATGAGACAAATAAACACCAGATCTTTTGGTTTGTGGCTAATAATATGGCAACTTCATTTAAAAATTCTGAAAGGATAACTGATTGGATACACTGATGTACTCTTTGATGTTCAGCCAGAGAATCCTTGTCAGATAAAACTTTTACTCTGGTATGTCCTGAAAATAACTGAACACTCTTTTCAGCCTCTTAGATTTTCCTTCCTACAAAAAAGTCATTTAGTGCCTATCTTGACGTGCATAACTGACTTGTTTCTAGGCTTATATGTGGAACCTTAGAGGATGTAGTATAAATTATCAATAATACGTTAAATGAAGTAAAATCTGGAAGAAAGAGCAGCATCAGAAGAACTTCAAGAGAAAATGTATGTGGAAAGAAGATCAAGAAAATGCACCTGATTCCTAATTTTCTGATTTATTCATTGAGCCCACTGTGAAGACTTTGCTTTAAGACTCTGAAACACTTGAACTAAACAAATGTCCTACTCACATGGAATAGCCTTTGTTTTGAACATTTGAAAGCCTGAGAACATCAATTTTAAGGCTAGGAGATTATATCATGTGCCTGATTAGGTGATAGTTATGATAACGCAACTGCAGTTTGCCATGCTTAAGATTATGGCATGATATTGCTTCAAATAATCTGAGATGGTCCCTTGAGACAACTCAAAGAAGGAATTTTTTTGTTTGTTGGTTGTTTTTTTTTTGTTGTTGTTTGTTTTTTTTATACACAGAGCAATGGTTATTCTTTTGGTTTTCTGGTTAGGAAAGGAAAGAAGTATGCTTCTCTCTTAGATGATACTTGACTGTCATTTTATGACATACACTAGTATTTGATTCTGCCAGTTGAAAGACAGCTTGCTAACACATTCTCCTGAAGTTTAGAATTCTGCCTTTTGACAGATCACATTCAGAAAAGAAAAAAAAAAAAAAAAAAGATAATGATATAACAAGTAGGCACTTAAGTAGATGGTTTATCTGAACAAAATGGCTCAAAAACCTAAAATAATGCATATTTGCTTCTCCACAGCTTTTCTTTAGTATTTGATTTCTTTTGGGAAATTGCTTTGAGGAATCATGAAAAGATTACCCATAAAATAAAAAGCGGTGGAAAGTAAATCTCAAGCCTTCTGATATGTTGAGCGCCTGTTGCAGTTGATGTACTACCAGACAGATATGTCCAAGTTTGGAGAAAGATACATGGGAGAAGAACTCACCCTGGCAAGGCAAGTTTTTCGTACTTGAAGGAAGCAATTTAGATCATGTTCATAATAATTGTTTCAGCTTGATTCAGCCAAGAATCACTGTACAAGGAAAAGCACAGGAAAACATGAATTGTTAGCTGGCAGCATGTTACTCCATTACACCACTTTTCATTCAAGCAAAGTTAAAGACAAACTGAACTGCTCAGTTTACAGCAGTGCCAGATGAGCTGGTATCAAGGAAGCACAAGCAGACCTTTGCACTCCCTATGCTACACACTAGAGAGTCTGCCAAGGATTTGTGCGGGTTGTACGCCTATCATGCTGAAACTGTGATTCAGAAAGTTATATGCTGCTTTTCAATTATTGTGCAGTTCCTTACTCTCAGTCCTAACCTATCACACTATACAGTAAACTGTGATAGTTTCCTGTATTTTAATTATTATTGAATTGATTTCTTCATGGATGGTAAGTAGACTTTGGGATGGAATTTTGAAAAGTTATTGAATATTTGAGCAGCTAAATCAGTAGCATAGCTAGATCCTTGATCAGCTTCAGTTACCCTCATAACTGTGACTCAGACCCTGAGAAGAAAATTTTTCAGCTCTGCTCTACTGCTTGATTGGTGAGTGTATTTAATCAAGTTATCAACCTGCAATATGTCATTGGGATGGGTGGCTGTAGTAACTGGCTATATTGAGTAGCTATCAGCATAGACGAGTAGCCAACTACTTCCCATCTAGCTAGCATATTTACTATTTGTGAGGAATGGTTGAAGTAACCTCTTGTGATTCAGATGCTCCAATATGATCCTGGTATTAGGATCACTAGTTAAGTCATAAAACATCCTCTTCTATAGTTTTACTTCTAATAAAAGAAAGAATGTGCAGATATTAAGGGCTGGACCTTTATTAAATAAAAATAAAAATAAAAATAAAAATAAAAATAAAAATAAAAATTAAAATTAAAATTAAAATTAAAATTAAAATTAAAATTAAAATTAAAATTAAAAAAGTATTCCTAAATTACTTCATCAAAGTTCTGCCTTTACTGTACTGGAAATAATGCACTAGTATTTTCATCTCCCTGCTTATAGTTTCTCAATATAATAATTGAAACTCACCCCATGAGAGAAGGTAAAGCAACAGTAACATTCTGGAGCTGGAGACTGGAAAATAAGAGAGTTCACATGATCTTGGTGATTAAATAATTGGCTAAGAGCCAGATAATGAGTATTTAGGATCCAACACAAACTTCCTGTTTGATTTTTCTAAAAGCTATTTCAAACCAAACTATGATAATTAGTTTAATAATAGTGAGTTAGAACACATTCTGACATGACTTGATTAGAACTACCTGTTGAGTAAAGCATCATACCTCTTCATGAATGCGGCAGAAATCTGACTTTCACCCTCCTCTCTGCTTGTCTTTAATCCAACAGAAAGGTAATACAAATACTAACCTGCTTTAAAAAAGTGTTCTTTTATTTACTGCCTCACTTACACTGTTCAGATATTTCAGTGATGGTGTTAATAGTCTTGGTCCAGAAAAGTATATAAATACGTTTCTGGCCTTAAACACAAACACTATCATTAAAATTTATGGCTTACTGAAGTATAAAACCATTAAATCATGGACAAGCCTATGTGAAATCTGACTGCTACATTTTGCACCTCTGAGCTATGGAGCTCTGGAAATACCTACAGCAGTGCTGGAAGAGTAACAGAATTGGCTCCACTTCTAGTGGAAATATTTTCAATATAAGATCATTTAGACTCGATGATTGATGAAGAATCCCCATCAAATATTATTCATGATACAGAAAGTCTTACCTGAATATGCCTCCAAATAGGAAAATAAGGGATATAGATTCTATTTAATCTCTAACCTATTCTAATGTCATCATCTTGTTTTACAACTGTATTTTCATGCACTTTCATGATTATGAAATGCATAAGGCAGTGATTCCAGGGCACCTCATATATTTAACTCATCATTGTTTTCTCACTGTTCAGAGCTACTACTTATTATTCAAGAACTGTAATGAAACCTTTATAAGCAAGTTTTTAAAATGTTCTTTATTCCTAAACTGGCATTAGATTTCTACCAACTTTCTACTGATATTCAAAAACTGCATTTGAACCTTGATATTTAAATGTACTAATTTGCCCATTCTTTTGGCCAACTTTCTTGTTAACAGCTCTTATTTTTAAAAGAATTCAGATTCTGTGCAACTAAAATATGATACGTAACTCAAGATGACATAAAAGGAAATATCTTGTATTTTGTATTTCAAAAGTTTCTTCTTGCATGAAAAAGAATGAGTATTCTGAATAAGAAATGTGTCACCTTTTCTAGTTATATTATCAGCAGTACACATGCATTTATAGAGTTTTGAACTTCAATAAAGTACTCTACCGGTCAAAATACAATTTGGTACAGAATTTATATGGTACAATATGACATAGCCACAGGCAGCTTCATACTAGAATTCAAAAACAATTTGCTTGTTAAATTAGCTTATAATATTTGCAGCAGTATCTGATTAATTAGTCTTCCAATTTATTAGTGATACTTACAAGGAAAATCAGGAGTAAAGACTACTGATTATAAAAAGTATACTTTCAAATTAGCTTCCAGTTAATTATGTAGATATATTATTTATCTGCTCGTATTCAATATCACCATATCACCTCACTGTTGTTAATGCAGAGTTCATTACTTCATTCTTCTACCATCAAATCTGTATCAATTAGCTCACATCTAAAATTTTTCTGCTATGCAGGATAACTGTTCTCCACTGAATGGTCAATTGCATTTGAAGGTCTTTGTTTGATGCGTGGATTCAAACTGCCTCTCTTTAAGTTTTTCTCAGTAAATTAAAGAAGCTTCATTGTATATAATTCTGAATTTTGATTCCTCATCTTCCCCACAAAAAAAATCTGCTGGAATATGTATGCTGAAGGTCAGTGACTCTCTGTAAGTAAGAGATGAAAAATACTTTTTTTTAATGGGAATGGAGAGTATTAACATAACTTTGAATTGATGCACTAGCAGGGCACTATGATGCAGCATCACAATATTGTCACAACACTCAAAGTACAAACATGCACTGAAGTTGCCTCATAAGGTAAAAATCACAATGCAGTATCAGGATGTGAATCTGCAGTAATTTCTTAGCCCTCCACAATATTTCTCCTCTATTCAGTGAAAGTATTTGTTTTCCTCTCCAACTGATTCTCTACAGCTGCTAAGAGAGCTGACTCACTCTCCTTCCTATATTACTAGTTTGCAATCCTAGCCATGACATTCCTGTGAAAAGCAGCCTATGATCCAGCTCACCAGATCACTTGCAGAAATTTGAAATTCCCTTAGCTCCAAGCATACCTAGAAAATGTGTACTTCAAAACAATACATGTAACCAAATCCTGTAAATAATGCAGTAATGCTACCTCATGTTTCACATCTGTTTCAATGGCTCTTCCTTGTTTCCCTTTCCTGGATTTAAGATAACAGAAAAAGGACTTTGTATTTCTTTCCTAATACAAAGGTTAAAGTTGGTCTACAATTATTAGAATTCAAATATGCTTCTCTGAAAAAAAAAGTAATCAAATAGATATTAGAGCTTTATATCAGAGGACTTAACTATGTAAGGGAACAGACTTCTTTGAAAAGGAGTTGGATCTCAAGAATTTAGGACCATGTTCAAAAGATTTCCCCAGAAAAAATGATGAATTATCAACTATGTAATGACATGTGCTTTTCAGTATGGCTCTATCCTGCTTAGCACCTCAAATTTCTCTCTCTCTTACTTCATTTCATTTCATCTCATTTCATTTTTAGATTTATAGCAGTTAAAATAAGTGAAAAGAACCTGTCCAAACAGTAGCTCACTTAAAACACCTTCAAACTCATTTCTGCTATTAATAAAAGAGAGAAGAGCTTTTGAAAAGCATTAAGATGTCCATTTTGGCACAAATGTCACTGAAACTGCAAGTGTAGATACTTTTTTAGACATGACACCCCTTAATTTTCCAATAAGATATGCTGGTTCACGAACAAATATACCTAATAACACAAAGGATAAAAAAAGTGCCTACAGCTTCATGTGCTTTACCTTTTTTTTTTACTCTGACAAATTCAAAGTGATTATTACCTATGTACTCTATTACAGAAGAAACTATTACCTGATATTTATGACAAACTGTGTATTAAATATTTTCCAAAGCCTTATTCAAACATACAATACTTTAAGTGCTGTCTAGTATGGAGTAATCCTCACAGATACCATCTTAGGCAAAACCCACAAGAGGCCTGGGACAAATTTTAATTTTGTTTTAATTGTGCCTAATAAAAGATCAACACACTAGGACAGTAATGAACCACACCAATGATACAAATTTATTTAAAATGTCTCATATTTTCTGGTGAAAATATCAATCCCATAATATCACTGATTGCTTTTTTAATGAATGTAGATTAAAACTCAGTTAATCCGTTTCAACATATTATTTTGTAGTACCTTCTCTTTGTCTTGAAGCCAGGGAGGGTGAATGGCAATCTGTTTGCAAGATGAGGTCTTATGGTTTTCCTGAAGAATTTTTCCCAGGAAAAATGGGAACATGGAAACTACAGTGAATTATAGGTGAATCTCATTTTTGTAACTTTTAGTACAGCTTTTGATCCTTAGATCTTTCACAGATTATGTGCTTTTAAATCTGAAGTCCATGCTAGCAAGTTCTAGACCAAACAGTTTACTTAGGGGTCTCATGAAGACTGCTAAAAGGAAATGTATCTTTTGACTGACTTGGTTATAACCAAGAGACATGCCTAAGCACAGAAATTAACTGGTTTGATGACACTACTGAATAAGAATCTCTTTCTAAATTTCATGTAAATAACCTCAGACAAAGAAGAGAAGGATCATGACCTGTTAACTCTAGGCCATCTAAATAAATCATAACTGATAAAAGCATTTGCTGCAGATGCTGAGAAGAAAAAAAAAAGCAACATAGGTATGTTGTGAAGACACCAAGCTGATGTGTTTATACTCAGTTTATTTCCCTTGATTTGCTACTATTTAAAAATAATAAAAAAGCTTCAGTCTGTCTGGAGCAATTCAGCAGTGACATTTCTCTTCTACTCACTTTAATATGTTTCTCCTGATGCTGTCTTGGAAAATTACAGGCTGATTTGAATGAATGCATGAATTTGCTACTGTTTTTCATAGCAAAACTTGAAATGTTCTATTTGTCTTCAAGAATGTTATTTCTGCAGCAAACCGAAAAAAATTAGCATTTAAATGAAGATGTTGTTAAATTCTGTCAGAGAGGAAATAATGAGAACTATTAGTAAAAAATATGCACAGTTTTTTACTCTGTTGAGACATGATATAGATCTTACAGTCCATGTAAGTGAGAAGCTGAATCTATTAAATTACAACCCAAACTCGGGGAAACTGAGCATCTTCTAACTGCTGTATATTCTGACTGACCATCATTCAGAAAGCAATTAACTCTATTTCGTGCATTTAGCATGTGTATTTTGAATTCAACAGTAACATTTTGGTCCCTCACCACATCCTTCTCTCTAAATTGGAAAGGTATGGATTTGAAAGACAGACTGACGTATTAAGTAGTGGTTGGCTGGTCACAGCAAAGGCATTGTGCTCAACGGTTCTATGTCTGGGTGGAGGCTGGTCACAAAAAGGACTTGGGGTCCTGGTGGATGAGTAACTGGACATGAACGTGCAGTGTGCACCTGTAGCATGGAATGCCAACTATATCCTGGGCTGCATTACAAGAGGTGTCCAGCAGGGAGGGGGGAGGTGATTGTTCCGCTCTACTCAGCTCTTGTGAGACTCCATCTGGAGTACTGCGTCCCCCAGCACAAGAAGGATGCAGAGCTCTTGGAGCGGGTACAGAGGAGGGCCATGAAGATGATCAGAAATACAGTAGAAATTAGAAATGCAGCTTGTAAATTGAAAGGTTCTGAAATCAGGTTTTATAGAGGAAGATCAAGAGATTAATGAAATGTGTTTTTCTTCTGAAAGATGAACGGTTCAATATCAGTATCTTCTGAGGTTTCGTCAGTACTATTTGAACCATTAGTTATAAATTATTGATTTTGTAAGGCAATTACACTATTTTTAACAAGATTTCAGCCATCTGCACCACTTCCCTTAATTTGCGTAGAAGAAAATCAGATCTTGAAACTCTCTTGAATTTTGCAGTGCTTTAGTGGCATCACTACCGAGTATCACTACATCATAATTCAAAAACAAAAGATGCAGTCCCTAGTAGTTAAGTGCTTAGTATCAAATTTAAACTTCCTCTAAAAAGATTTCCTTTGAAAAAGGAAATTATTTCCTCTAAAAACATTTTCCTCAGAGGTTAATTTCCTATGCTTGCACAGCTTTGGCAATATCTTAAAACAAATTTCTTATGAAAGATTAAACTGGCAACCATGTGTTAAAATGCATTTTTAACAGGGAAATACACAAGAGTTTCTGGGTGGACTTATCAGAAACTATTAAAGACATGAGTAATTCTGCTTGGACAAGATGTTCTCCACTTATCTGTGCATTTTACTCAATCCAAAAATTGGTATGGGATTTCCTTTTGGAGGGGTTGGGGTTTTTGAGTTTAGTTTGGTTTTGAAAGGTTTTATTTTTTGTTGTGGCTTTTTGTTTTGTTTGTTTGTTTTGCCATATTCTACTCAGTAATTATAGGCTACTAGTTTGTCAGTTAAAGAAACAATATAATTTCCTTTTCCAGCTGTCTTATAATTAAACACTCAGGGAGCTGTTTGTGCACAAATGATTTTTCCCTTGATTATAGAGATGCTATCTTTAATCATACACTCAAACTTCTTAGCAAGGTAGTCTTGTTGGTAATGGTGCAGTCAGAATGATCTCTTTTGGCTATTTTGTGGATTGTTTGAATGACAAAATTTAACTGATGAGAGAATATATAGATGACCTAAATATATGCTCTGTCTAGAATGTTAAACTGAGCAGAAGCCCAAGGAAAATAGTAAATCAACAGAAAGAATTACTTTGGTGAAAGAAAAATGAGTGATACTAACCATTTTTCTGAAAGCTTATCCTACAAGTCTTAGACACAATTTCTTCTGTTTACCAATGTTTTTCCTATGGTAAGTGAAAAGTATCTATTTTTTGTAAAATTGCATTACTGAAACAAATTGTGGAAATGTATCCACTCCTTTCAGGTTTTATTCAGCTAGACTAAAGCAATGCTACAGGAAGTCAAAAGATTACATAGGTTTCTGCAGCAGCTGATTGAACTACCAACATTTTAAGGCAAGACTGCAAGTTCATATTGTTTGTGGTATTTCTTTTTGTGCCTTGGGAGAAAAAAATGAAAACTTCAGTATTGTGGATAAAGTTGACTCTCCCACAGGCCCATGAGAACCTATTTTTATGTGAGCTCTGAATTTTAACATAGTTTCAATCCTCTGTGTTCAAATGCTTTTGCCTTCTTCCCTTTATTGCTGAATTACTTCCCAGTCTTCGCCATATATTTTTTTTTTTTAAGATAATATGCCATTTAAACATAAGAGGTCTGTAGTATTTTCAGTCAAAGGAATCCTGGTTTTCCATACAGGCCAACTTCATTTAAGACAATCAAGACTCATAAATTATGAAGCACAGTAATTTACATGTATGATTTTTATTTTCAATATATTGAAAGCAGTATGAAAGGCCTGTGGTCCTGAACATTCTATAAATAAGGGGCTCCCACCTGTCCTCCTTGCACCCCTCAAAAGGTAAAAATTATTATGAAAGCAATAATTTTTCCCACACATGCTAAACTGCCAAATGAAAGGTAAAGATCTGTCTACATTATCTATCACAATTTTCAGTACTGAATTGTTAGCATACATACTGCACAATAACACCAAAGCTCCAAGAACAGAGAGAGAAAGACAGTAATTTACAAACAAATGCTAATTTTTAAATAATGACCATAAATCACCATATTACTCTGCACCCAGAGCCGCTTCAACTGCACACACCTGAACAAACCACAGGTTCTGGCTTCCTGAGTCTGCATTTCATATCACCCTGCTTGCACTGTGCCACTGAAACTTGCATTGTTTAATTTAGTCATCTAAATCAACCCTTCTGGCTCATTGTTACTCTCTCAACACTTGCCAAGCCTTTTTAATGGTCTTTGGTGTGCTTAACTTACACACTACTGTTCTGTGCATAGCATATATATACACTGAAAGCAGAGTTATTTTTGAAATGTTATAATATTACCACAGTGTTATAGGAAAACTGAAGTATATTAGTGTCATTTTAGAACTCGTCTGGTCATATAGAAAAAATCATCCCTTGAGAGAACACAAAACATTTGCTCACTGAAGAAATGATTTTAAAGTTGTGCCTACTAATAAATCCCATGGAAGAATTTTTGAGAAGGCAATCATGCTCTTAAAATATGAGATTCATCAACAGAAAATTGTGGCTGTGAGTAAAAAATCAAAAACCACAGGGCAACAACCAGAAACTAGGATATGTCTGCTGGCAAATATATGAATTACAGAACTTTGGATCTGCATACTAGTTACACATCTATCCAGAAAAACATCCTTTTGTAAATATCTAAGGCACTTATACACTCTGTCTTTTACAAAAACAGAAATAAATACATGTATACTGATGCATATATTCATATGTGAAAACATGTACCTGTGATTCTGTTTGGACATTTTCTTTCCTATATATAATTCTCTGCTAGCACTGAGACTTGATCTTTCTTTTATTAAACAGTTTTCCAAATTAAAATAGTGACATAGAACTGGTATTTAAAAAAAAAAAAAAAAAAAAAAAAGCTTTCTAAATAGCTTGTTTTTAAAAAAGCATTAACTGAATTTTTAAGTCAGCAACACTATGTGAGTTAACCCAACACTTCTATTGTCAGTAGTCATTTTTATTGAGGTGATGGAGTAGACAGGTGTAAATCTATGAACATTGGGATTCAGCACCTTGGTAAAGATCAGTATGCACACATTCAACTTTGAAGACCTGTTTAAGTTAAGCAAATCAGGTTGATACTCCAAATATTAGAAGTCTTGTTTGCTGATGACACTAAATTGGGCTGTGAGGTGAAAATGTCAAAATTTAAAGCCATTGTACAGTGACTGAGTAGGCTCGAAAAGTGGACAACCAAGAACAATTTAAAGTTTAACAAAGGCAGGTGTAAGTTCCTGAGAACACAGTACAGGCTAGGATGTGTGTAGCTAAGGAGCAGCCTTGTTGAAAGGGATCTGAAGGGTTATGGTGAAGATGAACATGAATATGAGACAGAGTTCATCAAAGCAATGACAGTAAATCAGATCCTGGGCTGCATCTGTGCAGGTATTACTAGCAAAGGTAGAAATGTGATCATCCTACTCTATTCAGTGCTTGTCAGGCCACACTCAGAATACTGTATGCAGTTCTCATCCCCACAGTTCAAATAATGTACAATCAGACTGGAGAGGATCCAAAGGAGGGCCACAAAGGGCTGGAGAACCTGCCCTGTGAGGAAAGAGGGGAGAAGTTACTGAAAGGATGACTACAAAGAAGACAAACTCTTTCTCCTCACAAGGAGCCACACAGAAAAGACAAGGGACAATGGGTACAAGTTACACCAGGACAGATTTCATCTTGATAGAAGAAATTTTTTTACAGAGTTTGAACCTGAAAATATTTTGATTTCTCTTCCAATCTGGGCTGTGCAATGATTTGATAATTTGCTGATTTATGCTATTCTGATTCCATACAAACTTGACAACAGTGATGATTAATTCTAACCCTTCCCAGCTAGCAAATCTGTCATACAGCTCACAAACTTAACTAAATTTTTGCTAAAATATGAAATCACTTATTAGTGATTCTGATTCATTACCAGAACCTACTGCTTTAAAGGATGCTCTTGTCCGCACTGTTCTGATAAATGCCAATTAAATGATTTTAACAACTCAACATGTATCCTAGGAATAAACACAAGAAGCCCAAAGAATAAGCTGAACAACATGTGCTAACTGGTTGCCTCATTCATTTTCCACAAAAATCAATGGAAATCTTTTCATTCTATTATGAGCAAAGCCTAATGATGACTTTTTTTTCCTTTACACATGATGGAAAAAAGATAATTTGAGTTCGTATATAGATTTCAACTCAATTATATCAAATCCCAGATGGAATCTTGCAGCTACCCCAAGGCTTCTAAAATTCTGTTTATCTTTGCAAAAATATTGACATTTCCAATATTTAATATTTAATCATAACATTTAACATTACTTTCTATCTTACAACTATATAGAATATAGAGAATGAACCATTGTTGTAAAAGAATTTCAAAGATTTTAATAAGTGGTAAGCTAATAGCATTTTCAGAACTTGTGCTGCAGTACTGCCATTCAAAATTGATCTTTTTATTTTTTTTATTTTTTTTATTTTTTTTCTAAATTCTACCTGCAGGCTAGAAATCAGCTTTTTCCTTTCAAACCCTGTGTGTGTCTTATAATCTTTTGTATTTCATAGTAGAGCTAATATTCTTAAATATCTTCTTAATTAGGCAAGCAGCCTCCTGGCACAATTGTTGGATGTGGTTGAGGAAGTTTAGAAAAAAAAAGATGGAGCTACATTATTCTAAGAAATTTAGAAGAAGCACGGGAATTTATAGAGAGAAGGAATCAGAAACACTGACTGATTAGCTAACAAAATGTCTGAAGAAAAACAGTATAGAGAAACATAAAGTAATGCACACAGGTTAAAATAGCCTCAGCTGTAAATGCACAGTGCTGTGATAAGACCTGCAGAGAAATGAGACCTTTGGGTTACAACAGGCAAGTCTATGACAACATTAGGCAAAAGCAGCTGATAAAGGAATTAGAATGCCAGATATCATTAGGAAAGCAATAAAAAACTAAATGCAGTGCAATTGTGCATTTATCCCTTAAACACTGTATGCTGCTCAAAAATGAAACAGGAAAAAAAAACTGGAAAAATGCAAGGATAATTTGAAGTAGGGAAAGAACTCTATGCAAAAAGCAAAAGATAAACAGGACTGTTCAGAC
This sequence comes from Perdix hodgsoniae, assembly GCA_035772895.1. NCBI lineage: Eukaryota > Metazoa > Chordata > Aves > Galliformes > Phasianidae > Perdix > Perdix hodgsoniae. Next base: position 20,088,029 of record JAPSGF010000002.1, on the reverse strand, counting down.
TTGGAAAGGCACAACCAGGACAAGAGATGTGAACTTTGCTAATCTGAATTGCAATAAATATTAATTTTCATTCAACTCAGAAACTTTAAAGCTACCTTGCTAAATCTGCTTTTGTGCAAAACATTTATCAAATGTAGTTTAGACCAAAAAATGTAGATTTGTTTATATATGAGCTGAAATATCCACTAGCTGCCTATTTACATTTGTTGCAAAAGTGAGACTCTCTAGTATAAACTCAGGGAATACAAAAACAAAGAAAGAAGCAATGTATGTTGCCCAGTGTAATTCTCTGCTTATGAAGTCTCTAATTGAAAAGACAAGCCTGTTAAAGCCAGGTAGGGCAGAAAATATCATTAGTGGTGCAGCAGTACTTTAACTCATCTATCTTCCTGATAATATACCCACATAATATGAGGAATGCAGAATAAGACAAAGTGCAGGAGGAGAGATAGTCAGATGCAAGCACTGAGATTTCTCTCTGTGAAAGAAACAGTGACTTAAAGTAGCCTTAATTAACTTGGTTTTTCAGCAAGTTCTTCAAGATTTTATTGGCACTTCAAAGGTGCAAAAGAATTAATAGGTTAATTATGTGTCCATAGGGAACGTATATTCTGCCATGATCTTTACATTACAAAGAAAAGAAGATGTACATGGGAATAAAAAGACTTATTTCCAAAAATGTTTAGAATAGGTTGTCAAAGCAGGGCTATGACAAAGTCTTTGATGACCAAAGTTGGTCTGTCTTATGACATATTTCCATTTTTTTAATTCTTTCTCTCAGACAAATGCAAGATATGCAGGAGAAATGTCAAAGTTATAAGACCAGTCGTGACAAAATGATTTAAATTGATTCTCACCTTTGATGCTGAATTGGATACACTATCTGTATTCTTTACTTCTGTATAACAGAAGGAATTCTGGTACTGTCTTAAAAAGATCACTGCCTATCTGGGACCACTCTGTCCCAGGAAAACTCTCACGTTTTGCAAAGGCCATGAGGGTAGAGTTCAACTGCTGAGCTGCTATATCTCCAATTCTTTTCATGTATTCGTGGCACACTATTAACCTTTGTGCTGCTTCTCTATTGCTTGCTCTGCTTCCAAATTCTGAAGAGGATGCTGCATACAAAATATCCTTAGGCCTTTGATATATCTATACTACAAAGATAGATAAAGAAGGCTTTCACAGTTCTCTGTATATCTAGCTATAAAATACCAACTTGCCTTCACCAACTCATTCATCTAGATGGAATTCTACGTAGAACATGATCGAGCATACTGAATCCTTGTTGAGATTATCTACCACTGAACATGTGCAATAATGTTGTAGGATGTATGCTTCTGCAATCTGACCTATATGCTATGCCTGAAGAAGTTCCTTGCTGTATCACATGATTTCTATGGTTTTCTTCCAAAAAAGACAGAATTGTAAAATCCTATTTAATGCAGAAATCATTTTGCCTCCTTGCTGGAAAAGATAATGGCCAAAACACAGGCAAAGCCTAATACAAATCATAGCATTAGAGTTTCAGAAATATAAATTTTCTGCTAGACTAACCTGCAGTCAGGCTACTTGTGAGACTGTTTACTAGATTTCTAGTGCAGGTGCAGAAAGTCATTTGCTCAGTTAGTATGAAGTCTAGACAATTAGCTGAGGTTAGACATCTGTACCCCAATGGTCAGAGGGCTTCAATGATGCTGCATTAAAAGTCTTTAACACAAGCTTTTTGATTGCATTTGTGAGTTAAGTTATCCTTGTAGTTCAGCTTTCAAAAGAAGTGAGAAAAAAAAGAAGTTCTGCTTGAGTATAAGAGCAGAAACTGTTTTTTAAATGATACATCTAACATCATTGCACCCATTATTCACAGCTGCAAAGTAGCAACCATGTGCCCTACACTTCACAGAGCATAGGCAGCAAAGAATAAAACCACAGTACCATCCAGAAACTTGATGTGTAACATTTTATGATCCAAGACTTCCAGTTCAATTGCCTTTCAGCTGTGTGAGTCACTTAAAAAATGAGTACTATAACAGGTGACGGTTGCTCTCATATACGTACATGCTCTCATATTTCTGATTTTTCAAAAGCAAATTATTATAGTTATATGTAAGAAAGAACATTATTAACTTGTTTGTTTCATGAACGTATATACTTTTCATAGCCTCACATCCTCACTGTTCTCTGAGTTCTGACATTCAGCAAATTTTGTTCATCAACACAATCTATTAGCCGCTATTCCACACACTATTTACTACATTACCACATTTTTATTGTATCATATAATCCTCTAAGAAATGTAAAATCGAAAAAAAGGCACTTACGATAGAAAATAAATAGCTTTTTATAGAAATTATATTTCTTATTAGATGAAAATATTTAATGACATTTCAGCTTTTTTAGTATCAGTACATTTTTCCTAGTTGTTCATCTTCACAGCATTAGTATCTAATGCTAGTATCTAGTATCATAAAGTCATTTTGCATTATATACTTTATATGAAATAGCTGTATTATGTCATTAACATTTAATACTAACTCTCTAGCAATTGAAAATATTGATTTTTATCAGCCCTTCTGCTCTCTGGCCCACATCTCCTGAGAAGTCTTACAAGCATATCAGAACCTATGTTATGCACTACCAAATGTTTCATTACGTTCAGGGGTTATTAGCAGAAACTCTTCAGGTGTGTCACATATCAAAAGTTAGACTGTGAATTCTGATTGAGCTCTGCATGCAACCCAGAAAACCAAAACAGGATGGAAAAATGCAGACACCCAAGACTCTCGGCCTACTTGCAACACATACTGAGATCATTTCAGCACTTAGAAGCAACTATAAGAAGCAAGGAATGTGTTGCTACATTTAAGGGGTTGTTGGATTTGCCTTGGTTAAAACTTATTGGGAAGGGATATCAAATTACAATTCCCTATTCTTTAAAAGCATTAAGATATTATAAGTAAAAAGGATAATGATCAATACAACACAGTACAACTCCTGTATGCCAGCTTTGGTTTTCATCCTTTGTTTTGAACCATTTGGCATCATTTTTGTCTCAATGCAATATGCTTTGATCACTCAAAAACAGCCTTTTATATCTGCAATGTGTACAAATATACACTGATATATCTTGTAAATACAGGGGAAGTGAGCAAAAAATTAATTTATTTTGCAGTTATTAATGTGAGTGTTAGAGTAGAAAATTCTTATATACAGGAATATATGTGTACTGTTTGTATACACAAAACATTTTATCTGTGCATTTCAAAAACACGTGGCATGAAATGAGTGTTCAATTCTCTGCAGAACTTTTAGCAGCCACTTACGGAAAGACTATTGAGGTCCACCATATCTAATCCTCATCTTCAACATCACAGAAAAAGGATAATACCATGCAATGAAAGATGGGATACTGGGCTCTTCAGGGCCACATGAAAAATAGCTAGCCACCTGCTGCACAAGAGTAAAATCATTAACAAGGAATACAGGATCTATTTGATTAATGCTTTAGAAGCCATTGTCTGAGTGACCTCATAATATATACTATTGAATAAACATTCTGATGAACTGTTAGTCATGCATCCCTCTGACAAGACTTTCAGATACATTATAGTGATTTACTATCATAAAGCTCTGGATGCAACATTGAAAATAACCCTGTTAAGGCACAGATGGGAAATCTGTATGATATGCTTGACAAACTAACTCATCAGGTAGATACACAGTAGATGTAAATGTGTGAAGCAATTCCAAAAATATTTTTTTGTTTCCATTCATATAAAGGAACTGAAAGGAACATCCCTCTCTGTGTTAATGCACCTACTTTTTTTCCAGCTCAACATAATGACATATTCAGTTGATTACATGATTCCATATCTAGATAATTCTAAAAATGCATGCTATTTATAAGATAGAATATAATAGCTATCCATTCTACCACAGGATTTATTCTGTAGTTCTTTCACATTGATTTATTAGACTATTTGATTTCATGCAAAGTGCAACAGTGCAAAATATAGCAAGATTTTCATAATACTCACTGTCCAGAGACAACTTCACAGGAATATATACAGATAAATAGCAGATTTTTAATATGTTAGTTGTTGCTAGTGTCCACTGTATAGAAAGGTGCTTGAATATGTTCTAAAGAGGGCACAGAAGCTGCTAACAGGGCAGGAAGGCATTCTCTGCGTGAAGAGGCTGAAGACACTTGGGTTGGGCCACTGAGGACTCGGGTCTGGAGAAGGCCAGGAGATTGTCTGCAGCTCCCAGAGGAGCCAGAGGGAGGTGTTAGGCTCTGCCCCCTGAAAACTGATGATAGGATGGGAACAGCAGAAAGCTGAGCCAGTGGAGGGTCAGACTGGATACAAGGAAATATTCCTTCAGAATGAAGGTGGTCGAACTGGAACAGGCTTCACAGAAACACGGTTGATGCCCCATGCCTTCCAGTGTTTGAGGGAAGTTGAACAGTGCTCTCAAGAACACACTGCAACTTTTGCTTAGCCCTGAACTGGTCAGGCAGTTGGACTTGATGATCTTTATCAGTTCCTTCCAATGAACTGTTCTATTGTATTACGCCCCATTTTATTCTACTCTAGACCTTTAATTAATATCTTTTTAAATGAAGAAGCTGTCATGTTCTCAAAAATACACTGAAGATGCTAAAAAATAATGTAAAATGAATTCTTGCAATAGTAATCTAATGTATGTTTATATATAGGGAGACCTCTTGTTCAATAGCTTGCATACCTTCAGAAGGGGAGAAAACAAATGAAAAAAACAACTGTTTCTTTAGGAAAAATCTCTGTAGAACCTGACTAAGGATATAGGAGAGCAGGGTATTTTTTGCAATGTTTGAATTGACTAAAGCCAGGTTCATACAATTAAATAAATTAATAAACCAGAAAAGCACACACCAATCAACAAATTCAGGACCAGCACAGACTTGGTTACAAAATGCCTCAGTTGAGATAGCGAGTCCTCTGACTAAGAAGATGCAGCTTAGCTGCTCCAATATGGGTACCTCTGAAATTTCCAAAAAAAAAAAAAGAAAAAAAAAAAAAGAGAGAGAGAGAGAAATATGCTCTATTTGTTGTGTTCCTTCCTAGGAAATTCTGTAAAAACTTCTGCCCTTTTTTATCATGATGTGCTCCTGCTGACACATTGAGGACAAGGCTCAGAACTATTCTTGTTAGCAAAATATCAAATGTGGAGCTCATTACTGCAACTCAACTAAAATATACCATTTAAACAAAGTGGAGAAAATACAGCTATGGAAATGTGTTCTTTTAAAACAATTTGTTTCGAGTTGAGACTTCATCTGGCAAGTTTTAGCCTGAAGCACATTTTTACAGTGTGGTTATAGACCTTCGGAAATGGGAATGCTGACTATAACAGCTCTAACAGGGGCTTCTACAATAGCCGGTGAAATCAACTATTCTAACTAAAGTCACTGAAGTCCCTATTTATTTATTTATTTATTATATAAGCTCTTTACGGTTGAAACACCTCAAGTATACAACACTGGTGAGGTAAAGTAGGTGATCTTCAACATGTTATTCACAACAGTGTTCATACACTTGAATGTTAAGTACTCTCAATTTTTCAGTCTATTTAATTCTTTAAATGTAGATGTGCCTGCTCATCTTTTTAGTAAAACTTCTTCATGAAGCCTGTTGAATTTTTCTGCTATTATTTTACCAGACCACATTGAGTTTGTAAACTATGAAGAGCACACTTACACACACGGATTAGGAAGATCCAGCCAGATCATACACTTAAACATTCATGATGCTAATGTTGTGAAAAATATTGAAATGCACTTCAGTGTTTTGCTGATAATATTTTGACAGCAATAAAAAACAAGGAGAAAAAAGCACAAAGAAGAACAGCGGTTTAATAGAGATGATTATTTCATGTGATAGACAAAGATATATAGATAATTTCACTATGGACTTGTTTTAAATTGTAAAAATACAGAAAAAAAAAGACGTTGGGGAGGGAAGGGAAAGGATGTCATGGAAACCATATCTTCAGGAATTCAACGTCTTGAAAAATATTACACGTAAGCTTTTTTAGTATTTTCTGTTTCATTATCTAAAATAACTGTGGTGAAGGCCTATGTGATTTCAATTTAAAAGGTGTAACATGTGAAAGTTCACTGTATGTTTAAACACATTTAATAAAAGTAGGATCTGAAAATATTTAGTGCAATTCAGAACAGTAATATCAATGAAACTATTAATTTGCTTAACAAAACTCAGAAGCATATGCCCCAATTAAAAGATCTCCTTAGCTAACAAACAAGGCCACCTCACTAGGGAATGGCAGTGACCTTTTCTCTCTTTAGGACTTCCTGTTGCAAGGATGGCAGGCTGCTTATTAGGCAGCTGCTGAATTTGAAAGAGACAGAATCCAGGACCAGGGATTCATCTCTGATATCTTTTAACAAATTGTCTTTTTGCATGAGATCCCGTATTAACTGCACACATTTTTAGGACAAATGCAGCAAACTATAAACTTCTTTATGCAAAAATGAATTAGAGAGGCATTAAGCTTGCATGCTTGGCAAAGACCAGACTCTGAAAGACCCTCCTGGATGCAAAGAGTTTTCTCTCCCATGCAGGGGAAAACCTGCTTTTGAATAGCTACAGTCCTTCAGCCCAAGCAGTTAGCACTTCAGTCTTTGCTGAGCCAGAACCTCTTCTTGTGTCAGAAGGATATCATGATGTTGAAAGTTATTTCCTGTATGCTACAGCACAGTTTTCTTACCAGGATTATAAAGAAAGTCATACTCTAGGATCCCTTCAGGAATTTAAAAAAAAAAAAAAAAAAAAAAAAGTTTTCTGGCTCTCACATGCACTGATTAGCAAACAATTTCTTGACCATCAGGTCAGTTACAGTGCTAGCTAGGGCTCATATACTTCCCAGTGTAATTCATGCCTATGATTTTGGATATTTCCTACAAATGAAATATGGTCCTCATCCAGCCTGGCTATAATTTGGCTATAATTAGGTGCAGTTTTAAAATGATAAAATTCCTACCTGATTGAAATGATAAAAAACATCCATAGGCATAAAACCTTTCCTTAATTTCAACTCAAAGATTTATACACGTTTTCCAGTTATAGGATTCCAATTCTATGTTTGCTTTGAAACATGTTTTTATGGAGTCACATACTTATTAAAATTATTTTCAAATTTGAAATTACTTTTAGTTAATTATTTTGATTTCATCACTAAGATAGGTACTTCCTATTTAAAGTGATCAAAAATACAGAATCTGTGTCTTCACTTCCATTCCTCTGAAGTGGAGATGGAAGAGTCCAGTATAGGAAATGATTGATAGGTAAATTAGCTCTGATTCAATCATACAATCTATAAATACTTCGGTGAAGCTTTCCTTAAGGAAGTACAGAACCAAAATAAAGAATTGATGCTGGATATATTTTCTCTGCAAAGCCCTCAGAGCCTCAGAAGAACACAAAGTGAGGCCATAGATTGGTGGCCAGTCTAGCTCAGAGGAAGGCAAATTTGAAATAGAAGGCTTACATTCATAATTTTGGACTATGTACTACTGAGAACATGCTGAATGTCTTTCATACTGATATTTCATATGCTCCAAACATTGAACAATGAGTACTAGTCTTATTTTTACTTTGGACACTTCAAAAAAACCAAATGTCATTTAATCAAATGTCATCCCTGATCAAGGTGTAGTTAGTATTGTTATTTAGTGTAGTTTTATCGTTCATTTTAATGGAGTGAAAAATTAATTTCATGTTTCTTTAAATGGTAGGGTTAGCATTCCCAAAATCACTGGCACGTTTTGAAACATTGACATTCATTATCAATACTTTTGAAGATTCTGAAGTATGCAGGAGGGCTCTAAGAAAAAAATATTAATCAAATATTGTTTGCATTGATTTTTTTAAATCACCAGTCCACAGTTCTGTATGTGTACGTACCACAGCTCCAATATATTAAAATTTTCAAAACTCCAGCAGCACATCAAAAGAAATAGGAACTGATTTTTCTTGTATGAAACTCATGGAAATTTTTCCATTAAATCAGATGTAAAACTTCCATCACTTACTCAAACGTGTGGGCTATGCTGAAAGAGGATGAGAAATTTATCTGAAGTAAAGTATCTGAAGTAAATTAAATACCTTGCAAAGACAACTAGAAAAAAATAGCATTCAGAGACATCTGTACAGACTAATCTCCACATTTACTTCATAAAATTGAAATGCATGTCATATTGCATAGTGCAAACGTATTTTATCATTTGAAGATATGGGACAAGCTCCTCAGATTGTATAAATCAGTGCAGCTCCACTGCTATCATAGGACTCATGTTGATTTACACTATCTAATATTCTGGACCCAAATATTTTGAAGCTACGGCAATTTACAATGTTTTCCTTTACACATGTTTGAAAAAAGAAATATTGTGTCATTGAAAGAAAAATTCCTTTTATCTATCCCAGCCAAGATTACACATGACAGTCAAAATCAAGCATCAGAAAGTTCAGGGAATTCATTCTGCCATAAAAGACAGAAAGCCTCTCAGTTTAAATTACAAGATACATACATATCTATCTTTGTATTTGGCAAATTCTGTTTAGAACTCAATTACAAAGAAACTTACAGCTTTATGTATGTGTATTTAAATTTATACATATATTTTTCTCTCTTTGTCATCTTAATTTTCTGTACATATGTGTACATTTATGATACATTTGTACAGAAAGGGAGAAGTGCAACTGCAGCCTGAGATCTTGCTTGGCAGATCAGCTCATGCTCAACATCACAAGGTACAAAGAAAGAACACGTGAATCAGGAGACAAAGCATTAACTGCAAAAGATCAATCCCAGAGATCTGTTCTCCAAAGATCAAAAGGAAAGAGGAAACACAAAGAAACATTACAAGGATTCTCAGTTTTAGTATATGTTCTGATCTGTTTTTCACCCTATCAAGAGAAAGAACATTTCAGAATCCCATGCAAAGTCTGTCTGCATCTGCTGGCTGCCAGACGCTGGCTGTGTTCAGAGAAACCTAGTATGGATAGCTCACAAAGGTTTTGTGCCAAGGAAGGGTAAGCTGATTCTAGGAACTGCTCTAAAGGACAACTGTGGCCACAGTTAACGGGCACTGGGACACAATCTGTCATTTCTACAATGTAAAAGGAAGTCTATGCCTAAGTGCTCTCCAAATAACCTGAAGAAAGGAATAATTATCTTTATCTCAGCAAAACAAAGGGGGGATTTGCTATACCCCCCCCACACACACACGCCCCAATGGATTCATTGGTGTAGGACCCAGAAACCAGATAAGGATGCACTCAGACACGGAGCAGTCAGCCTCCACCAGGAAGTCAAGTAGCTACGCTTTACTGGATTCAAATATTAAAGGCATTGTTCACATTATTTATATTTTTTTTCCTATATGCACAATTATCTGTCATAATAAATTCAAATTTCTTACTATTTATCAGTCAGTGACTTACCCCACATTTATTCTCCTGAATTTAGTAGTAATACACTGAGAAGGAGGTAAGAGTGGCTCTTCAAAGCAAGTCCAGTGAACAGTTCTGTTTGCATTTCAGTTTATTTCTTTTGACTGTCATCAAAGTATTTGAAAATGCTCGTTCTCTTCTTGAAAGTAATATAAGAGAAAGAGAGTAGCTGAGCAGAGTCTTGTGGTTCATCTAGAAGAAACTCAGGTTATGGCAGAAAAACAAAAGCCTGGATGTATCACTTGGATCTAAAATATCTCTCAGAGTGAGCAAAACAGGCCAGTGCAGACAGGACATACAGTGTTTCCTGACAGGTGGAAATTGGTTTTGTTTATCACCTGCTGCCCAGAGATATCTGAAATAATGATCTCAAAATATAAACCACGTACTTGAGTTTTCAAAACTGCACTCACATCACATTTAAGATGGACATGTCAAATTCATCACAGGTTTAATCAATAAAAATGAAGCACTGTCACAGTAAAGTCAATATAACTACTGCAGTGGTGAGGCTTGGTTTGATAGTAACTTTCTGTTTAGTTGTATTATTCAGTGATAGGAACATTTCAGTGCTAGAGTTGAGGTGCCTCCAAGATGCGGCTACCAGAGAAGAAAGCTGGCTGACTGATGAATAAAAAAGTTTTAAAAGGCAGCACTTTCTTGTCATATGGATATATATCCTACACTCTGTATAACCTCAGCACTTTTCTGTTTTTATAGCTCTGACACATGACCAAACATGGTCATTTAAAATTTGTCAAGTATAATGAAACTTAGACTGGAGTTGTGGAAGGCAATATGGAAGAACAAGTAGGTACCATATAATTAATTCCATCTTTAATTGCTTTGCCCCATATTAAAAAAATGTAGGAAATATGAGGAAAATTAATGACTCATATGATTTTAAAATGGGCTTTGAGACTGAATTATAGGAAATCAAGAAATACAGGAAACATTTCTGGAAGCAACATGGACATCATGTGTTGCACCTTGGGCTCATCTTGTTTGAATATTTTATTTCTGATTGCCCACCTCAGGTGAGATAAGTAACAATAACACTACTACTAATCTCAGTGTTACTGAACTTTATAACAGGTAGCTTTCACAGAATCACAGAAATCACAAAAACACCAAGGTTGGAAAAGACCTACAAGATCATCCAGTCCAACCATCCACCTATCACCAATAGTTCTCACTAAACCATGTCCCTCAACACAACGTCCAAATGTTCCTTGAACACCTCCACGGTTGGTGAATTCACCACCTCCCTGGGCAGCCCATTCCAGTGTCTCACCATTCTTTCAGAAAAGTAGTACTTCCTAAGTTCCAGCCTAAATCTCCCCTGGCACAGTTTGAAGCCATTCTCTCTAGTTCAATCACTAGTTATACGAATGAAGAGGCCAACCCCCAGCTCACTACAACCTCCCTTCAGGTAGTTCTAGAGAGCAATGAGGTCTACCCTGGGCCTCCTCTTCTCCAGACTGAACAATCCCAGCTCCTTCAGCCGCCCCTTCTAAGGCCTGTGCTCCAGACTCCTCACCGCCTTTGTTGCCCTGCTTCAAACCTGCTCCAGGGCCTCAATGTCTTTCTTGTAGTAAGGGACCCAAAACTGGACACAGTACTTAAGGTGCGGCATCACCAGAGCTGAGTACAGGGAGACAATCACTTCCCTGTTCCTGCTGGCAATACTGTTTCTGATGCAAGCAAGGATGCCACTGGCCTTCTTGGCCACCTGAGCACACTGCTTGCTCATGTTCAGCTGAACATCAATCAATACCCCTAGGTCCATTTCCTCTACACAGCCTTCCAGCCACTCTACCCCAAACCTGTAGCATTGCCTGGGGTTGCTGTGGCCAAAGTGCAGGACCTGGCATTTGGTCTTGTTGAACCTTGACCTGGCTTCAGCCCAGCTCTCCAGCTTGTACAGGTCCCTCTGTAGGGCCTCGCTACCCCAAGGCAGATTGACATTTCCAGCCAACTTGGTGTCATCTGCAAACTAACTGAGGGTGCACTCATTGCCCTCATCCAGGTCATCAATAAAAATATTGAAGATATCTTTTTTCACTACAATACAATGTCCGCTTCATTTAGTTGAGAATAAGTCAATCCTGTAGCTAATGAGAGATTATGAGTCCGGATTGGCCTAATGAACAGTAAGAGATGATAACCACATAGGGAAAGACTGGATGATTCATCATGGGATCTGGCACTCATTTAAAATTATCTACAGTCAAAAGCTAATCAAACATTCAAGGAATATTCCTACACTGCCAGAAATAAGCATGTCAGAAAGAAAGGTAAAAGTGTGGAATGGATTTGTATCCTTCTGAGATACTTAAATGACAGTCTAAACTATAAGCTTTCACATGCAACTGAACGCTTGTGATAAGAGGAGCAACCCAAATTTGTAAATTTCTTACACACATCTGGAGAATAAACCAATGTATCTGCAGGATCCTAGTTTCAGCACTTAATCTTTGCCTTTCTTCAGTACACCTTAGTGAAGCCAGAATTTATGTTTAATGTGAGTTTTTTCTGTTTGGCCTTACTCAGAATGCTCCAGGAGTCAGAAAAACAAAGCAGCCACTTTTTATCTTGGATATCATTACAAATTAACAAAGAAAAAACAAAAAAACAACTTTGTAATTTATTGATTAATGCATCCTTTCACTTCAGGGTTAGTTTTCTAATTAAAAAAAAATGCTGCATAGGCTTTGCAAAGTAGTTTCAGTGCAGCTAATGCAAGTATTATTAACTGGAATGGGAATTTGGGACCAGGAAATGCTTTACTCAAAACAGCATAATTCTTTACATAAAACAACATAAACATCAACTCTCTGTTTCTATTTAATGTATGCACTTGAAACATTATGCAATCAAGTAAGCTGGACAAATATTCTCAAAGAAATCTGTATACAGAGACAGATATTTCTGACAATATTTTCACATTTAATTACAGTGTTAACAGCAGAAGATAGAGTAGGTTCTGTTATAAATTATTATATTTTCAGTACCCGTGTTTTTTCCTATATCTTTGTAGATGATGAATTTTTCCAGGATACTCCATCCTAACTGTAATTCTACGTGTAATCTGAGATTTGCAGAAAAGCCAAAATATTTGTGACTGTGTCATCAGTGTGATTTTATACATTCCTTATTTGGTAAAATTATAGATTTACAGTTTTTGTGAGTATACATACCACAAAATTTAAAAATTGTCATGATTTATGGAAAGAAATGTACTGTTTTTGCCTAATATAAAATTAATGGTAAGAGTTGGTTCTTCTTAACAGTCCTATTTTTCTGAAGTAAAAATGTCTACGGATTTAATATTGTTAGGAAACTAAAATGATGGTAGTTAATTAAAATGACATTTGCTTTAGATTCTTTTGCAAACCCCAAGACTTCTCCTGAATTCATAAATCTGAGATAGGCAAGACCTTGTAATGTAAAAATACAATTCTGAAATGAAAACTCTAATTTTGAAGAAGTCTAATCACCTGGAATTTCTGAAATCATTCTTTTTGCTTTAAAAAATGGAAAATAAGTATCTTTCATCTTCAGAATTCTCCCTATAATTTAAAGCTAATTGCAATTAAAATTTAATATTTTTGTTCTGTTGTTGGAATTATTTTCTGCAGGCAGTGCTTTTTAAAAAAATAAAGCATCTCTAGTTTTGACTCAGGTTTCCATAGTGCAGCATGTTTCAGTTCTATGTTTCAACAAACAAGGAAAAAATTAACGATTTGGAGCAGGGCGGAGGGGCTGAAAGGGTACAAAGCCTTTTTTATTTAGTACACTGAGATCAGTTTTAAGTTGACACACTGAAAGAACAGTGTTTTTTATTGAACACAGATGTACTTGCTCAAGCTAAGAGGTCCACTTCAATATTAGCCATTATGAAACATTTGTGCACCCAAATTTCTTGAGTAAATCTCTTATTAAGTGTTGTGTCATGATGTTTTAAAACTGATTTCTGGATGTAACATAATTGTGTTACAGTTCAGCAAACCAAAACTAGCATAACATGTAATTCATGCTTCATTTTCAAATTATTTATCTTTTATAGTACTTGATAACCCCACTATGTTGATACATCTACACATCAGAAGCTTTCTCAAATGTACACTGGCAAAATGGCAAATATAACTAGGATAGAATAATAAGAATTAGATTTAAAATATACTTATTCACTCTTTTTTTAATAGTCCTTCTACAAGGAAGAAATTGGCTATATGAACCATTTCAAGCTGATTCAAATAGCTGCTTCATTCCATATTTCCCTTTAATTATACAGTGTAGAAATAAGACCTTATGAAAACCACTGTCTGTCCAGCAATTAATTTCTTCTAGCAGAAAAAACTTAAAATATTTGAAAACTGATACAACAAGAGAAAGTGAAAGATTTTTTAATCAGTGTGATCATTGCAAGGTGGAGATGGCCAAGGAAAATGACTGTCCTGATTAAACATCCCCAGAAATAGAACAGTTCAATAGTTCTGTGAGTGTGCACTCATTACTTTTTAGAACAAGAAAATAAATTGCTAGTCTTCCTGTAGACACGATTGAAAGAACAGAGGAAAGGATTGTAGGGTAAATGGACATTATTTTGATTACATAAGTAAATCATACCTCCTGTCTTTGAAAATCTGTGTATTCCTTGAGTACTGGTACCCCGAGTTGCACTCATGAGGCACTTAAAGTAAATTCTCTGAGGCACTAAAGGTGCATGCCTACAATGCCAAAATAATAATGCCATGGCTATTCAGGAACTTGTTTTACTCAGTTCTAGATAATACGTCTTGAAATGAGTTCATGTAAGTTCTTCAGCTATTGTAGTTCTCCTAGCACATTAATTTAAAGCAAAAACGATTAAGAGTTGCACTCATGTATGTGCTGAAATGGCTGCAATAAGTGCACTTCTGATAGCACCATGGAACCAGTTACAAAAAGGACAGATGTGATCAGATGTTGCTAATGTCATGTGAATTCTGTTGTGTGACCACACAGCAGTGTCTTGCTTCTCTGCACTTTCTTTTCTCCCAGTAGGTAGATAGTTTTTAAATGGCTGTTTAAAACAGGACAATGATCTCAAAGGAATTTTACCATCTATATTCAGATTTCTAAACAAATGTGTGATATTCACAAGTTCATATTATGTATATTTGCTTTTCAAAGTCAATAATACTTCCCAATTTGGAAATTTCAGTGTATGATTGTATTTCTTTATAAGTATCAGAATTACTCAGAAACTTATTCCTTTTTTTTTTTTTTTTTTTACAAGTAAATTTAGATTTCTCTTTCTCTTGCTTAATGTTTATTCAAAGCTAGAAAAATTTCATACACAAGAGCTAACCACCTCCAAAAATATGAAGCAAGATTCCTTACTATCCTAAATTTAGCCGAATATGAGTTATATCTTGGAAAATATATCTGGATAGTAAAATACAGTGATTTATTGGGTAAGAGTCAGCAGGAAAAAAAAAAAAAAAAAAAGAGCTAATCATTACTGCCATCATAAACTTTCTCTCATCTGATTTACTACTGAAAACCTACTTTTATATTCTGCAGTACACCGATTTCTAATTCATGATTCTGATTGCAATCAGAGTACACCGTTTTCCTGTATCTGCTGGTCTTCATTAATGTTCACAGCAGTTTTTGAGCTGGAAGGCTTAGATTCCAACAGAGCAGACACAATGCCTAAATTTAGTTTATAGCTGAAGTTAGGGAAACTTGCTTAATGAATGAGAGCCAGATCATAAGACCCTAGTGCTATAGCTTTATTTTTATCCAGGATCTTATAATATTAATCCTAACAAACCTACAAGGATTAAAGCACAAACAAATAATTTGTCTCCTTTCCTCCAACAAAATCCTTTGATTTCCCAAAGTAACATTATAGGCTAGAAGATTCATTGATTATTCTTTCTCGGTGACAAATACAGACTAAATGTCCCTTAAAATATTTCAGATTTTCCTTGTTAAATAAAAGATGTGGAATGGTTTAAGTTTTTAATGAAGGCCTCAGTCATTCTAAACATGCTGAAAGTTTTTAAAATACCCTTAGCACCCTCCTTGCAGTCCTAAATCTAAACACAGATTTATAATAATCTGATAAAAGTAAATGAAATAAAACAAATTAATATGCCCCAGGATTTAGTGTCTTGTTGTGACTTGTTTACTAAAAGTCAGCACTGAGTCAGATATGTTCTGATTTGATAAAGAGATTGCTCAAGACAAGATGCATGTATTAACAGTAACTTAATATATCCTCAGTAATTATTTATTGCTATGCAATAAGCCATAATTACTGCATGTCTGCAATGGAATTCTTTCTTTTTATGCAGATGAAGAGACAGAATCTGATTCTGATTTGGGATATAAGCAGACTAACACCAGTGCAGAGAGGACAGGAAGCAACATTCTTCTTTCCTTTAGTAATGACTCCCATGAGCAGTTTGCACAAGATGAATAAATGCATCTCTATGGAGCAGAGCATAAGCATGCTTCCTCAGAGGCTCACAGAGGCTGCAAGCTACAAAAATGTAATCCTTAGTGAAGACCTCTGGAAAGCATGTATTTTCTGAAAGATATCTCTCCTTTCCACATTCCTCAGAAAACATCAGTCGTAGCACACTATCTCTCTGACTTCTTGATTTTGCTTCATGAAAAGCACCACACCATTTCAGTATTTTGTAATTATGGAGACAATAAATATTGCATTATAAAGAATATTTTTAATGTCATTGTGGTTAGAATTATTTTTTATATGTCTTCATTGCTGGTTGAAAGCAAATAATGACTCGTATGGCATGTATCTCTACAATGAATGATAAATTCTGTTTTCAAAATGCTAGGAGTAAATTTGCTATTGAT
This sequence comes from Perdix hodgsoniae, assembly GCA_035772895.1. NCBI lineage: Eukaryota > Metazoa > Chordata > Aves > Galliformes > Phasianidae > Perdix > Perdix hodgsoniae. Next base: position 20,071,635 of record JAPSGF010000002.1, on the reverse strand, counting down.
TTTACTGAGCTCTATCAGGTAACATTTCTTTAAGGCTAATGACTTCTAAAACTACCTACAGCTTTTTCAAATTATTTCCTGCTCTTGAAGCAACACTTTTTCATGTATCCTTGACTGTATTTTTTACTGTTTTCCTATGTAGTCATGTGTATTTTGAAGTGTTCATTATTTCAAGGTTTCTCTGCTACGACAGAAGCTATATCAAATGTGATAGAAAAGTTCAAATTCAGACTAAAATCGCAGTGCAACACAACTCATGACTTTTTCATCAGATACTCAGATTGTCTTGATTTCAGTTACCAACATAAAAATTAGTAATGATCATTACCACAGTAATTAAACATCTGTGTTTTTCCAGATACTGTGAAGACTGAAATAATACCTCTCTCTGGATGAGTGAAACTACTGTTAGACCGCAACATTAAACAAGCTAAGGACAGCTTACAGAACAGCTGAAGCTGCTGTTAAACATCACCTTGTTATGATGGACATACCATAAAATTTCAAAGTAAAAGCAGGAAGAGAATGATTGCAAGCCAGTGTATAATGGGAGTCAGCAAAGCAGGGTCACATTATTGAAGGGAAGTTATTCTTCGTTGCTCACTGGTCAGATTCAAAGGGAGGATATGGTGGACAGTTGGAGCACTGTATTTAAATGAATAGAGGTAAGAAGCTTAAGCTAAAATTTAGTTTCAGTGAGCCTTGATTAGACTCCCTGGAGAGCAATGATGCAGCTGAGCTGTGAGAAATAATTCTAGATCAAGAGGACTTCAGCTTGTTCTGATTGTGACTGCAGAAAAGGCATTTTGTATCTCTGAGGTCTGTTTCTAGAGGTGTTTTTGCTGTTTGCTGCTTAAACCATGTTTTACATACCAGGAGGATCTATGAAGCTGCTCAGAGAAAGCTATCCTACCAGATCAAGGCAGTCACTCTGCCTCTGTACTCATTTTAAAATCTTTAAAACTTCATAAATTTTTGTGCTTGTTACAGGTAGGGTCAGGGGCTTTAGGGAGAGAGAGAAGGACAACAGAAAAAATAAGATGAAGAAACAGTGCTGTCAGCACTGATATTATGGAAAAGTTGTCAAAGTCAGCAACAGCAGGAAAAACAATAGCTCAAAACACGATAGGTGAGAAAAGAATTGTTAAAATGTTAAGAAAGGATGACTTCAGACAGAGAAGGGAAGGAAGCAAAAGCTATCAGCAGATCAGCTGACATATGTATCTCAGATTCAATGAAGGTGTTTAACAAACTTACTAAACCACTGTCAATATGTTTGAAGAGTAATGAATACCTCTGAGGAGGTATCCTGAATACCTACAAGAAGACATGATATAGAGAGAGGAAGAAAGGAAAACAACAACTTAGAGTTGCTGTGCTGCTGATCTTAAACAATATGGTACCCCTATTCGTACCCCTTATATAAACCAGAATCAGCACCATGAGTTAAAAATAGGCAAACATCTGGAGAATAAAAAAATCTAAAGGCTGAAGAAATGTTCAAAAACAAATAATCACGACAGAGAAACATTACTGTCTTTTGATGTTACAAGAGAAAATGTAATAGCTGGAGGGGGAACAGTAGACAAACTATGTCAAGATCTTAAGTAGGCTTACAAAAGGTTTCTAAGCAAAATATTACATTAACTCAGGGAGAACTACCATGTCAAACAAGATTTCAAATGGACTACAGACAAAGGATGCTCATGAGAAGTAATGTGTATAAACTCGGGGATCAGTAAGCAAGACATCTCAGGGGAAGTTTTTAAGTATTTTCTTGCTTCAGAACTCTAGAAATGATGAAATAAAATATAATGTGTAGGAAGATAAAGAGTTAAAAATGTAACTTGCCCAAAGTATACCAAAATAGAATTATTATACCAGTTGTTTTGCTAATTAGCTGAATAGAAGTCAAGAATCATTTACGAGCAATTGAGTATAGCTTGCTGTTAACTTAAAAAGAAACATAAAGAGGCAAATCCTGAGTTAAATCCAGAGGTACAGGGATTCTGCTCACAAGGACATACAGTGTACAAAAGGAATCCCTCAACCTTTCTTCATAAATGAGATGCTCCAGCCTCTCTGATCAAACTCAGGATCCTCCTCTGGACCTATTCAATTAAAATCGTAGAGTCTTTCTTGTGCCGGGAAACCCAGGCCTGCATGCAGTCCTTCAAATGAAGCCCTGCAAGAGCGGAGTACAGGGGGACAGTCACATCCCTCTCCTTGCTGGCCACCCCTCTGTTGATGCAGTTGGCCTTTTGGACTGCAAGCATGCACTGCTGGCTAGCATCAAGCTTCTCTCACTATTCTGTGAGAAGAGAAATTCCACAAGCTCTCTGGGCAATGCCTTTACATGTTCCAGTGTTTTTATGATGAATTTTTCTCCAGTGTCAAGATGAAGAAATGAATTGACTTGCACCCATTAATCTTGAAAAGAAACAAAATACTCTGAAGTTGCTTGTACACCACTGTGTTGGTATTGAGAAAATTTCAGGATATTTACCCCCAAAAGAATGATGCACATGAGCATTTTTCAAATATTGTATAACTACTATATAGCTCTGAAGAGTCAGTAGAGTTTTAATCCTGACCAAAAAAAGTATTTTTACACAAAAATATCTGGAAATGTGTGGTAGCATTGAGCTGTGTTTAGCACTGGCACAATACAAAATCTGTAGAATATAAAGTCAATCTCAAGTGTGGAGAAAAATATGCATCTTCCTTTTCTTTGTATATCTGAAGTGGAACAGATACATGGAAGACTTAGCTACACTGTTATCTACGTTTTTATGAGCACATTCCTTTCTAAATCTCAGTAGTGTCAAAGCCTCATCCTCAGTACATATCCAACATTTCTGTTTAATACAAAAACATGTAAGAGGTACAACTCTGAATAATCTGTTCTTTATTAAGCAATACAGTATTACTGACACTACGTCTCCTTAGGAATAAGCAAATTTGCAACCAGTTTCCATGGAGACTTACAATTGGACTTTTATGCTTTGCACTAACTTCCATTGAAGCAACAGCAACATATCCACTGTAAACGTTTGTACTATTAAAACAAAAACTTGATTTCCTACCATTTGGAGAAAGAAAACAAGTTTTTACTTTTAATGACTGGAATGATTCTTGGTTTGGGAAAGCCAAAGATTACTGCCAAAAAATCTGGCTACTTTTCCAGAAAGCTTAAATTAAGATTTAACAGTTTGAGTTTTTTCTTCTCTCAAAAATAATATCATATTCCAGTTACACTTTCTTCTGTTACTTTCCTCTCCCTCATCCCCATTCTTTTTGTGTAATTGAATCCCTACTTTGGCAATATTCCCGTAACATTTTCTCCAGTCAAATAGTATTGCTTTCTAAGCCATGTAGTTTCTGCTTACAAATCTCCTGAGTAATGCATAATAGGAGATTACACTACCTCTCAAAGCCAACACAGGCTGACCAAAATACTGCTGGAAAAACTTAGCATTCTCATTTTCATATGTTTCTCAACGGAGTGCCAATTAGTTTTGGAAGACTCAAGGATCTCATAATATGTACAGAAGACTATGATTTATTTATAGATGCAGAAGTTTTCAATTAGATGGTCAAGGTGAAAGAGTCACAGTTAGAGGATTTTGTGGTTTCTGTTCTAGTTGCAGTCCTAGTATTGTATGATAAGTCATCAGAGCAGAGAACTCACTGTTCTACTCTCTTGTCAGACCTTTAATCTTCAATGATGGAAGATTTTGCACTAAAAGAGTATGCCACTGTCATTACTTATTTTGCTCATATAAAGCAAGAAAGCCATTTCCTATTCATTTGAGTGACACAACTAGTTCTAGAAAACATTTCTATGCTATAAAACATTTAGATTTCTAATTTTTATGCTAATTTTTATGCCTTCAGACAATTCACGCCAGAGTTCTAAGAATTATATAGTCTAGAAGTGGCTCCCACTCAGTCTCAAGGGTGTTAATGTTTTTTTTTAAAACAAGTCAACCATTTCAGAATATGAAGCAATATTCCTTCTCCTAAAGCTTTATCCAGCTCCTTCTAAGAATTAATCTAAAAATGATATTGAATTTGGAGATCCAATACTTCTTTTTTCCATATTCTCAACTCAACATTTGTGTAGGATATGTATTCATGTTTCTCTTTGTCCCAGTGGTATTCAGTGTTGTTACAAAGTAGAGAAAAGTCAACAGAAATGGCTGAACAAGAACCAGAATGGTCAGTTGTCTGACTGCTCTCATTTAATGTGAGGTGTTAGTCAGACGAAACACAATTTTCCTCTCTTAAACCACCAGTTAGAGATACCTTCTTAAGCAAGAAGCACTCTTCTCATGTTCTTCTGGGGTAGTAGCAAATAACCAAAATGCAAAGACATTTTCAGTGCTGCAATATCTTTGAAGAAATAGAAATACTTGTCATGTAGAAGCCACAGCAGATCAAAATCAGCATCAAGAAGGTATGTGAAATGTAATCTTCTAATAGAAATCAGTATTATCAGTAATACAGTAATGCAAACCCGTATCATCAATTGGCTCAATTTAGTAAGTTACTATCTATTCAGCTGAGATATAGTACATAATCAAGTATCACAAGGTAAAGCCTATCTGACAGCTCTACTCCTTAACTATAGTGCCTAGCTATAACTACTTAACATAGCTGAAACATGAAGTATGCATGAAGAATTTGAAGTAGGTTCTGAAATTACATCTATGGCTAAGTAATAGTTTTGTCATTTAACTATTGAAAATGAAAGCAGAAGTGACAGATGCATAGAAAACACAGTTCTAGCACAAACACTGCATTTATCAGATCAAATATAAAGTAAGTGCCACAAAGTAGATCTTCCTAAGTTAAACAAATCACTGGAGACAATTATCAATGTATCTATACCTATTTAAAATGGGATTGAGAATGACATCACTAAGATTTGAATAGGAGGCCTAGGTAGCCGATAGTCACTAAATGTGTAACTGCCTTAAATTTCATTGTACCTAATTGCTGTAAAAAAAATAAAAATTAGGAAAACTGTTTTATTATCCCCACTCTGAAAATTACAGTATAGACGAAACAAATACTTTGAAGACATTGACTTCTATGAAGGAAGTTAGTATAATTTTAGGGAAGAAGACTGCTTACACAGCAGGACACAAACTACAGTAATTCAAAAAAACAGCTTTTGGCTTTTGTAGTGATCATGCTAAGCTGATGATTTGTGAGTAAACATGACATAACTCTTGCAGCTTGTCTGTGATACTAGTATAATTTACTGGTCAAATCTATCTAATATGGCATCTAATAAAGTGTTTCATGAAGCACTGTGGATCACATAGTATCCGAGGCAGAAAAATCAACTGCACTGCCTATACTTCTGTTTCCTGCATAAAAGAAATTTTGGAAAAATATGTTAACAAGAAAATTACAAAAAGGCAATGAGACACACAGATTGAAGCGCCTTAGATTTAATCCGCCATCTCTGATCTTTCCTTACTATCACTGGGAATGCAATAATATCAGCTTTTTAAACCACTGTGGTGCATGTTAAAATTTAATGTACTTGTTGATCTGAAAGTACTTTTTTCTTTGTGACTAGCAGGAAAGGTTACCACAAAAATAACAAGAAACTGAAAGAAACAAAATATTTAAACGTCTCTTAATTTTACCCCTCTGTGTGTTCCAACAAAAATCTTGGTCTCTCCTCCTCCCCTTATTTTCTGATAAGTCTTTTATCAAGTCTTTCTGGTTCTTGCAGGGGGGCACTTAGGGAAGGAGATTCAGAGTTTCTCCTCCTGATATAACATGTGATTGAACTGCAGCAGCATCTTTCTCAAACCACTGTTTGCTAATAAATTCTGCCTGTCCTCCTACATCAGCTAATGCTGCTTCTGTAGTTTGCTTGTGAGCTCTTTGGGTCTGATCCTGAGGCTACCAATTTTGATGAGAAAGAAGTTGCTGTCTGACTGGCAAAAAGCAGATAAAGCTTTCTACAATTCCCTGACACAGTTTGGACAATCACAGCTGGCTGGTGCAGACATGGTATATAAAATGACTAACATTTAAATCTAGACAGCATTGACCAGAACACATTATATCTATTGAACATTCCTTAAAAATATGGTTTTATTGCCAAAATGAGTTATGCATCAGAATTCTCAACTCCCAGAATGAGCATTCTTCTGTAATTGAAAATTCCATCCCATCTTGTTCTGAATCTGTTTACTTAGTGTTAACTAAGTCTTTACTGTTTTCTTCCAGCATCCATGAAAAATACATTCTTGGTATCTCTGAGATTTTTTTAACTTTTTTTTTTTTTTAAAAACAAAGTTTTGCTCAAGTATATAATGACTAGAGCAGCTTGAAAGTATGTTTCTTAATCGCAGCTTTTCCTCCAACTCAGTCTCTCTGATGATGTGGATGAGTTTTCAGATCCTGTCCTTTGTATTCAGCACACGTTCTTTCATAGTGTTTTTGACCCAGTCACTATTCTATACCTCATCTTCATTCACACTTCCACTTCTAAAAATAACCTAAATATCATGATTTGTGATTTCCTACCAAGACACATCTGAAAGGATTTTGTTGATGCGTTTCTTCAACTGTGGAGGCTTCCCAGTGGTTCACTGTTGAAATATTCACATTTCCTTTAGGCAATGCCTTCCGCATGAGCCTGCTGAGTGCTTTTAGGCACAGAAAGCAGCAAACTTGCAAGACAAACAGACAGCTTGTGAGCTAAAATGCTTGAGCTTTGAGGGGCTTGTTTGCCTGAAGGGTCAACACAGTTCACTGCACTTCTACCAAAGTTTCGTTTTGTTAATAAATGTGTACCATGTAACTAGCTAAGTGAAAAATGAAACTCCTAAAGAACTTCAAGGAGGTGCTACAGTGACAGAATGCCAATTTGTATATTTAATAGCACATTATACAAATGAGACATCAAAATCATCTTATATAGGTGCATGTCACAACATGCTGAAGCATCCTCGTGGTGGAATAGTCTTTGTAATGCAATCATAATAAATTCACAGTTTTGCACTGTCTTGTTTGTACGGTGTTTTTTGTGGCTTTTATGAAAATGACTGCATTTGATGTTACTCAAATATAGCATGACTAAAAATTTTCAATCAGTGAGGACTCAAGAAACACTCCAGCTACTAAAAGCCACTCAACTCACTCCTTTAGTAATGTTTAGAGTTGTGTAATTCGGTGGAAGAAACAGCGCCACAACTTAAATATGAGTGTTGCCTCCTGAGCAGGCATGTGGCTTTGGTAGGCTTTTTACTATTTTAATTTAATTTCGTCAGCTGCTTTCTGCATTTGGCAGGTTTTGAGGGAGATTTTGCCCAGTGTTGAAGTAGTTTTCCTACACAAGTTGTCAGAGCTAATCCTTTCTCACAACCTGGATACTGACAATTCTTGTATATGAACTGACTTACACCATATCACCTCAGGGCGCATCAATGGTGTAACACTGACTTCCAGGTATTTTACCAGCAGTGAGTTGACTATGGTCATCAACCAAACACCCACAGAGTTGCTTTCAGAACTGAGGAAAGAATAGGAAGGAAAAAGAAAAAGAAAAAGAAAAAGAAAAAGAAAAAGAAAAAGAAAA
>JAPSGF010000002.1:19984654-20064016 GCA_035772895.1 Perdix hodgsoniae | reverse complement strand
AAAAAGAAAAAGAAAAAGAAAAAGAAAAAGAAAAAGAAAAAGAAAAAAGAAAAAAGAAAAAAGAAAAAAGAAAAAATCAACAAGGAAATTCATTCATTAAGATATAGACAGTTTAATAGGTGGGGAAAAAAAAAAAAAAAGAGAAGAAAAAAAAAAAAACAGGGGAAGAAATAATATGCAAAGGAAATTACTTACCAGCACCCACAAAGAGATCAACACCCATACAGTCACCGAGAAGTAACTCACTTGAAGACAAATCTCTCCTCTACCCTGGTCTTTATTGTTGAGCATGACATTACAGGGTATAAAGCATCCCTGTGGCCAATTTAAATCAGCTGCCCTGATTATTTCCCACCCCTGCAGAATCTTTCCTAGCCTCCAGTCTACTTAGGACTACAGAGAGAGAAAAAAGGAGAAAGCCTTGATGCTATGCAAACACTGTTCAACCATGGCCCAAACTTTGGTGCATCATCAACACTGCTTTAGCCACACAGCAGTGTGGACAACACAAAGCAGCTTATGGACCACTATGCAGGTTAGCTTTATGCCAGCCAGATCCAGAACAATCTGCTAACCCAGAAACACAAGTTCGAAATCTGACAGGTACTGTACTGATCTAGGCAAGGATCATCTCTCCAGATAATTTCTCTCCACAAACTATGAATTATGCTGACTCAGAACTCAATTTTTGGTTACTGTTTGACATCCTTAAGAAGAAAGTAAAAATAAAAATAGAAAGTTAGTACCGCACAAAATCTGAACTAACTTAATACACTAAGATTGTTTTATTTTGCCTTCTTGTTTGGATACTAACAGTAGAAGTAAGACACAATAAGGCCATACTTTTATCTTCTCAATTTGAAAACACGGTGTCATTCTTACAGAATTCATGAAGGAAAGTTCATCTGGAACACCTATGTTATTACACCAGCATTCTGACATACTACAGCTGAAAATACAACTTGAACTGAAGTTTCCATAGATTTGCATTTACTGTTAACAGTTAGGAACTCTTACACATGCAGAGTTTCTGCTAGATGTAAAAACTCTGAATTTCTCTTTTTTAATTTTTGTTGTTGTTGTTTAAGGAAAACTCCTCACTTTTCTTTGAAAGAGGGAAAAGTAAATTACAGGAAACTTAACTCTGGGTGACTGTAAGTTAATTACTCTAATTTTTTGCCCATAGCACTTAAAATCTTGCTTCAGTATATAATTTGCAGGGAAGGGAAGAAAATCTCACTACATGGTTTCTTTTGAATTCAGCCAAGATAACATGCAGAATCCATTGCTCTACAACAGCTACTAAATAATAACTGCAAGTAGTTATTTTCCTAGCAGGTACCTGTCCTTGCAATTAGTGGTACGCATTCTCAAAGGCTCAGGTGAGTATATATGAAATAGTGACAGGCTATTCCACTGCCATAAGAGCTTGTATATACTCAGATTACAAAGCCCCTTGTGAATGCAGTACAGTTCAAATTCAAACTGCAGCTTGTTCTCTGTTTAATAGCTAGCACAGAAAATTTAAGTTGAAGATTTTTAGACTGAGTAAAATAAATTGGATTTCAGCTACAACAAATCAACATCAACTTTTACTGCTTAGTAGTCAGCAAGGCTGATTCTTCCTCTGAAATGGACAATGTTTTAAAAATAATTGAACTAGTATTCAGTACTAACTTTTCAGATCAATGTATTTGTATTTATTTTACCCAATAAAATGTTTTTAATGTATTATCTCACACAAGCACATTTTTACACTTACACGCAGTAGAATCACAGATGAGTTGCCTGAAAAGAATACAGGGATTCCATCTGGACATGCAGAGTTGAGATTAGAAAAGCCAAGGTGAAGATGGAACTGAAGGTGGCAAGGAATTTGAAAAATAACAAGAAAGGATTCTATAGATACATTGATCAAAGGAGACAGGCAAAGAGAACTGTACACTTCCTCTGATAAATGAGAAGGAGGACTGGTTTCAACAGACACGGAGAAGGCTGAGGTACTAGAATTATTTACCTCAGTTTTCACTGGCAGTCTGGCTTTCCCCATCTCTCATGCCCCTGAACATCTAGATGGGGATCAAGCAAGCAAAAGCCCTCCTACTGGGAGTCTGGGACCACCTCATGATGCTGACTGTGTACAGATCTATAGGGCCGGGTGATGTGCAACCTGAAGTCCTGAAGGAGATAGCTGATGTAGCTGCCAAAACACACTCCATCATATTTGAAAAATCTCCATCGTATTTGAAAAGTGTCTGTAAGGTAAAGTCCCTAGTGAATAGAAAAAGGGAAACATCATTACTGTTTTCACAAAAGGAATAACAAAATATCTAGGGAACTACAAGCTGGAGAGTTTTGCCTTTGTTCCTGGGATACTTCATCCAGTCCTGACCCCACCAACACAAGAAAGATGCAGAGCTGTTGAAGGAAGAACAGAAGAGAGTTCTGAGGATGATCAGAAGGCTGGAGCACCTCTCCTATTAAGAAAGGTAGAGGGAGCTAAGTTTGTTCAGCCTGGAGAAGGCTCTTGGGAGACATCATTGCAGTCTTCCACTAGTTAAAGAGAGACTGACTTCCTACATGGGCAGACACTGATAGGACAAGGGGGAATGGTTTAAATCTAATAGAGGGAAGATCTAGATTGGATATTGAGCATATTTTTTTCACATAGAAGGTGGAGAGGCACTGGAAAAGGCTGCACAGAAAAGTTGTGGATGCTCCATTCCGGGAGGTATTCAAGGCCATGTTGGATGGGGATCTGTGCACCCTGATCTTCTGATTGATAACCCAGCCTATAGCAGGCAGGTTGGAACTAGATGATCTTTGAGGTTCCTCCCAGCCTAAGACGTTCTATGATTTGATCAAGTACGATAGTTTATGCAGTTTAATAGAGATTAAACCTAAGAAAAAATTACATACATTTAGTATAGTCATGAAAAGTTATTGGCTGAAATTGTGTTTATATAATTAAATTGCCCTTTTGCTTAGAAGGGAATAATTGCTCCTACACATCTGTGGGAGAAGGAAGAAAGGCAGGCAAGAGAAGATCACAAGGGAATTAAAAAAAAAAAAATTCTCTGTAACAAGTGCTAGGTGGATGCCTAGAGAGCAAAAGTCATTGGCACATCTCGTTACTAATAGCTCTCCTAACTAAAGTATTCATTTTTCCAACCAGCAATATCAATTCACAGAACCACAAAATAGTTGAGATTGGAAGAGACTCTGGAGATCATATGTTCCATCCCCTTGCTCAAGCAAGGCCAAATTCCCAGACACTGTTCCTAGCAAGAGTAATATTATTGCAAGAAAAAGGGCCACTGACACCTCCACTATTCTCTGCTGCTACTTCTGAATTTATCACAAGCTGTAGAACATTATGCAGAAGAGCTTTTCAGCTCTTTCTTCAGAACGAGATTTGAAATAAAAAAGTAGTTTAAACACTTCTCTTTATTCTACTGAAGGTACTGCAACTACTCTGGTATTATTACTCAAGCAACCAGTTAAATGAACAAACAAACAAATAAATATTATAAAGTGCTTCTAACTCTAACACTGAAAAAAATGCAGAAAAAAAGAAGATATTTTTACCCAAACCACTAGTAAAATGTTCTGGTGCAGATGGAAGTCAAGGGAAGATGAACAAAGAAAAGAAGAAAACATGACATTAAAAGGGCCTAGTGAAACTACTGTGAGCTGGAAGTAACGAGCTGATACTTGAAAACACACTATAGAAGCTGACAGCATGGAAGTCTCAACTTAAATTTTTGCCTGAAGGGTCTTTCTGAAAGATTTTACTAACAAAGAGCAAGATTTAGGATTCTGAAAAAATCACTTGCACCAATAGGGGAGTAGGTGAGCAATTACACAGTGATCTTTAAAGGATTTTTAAACTACTTTTTCACACTTTAATGCAGAGGTGAATTAAGCCAGCATGGTTAATGAGGTCTTGTTCCTTCTCTAAGGAAATATACTTTATAGTTCTACAAATTTAAACATGCAACTATTGTGATTCATACAGCAAACCTACAGGGAGCAGGGAATTCTCCCTATTGCTCCAAACTGAATAATGCTTATTTAGCTATTGCATTATTCTAGGTTGGTGGCAACTGAGAAGATAACTCAGGATACATAAATGATGTACAACATAACTACACCTAAAATGCCAACATTAAAATACTAATTTTTGCTACCATTTTTATAAAAAGTGGTAGGTTGAATGGACAAATAAGTAGTAGATAAGTACCTGATCTTTCCCAAACACAATATCATATCATAGGACTATTTTCTTTTTGACATGTCAATCACAGGCTAGTTTATTCTAGTTTATCCAGAGGGATGCTGAATATACACAGCATCTACAAGTTACAATCCACTGTACTTCTATATTCTGCCTATTGGGATATAAAAGTCACTGTACACAGAAGTAAATATGAATATAGTTATACTAAATTAATAATTTACAGATATAGATAGTGCTCAGTGAAGTTATGTAACATCCCACAGAAGTCATTTCAACATAAATGAAGACCCATGATGTCTAGATCACAGAATCATAGAATCCTTAGAGTTGGAAGGGACCTTTAAAGGTCATCTAGTCCAGCTCCCCTGCAGTGAACAGGGACACCACAGCTAGGTCAGGTTGCCCAGGACCTTACCCAGCCTTGCCTTGAAAGTCTCCAGAGACAGGGCATCCATCACATCTTTGGGAACCTGTTCCAGTGCCTCACCACCCTCACTGTAAGAGACTTTTTCCTTATATCCAATCTAAATCTACCCTCTTTAAGCTTGAAACAATTTCCCTTTGTTCTATTACCACAGACTATGCTAAAAAGTCCCCTTCTTTCCTGTAGCTGTCCTTTAGATACTGAAAAGCTACCATCAGGTCACCTCGCAGCCTTTTTCTTCTCCAGGCTGAATAGCCTCAGCTATCTCAGTGTCTCCTCATAGAACAGGTGTTCCAGTCCATGGATCTTTTTTGTGGCCCTTTTCTGGACATGCTCTAAGAGGTCTACATCTCTCCTGTACTAAGGACTCCACATCTGGACTCAGTGCTCCAGGTGCGACAGTGAGGCAGTATCAAATCCCTCAGCCAGCTGGCCACACTTCTTTTGATGCAGCCCAGGATATGGTTGGCTTTCTGGGCTACAAGGGCACACTGCTGGCTCAGGTCCAGCTTCCTATCCACCAGTACCCCCAGGTCTTTTTTGGTAGGGCAACATTCAATTATTTAATCTCCCAGCTTGTATTGGTAGTGGATGTTGCCTCAACCCAGGTGCAAGATCTTGCATTTGGATTTGTTGAACCTCACAAAGTTCACATGGCCTTGCTGCTCAAGCCTGTCTAGGTCTCACTGGATGGCATCCTGTCTCTCTGGTGTGTCAACTGCAGCCCACAGCTTGGTGTCATTAGCAAACTTGCTGAGAGTACACTCGACCCCACTGTTGATATCATTGATGAAGATATTAAAGAGTATCAGTCCCAGCACTGACCCCTTGGGGACACCATTTTTCACTGATCTCTATGAAGACATGGAGACATTGATCATCACTCTCTGGACTTGATCCTGCAGCCATTTCTCCATCCATTGAAAAGTCCATCTATCAAATCCATATATTTCCAATTTGGAGAGAAGGATGTTGTGAGGCACTGTGTCAGAGGTCTTACTAAACTCCAGATAGATGACATTAGTGGCTCTTTTGTCAAGTGATGCAGTGACACCATAATAAAAGGCCACTAGATTGGTCAAGCAGGATTTGCCCTTGGTGAAGCCATGCTTTCTCCCATATCACCTCCCTGTCTTCCATGTGCCTTAGCATAGTTTCCAGGAGGCTGTGCTCCATAATCTTCCCCAGCACAGAGGTGAAACTGACAGGTCAGTAGTTCCTGGAGTCATTCTTATTACCCTTCCTAAAAATTAGTATGACACTGCTTTTTTTTTCCAGTCACCAGGAACTTCACCTGATTGCTACAACTTTCCAAATATCATTGGGAGTGGCTTGGCAACTACATCAGCTAAGACCCTCAGGACTCTGGGATTCATCTCATTGGGATCTATAGACTTGTGGATGTAAATATGCTATACTTCTGCTCTAAAGTGAATGTTGATGTTTTTAAAAAATGAACTTGTGAATTTGGGGGAATAGTGAGGAAGTAAAGGTGCTCTGTTTTATTTCAAATTGAATGTACATTATTGAAATGTTTACCCAGAAATTGGATTTACAGAACTTTCATTTTTCCTATGAGGGAACAGGAACATAGATTCAAAATATAACCACTGTATACAACGTAAAATATTGTCTATTTCTATGTAATAGGTTTTTTACCTATTGCTGCCTTTTTTTTTCTTTTTTCTTTTTCTTTTTTTTTTTTTTTCATTTGCAAGGCAATGGAATTTACTTTCAGGTAAAAATTATAACTTAGAAAAAATTCACAGAGCTGACTCCCACATGATAACCAAACTAAATGAAGCATTACAATAAGGATCATTTCACATTGCATATTTCCTTTGTTCAGTATTTAAAATACATATTCTTGTGGGTGTGACCAATAACTATTGATAGGAAGGGTATGCAACATTCAAAATTATCACAATATAGAGCTCTATATTTCATACCTGAAAATTTGCATTAGAACTTGGTAGCATCTCTCAGATATTTGTTTGATGCCTTGAGATGTAGCAATGGCTATCTAATTACAAATGTATCTTAAAGCGATAGAAAAAAAATCACTTTTTAGTAATGCTTTAAATACTGCCTGTTCACTCTTTACTAAACATCATATTTAGCCATCATAGGAACAGGATATTAATGTACTATACTATTCAATGGTATGTAAAATATTATGTAAAATATTTTAAAGAATAGATATAAAATATAGTTATTAGGCATTTACGATACAGACAATGTTGAAAGTTCTATTCTACAGCAAAACTGGTAGGTATTCAAGTCATGGTCTAATACATTAATAGCAGTAAAATCAGGTTTCAATTAATTTCAATTTAAATCAGATTTAAATTATTTTTAAAACTCTTAAGACTTACCTTTTTTATTTTTTATTTTTAAAGAAAGATCATGATAAGAAGCAAGATTCTTTGTGATTTGCCTTTCAGCCAAAAAGCATCATTGAAAGTTCCCATACAATATTTCAGAAGGACTAAAGTAGAAGGTTTAATATGAACTCTGTTGAGTAATTCTGGATCTAATAACAATACCATTATTTTTTAATTAGTAAAGATAATTAAACACATTTTGTTCCACACACTAAATGCAGAAACTGCTTATTATTATTAATGGTTTAGCTACTCATACTGAGGAATTATGCTAGCAACCACCTTGCAAGTGATGCCAGATCTTAAGATGCATTTAACAGTTTTTCCAAGTGAAATTCAAATGTGTATATATACATTTATATATATATATACACACATGTATATAAGGTATATTAGGTATGAGGTATATACTAATATATAAGGTATTTATATATACCTCATATATATGGTATTTATATATATAAATAAAACTACACAGTTATAATCTTAAACACCTTAATCTTTGATTTTGCATTGTCATTAGAGCACTTTCTAAAGTGTTCTTCATCTCTATGCCTCTTTGTGTTCCTGGCTGGGAATTCACCAAAAAGGAGGACAGGAAGAAATATAGAATGAATGTTTTCATCATTAAATTGTCATTTTTCATCTACAGCACTGACTACTACAATGTACGATGGTCATTTCCCTGATAAGCTTCAGAATCATCCACAGCTAGCACATCTGCTAACATTCAATAAAATAAACATTCAATAAGGTAGACAGAGGAAAATTTTAATTCTTTGTTGAGTATTTACACACTGAGATGGCTGTAATTGATTCCACGGTGGGAAGGTGTCTATTAATTTCAAATATAACTAATTAATTTAATTATAAAAATATTTAATAATAGTTTAAAAAAAAAAATGGAAACACGGGGAAGTTAGACAGAAAAGATTAAGATAGCAAGCACAAAATCAACTGATACCTCTACATAGATTATTTTAAGCTTCTTGTTTTGTATAAATGGACAATTGCAGGGAGATTAGCTTGATTCCTTTAAATATTTCAGTTCTGTGGTGTAAGACTTGACAAATGAAATAGTTGCCATTGGCTCCTGTCTGAAAGTGCAATGTTTGTATTCATTTTCCTTTGCTGTAAGGACCACTACTGTATTTCAAAACTGAAACTACCATTAATGCTTAATTCCTTTATATTATCCTCATTTTATCCACAATTTCTTCAAATGACCTTTTTTTTATGAAAAAAGTGATAGAAAGAAGTGAGTTGTTGGCAGTTATTTTTTCCAGATGGAGATCTATGCCTGTATTTTTATATTTTTATATATATAAATATTTTCATTTGTTTATCTTCCAGTGTCTTTAAAAATAAATAATAATTATTATTTTTTTTAAGTACTTGTAGCAATATTTAACCACTGAACCCATGAATTACTTACACTACTGGCAAGCAGGTCTCACTCAAATGCTGAGATAATAATTCTAATTTGCTGTCATTTAAAAGACATGACAAAAATCAGAAAAATCTAAGTAGCAGAACAGCAGGCAGATCCCACAGTGCTATGTAGAATTGAGGCACATCTAAAAAAAAAAGTCTCAGATATAGATATTGCTTACTAATATTTGCTTAGCAAATTAATATATTGTAATAATATTTTCTGCCATTTAATTCAACAAATAAATAATGTGTTTAACTATCTGCAAAAATTACTGAAACTTTCAGGTATTTATTTTAATGTCTAACATCTTAGAGTGGTAATGAAAATTGAAGAAAAAATTATGTAAGAGGAAATTAATTTTACCTTTAAACTTGACAGCAGATTTTTACTCTTAAATTTAATGTTTTAAACACTGACTAAATCTAAGAGTGATATTAACAAGTCATGTTTTCAAGCTAAATAAAATGAAGGCAGGAATAAGACAAGGCTCTTTGCATTCAGGATTTATCCATAAGTATATGCAGTTTATGTAGATAAGCAGTCTTCATTCATTATACATTTCTGTCATTTCTAAAAGGTCTGTCTTTGAAAGGCTATGCTTCCACAGTCATTCTTGACTGTGAATAAAAATATGCTTCAGCGTTTCTCCATATGACCTTGCCTGATGTGCAAACATAAGGCACAATTCAGCTGCTCACTTCTCAACTGTGAAAGGACTTTGTTGCTGTTGCTGCAGGGAAAAATAAATTAGTTGCAAATTACATGGCTGTTAGTATAACAGCCATAACCAACTGGTAAAAGACAATCCTTTGGGAAAAAGAAAAAGAAGTCCTTAGTGAGTTTTTCATATCGAATGAAAACATGAAGGGCTACAAAGAACATTTCAGCAAAATACTGCAGCAGAGGACATAAGACTGACCTCTGTGTTATTATCAAGTCCTGGGGGCAGATAACCAAGGCAATAAGAGGATGCTTAGGCTAATGAAAAGTTTGTCACTCTTGATCTGCTATTTAAGACTTCTCTATATCTGGCTTTCACAGATAAAATATCTCCTTTTCTGTCAGACCTTGTATTTGCCATTCCAAGACAGTGGGAAAGATTCGCCCCACTGAAAGCTTTTTATTTTAAGCTTCTTTTATTAATCTGGTCCTTTTTTTTCTGAGCATGCACACAAACATGCTGAGACCAAGCTCTCTTAGACATGCAGTATCTCAGTGACTCTAACCCAGCTAGTAGTCACAGAAGGTGAGACATACTCTGATGCAAACTGCACAAATTAAAGTTAAGAAACAAAAGTCTCCACCACTACCTTGAGGAGAGGAAAAAAAAAAAAAAACAGCAGATGTGATCCAGTTGTGTCCTGGCCTCCACTCACAACTTGAAAAACACAATCTCAGAACATGACACATTATTACATTAAAATCCACATCGCCCTGCAAGTACATTTTTGAAAAATAAACAAAATTATTTCTCACTTTCATATTTGCCAAGGCATAGTGTGCAGCTATCTCTTTTATGTCTTTTATCAAGTCATCAGCTACTGCCTCCTCTCTATCAGCACTCCTCACCTGCCTGTGGTGTATCAAACATTGTCTGCAGCCTTCCACTTGGAAAATTTTCCAAGCAGCACAGAAGAAAACTTATCTTTGTCCTTCAAATGCTCCTTCTGGAATTTTGTCTATGGAACCTACATAGTCCTAACAACAACAGAATAATCATCCTGCTAACCAGTACTGGCACCTCATCTGACTGAATGTAACTATTTCTTCTCCCCAGTGAACCTTATATATACAGTGATCATTCTTTCATCCATACTAGAAGAGCACCTTGCGCACAAGACATGAAGTGTTACTGGCAGATTCTGCCAAAAAGTCATACAAGTTAATGAGAGAAGTTAGTGTTGGTAAAAGAAATAAAGGGGAGAAAAAAAAAAAAAGAAAAAAAGGAGTTGGAGCAAATTCTGGTCAGCAAAGAGAAGTTATCTCTACTGTAAAAGCTGTAAAGACCATTTAAGGACTGTGAGAAACTCACTATGAGCTTCAGGTCTCCTCCTTCTACTAGCGACACAGCTGCACTTGCAGGGCCCCTTAATACCTTTTTCCAGGAGCAAGAATTCTGAGCACTACACCCAAGACTTAACTTCCTATCTGATCAGAACTAGGTGTATCTTCTAGACAGTTGGTCTGAATGTACCAATAAAGTCCCAAAGTATTAAAACCTACCCCAAATATTTCTGAATCAAGAAACTGGAGGATGGAAATAAACTAAACCCATTTTTTTCCCTCCCATTTTGTTACAGTTTGCAGTTCCTTCCTCCTGAAAGAAGGTATTAGTCTTGGCATAAGAAAAAAATGCCTGTAAAAAGCATTCAGTCCAAATGTTAATTGCCAAATCCTCAATCAGAGAAACGAGTGCAGGGTGAAATAAATTCTGCTACAGTTAAAATTTGAGGAAAATCTTTAGGCACAGCACACAGGCTCAAGGAACCACCTTGGTTCCACTATAATGAGCCCTGCTGCCCTGCCTTGGAAGCAAAGTTTGCCCATTGATTGGAAAACAGATGGCCTGAAAGCAGCTTCAGAACAACACATTTCATCATGCAAGCATCCAGAACTAAACATCAGGCACCCAAAATCTTCACAAACTATTCAGAGCAGTAATATCTTTAAGCTCCTAGTGGTAAAATCTAGAAAAATGTAACATTCTAACAAAGAATATTTAGTATAAATTGCCCAAGGGGTAATGTTTCCAAGATGTTTTATATAAAATTCCTTCTTAGAGTCATGATTGGTGTTCCCCTTCACATTTTATTTACCAGTTTCACAGATATCTTACAACAGTATGTTTTTTACGATCAACAGCCCAGGAATGAAGACAGCTTACTTCCCCAACAAATTCTGAGTATCAACCTGGGACACCCCGTGAGCTGAGGGACCTAACAATCAGGCCATTGATCATTCTTTTAGATGAAAACCTTAGATATATTTTGCAGTTCACAAATAACTGAATATTCACTGGACTAGAGGAGAAAGGAAAGGTGATAGACTGATGCAGAGTTCAGGTGCTCTTGTGAGAAAGTCCAGTTTAAATCTCTTCCCCCTAAATATTTAGTAACTTACACAATTGGAACCTATTGGAATCTGTGGGCATTTTTGAAACAGAGTACTTTGTTAGGACAGATCTCCTAGCCTTGCCTTTGACAGGAAACCAGTGTAAACTTTAATTCTTGCTGCGTTAGTGTGTGATGGCATGAAGAAATTATGTCCTAGTACTAGGAGAGACCAGACTTCACAGCTCATTTTCTCTTATGCAGTTCATTACCTATCTTTGGGTAAATGGCCATAGGCCCTGTTACTCTGTTCAGTGTTTATTCCTGACTAGTTTATGTCATACAGCTTGCTAATTTCTGTATTTTCTTGCAACTTATTTTTCCACACTAGGTGATGAGAAAATCTCATTGCAACTAAAGGTGCTCTAGTACACTCATAAACTTTTCCAACATTACAATGCCTACATCCTTTTCTGAATTTAGTCCTATTTTTTTTTTATTAGGATGGATATTATTAATCAGACATTTGGCTCCTTATTTCAAAAACATAAGAATACAAAAATAGGATTAGGCTGGATTTTCAGTCTGTTTGTCATGTGCTGTCTACAGCCCTGCACAGAATTACATCACCTTAGGAATTATTCAGCTAGAAACGCAGCAGAATCACTTTTTGACTCCAAGTAAAGCAAGCATGCATAAGGTAATGGTCAAGATTTTCAGTTCCTGTTTACTTCAAGTTCTAATGCTCTTTCAAAAAGAAAACTGAAAGAAAAACACGCCAAGACATACAGAATAATATTTACGTAATGGCACTCTCTATAGATTAAATTAAAGACAGGAAAAAGCACCCTTCATTCTCACAGTGCTGTGACTTCTGACATCACACATGCTTCATGTAACTATCAGATTCACAAACATACATTTTATTTTTGTTTTTAAAGCTCAGATCTAAAAAAATTTTTTTTTGCACTCCACTACATTACTGATTTCCTTGACACTGTTACAGTGAAGGATCAGTGCCACCTACAGACAGGGATTAGAGCAGAGCATAGCTCAGTATGAAGGAAAGTAAGGAAGCACATCAAATTTTAAGCTTCACACCTTCTTGTTAGAACAATCACTCTGTAATAAGAAATAGGTGACAAGAGTAAAATAAGCATTCAAACTTCTTTATCTGCTTATACTTATTGATCACAAGCACTTCCTCAACAAGTCACTAAAAAGATGAGTTCTGAATTCTGCATTTGGCTGTTTCTAAATGCAAATCTCACACACAGCTGAATAAAAGAGAATACACCGCTGTCTGCTCCCTTTCTTGTGCATCTACTTAATTTTGGTTGGCTGTTATCTGAGTCAGGTTCAAAGGGGATAAAGACTTCCCCCTTAGTTATAACTGCCAATTAGATTCTCGTTTAATGATCCAGATAAAATTAAAACCAGCCCTACTTCTCACCCTACACTAAACTGCATTAAACCAAACCTAAAACTTCAGAAGAGATTACAGGAAGGCTGGCAAAGCAGAACTCATTAATCAAGCTAGTTTAAGTGTTGGCAGCAGCTTGGTTCCTTTACCCTCTGAAGAAAGAAAAGGAGCAGAGGGGATCAGGTTATCTTCTAGTCTAATCTCATTAAAACCAAACCAGTTTTGTGCCTTTCCTGTCTCCACAAATGTACAAATGCATCCATACATATATGAATAACTGTGATGGAATAAGATTCAAAAGCTACATCTAAATAATAAATTTTAATAGAGATTAATCTCATTCCTTTGTAATAGCAGAGATTTTCTCCAGCTCACCAAGAGGCTTTGCTACACTATGTATGCAGAAACAAATGATGACCGCAGCCTCCAAAAGACAGTGCATGAAAAACTGGTGGTGCTGGCTGCAAGAAACATACAGTAAGTATGGTTCATGAGAATAAAAAATCAAGCTTTTTATTTCTTCTTGCACTGTACACTTCCTGCATAACCCTAGTGCTAGTCTCTTAGAGACTACATTTTGTATATGTTAATAAGGGTTAGTAGTACTTACTTACCCGACAGGTACGAGATTAGGTTAAACTAGCTAAAGCCCTGAGACTCTCAAAGGGAGAGTTCATTTGGAGATCTACTTATTAACTATTACTGCTGTAGTGCTGCAGTGCAGGCAAACTCCGAGGCTTTGGGGATTTTAACAAAGGAGAGTGGGGAAGTCACTTTTGACCTCCCCTTTTAAATCTTACTTCAAACTTTGACCTTCTGTTTCACATAATAGGACAAATATTGTTTTATGAGTTGCCAGGAATTTCCCTCAAATTATTTATTAGCAACATTCATTCTACCTGGAAACAATCTGAGCACAAAAGAATGAAGAAAAACAGGCTCAAGAATCTCTAGTGCAGCACAGCATTCAGTTAAAGAAATAAAATTCTGCTGGAGAAAATGTGCTTTATGCATTTCCATCTTTACTTTGAATCTTCTCTTAGAACAGAAATGGTCAAATAAGAAAAAATAAATGAAGTAACAGGAATTAATTTCTTAAATCATATCCTATTAAAATTAGAATACCATCTAATTTTCAGAGGGTAGGATTTAAGAAATTATACACTCTTAACAGGATCAATTTTTTGACCAAAAAACTCTCCAGGTCTCCTAATTCTTTACATTTTTAGATAGATACTCAGTTTATAATAGTTCTCAATCTTAAAGAAATGGTTCAGTTGCTTAAGTGACCTTTCAAATTCTGTTGATTGTTGTCAGATGCAGTTGCAAAATCTGTAAAACATACTTTGGATATCTAAACTCTCACAATGTAGTGAATTTACAATCCAAAGATTTTTGAATATCTCCGAATCCATCTCAACAGAGCAAAGATAAAATAAGCTAAACTGTCTTGTACTTTATAACTGAATTAAATTGATTTGAAATACCAATTTCCTAAAGCTCTAAAGAACCAGTGTAAATCAATTATTGCAGATGAATGAAACTCACAAACTGTCATCAATCTTGCAGCATACAAATGTTCTTCATTTGTTATTATCAGGATCTGATTTTAAACCATACTCTCCAATTTTTCTACGTGGTGTTTGAATGATACACTATCAGAAAAGAAGTAAAAATTAAAATCCATGCCCTTAAACAATGTTTTACGAAGACATCAGTAATATTAGAAAAACTGGGAATATTAGAAGAGATGAGTTACATCTAAGGCATAAAGTCATAAATATCTACCTCTCCTGCCACCACACTGCAAGCTCTGAACCAAACATTTATTCCACCTGCACAATTACTTTCTCTTTGTAGTAGAAAAAATAGTATTTAAATCAGAGAGAGATGATACTTAACTCTAAGAGCGGTGAATATTTGGTTATGCTGACCAAGCCTACTCGAAAGCGTGAAGTTTAGTATTCAAGCCAAGCATTACTACAGAGCTATACATATAATATTTACTCATCCTGAACACATTTGCATTTTCTACACAACAAAGCTTGCAACTGGAATTTTGTCGCAGAGGGAGAATAGCATACTTTGAAAGTGAGCTAAGTCTAAGCTAAATAAGCTTTAATTTTATGTTATATGTTAAAAATGCTTCTAATACCAGGAACTTATTCGGCAGTTAGAGTTACATAAAGGTATGACTGACAGAAGTTTATTTTACCTGTTAGAAGGTAGCTGGCCATTTTATTTTTCCCTTCCTATGTTACCTTTGCTCTCAATCTGATGTCCTCCTTTAGAGTGATACATGCAGTTAGAAATTCTTTTGATGAAAGTTTTAATTATGTTAAGGTTTGGAAGCAGGAGTGTTAGTCAAGCTTTTTATTTTTTAATGAACATGTTCATTATTTATAGATATTTCTACTCCTCCCACCAGAGTGGCTTTTGCATGCCAGAATTCAATTTGCAGCATAATCCCTTTCCTTCATGCCCTCCCAGATTCTACAAATAAGTTTCCTTTGGATTTTAATTCTTCCATTATGTTTGGTTCATTTTGTTATGAAAATTGAGTTAGACAATTGTTACCCTACTTCATTTTCTGTTACTATAAAAGGGAAGATGGAAGAGAGAAACTCAACCTTGAAACAGAACTTCTCCAGTAAGCACAACAATTCCAGCAGATTATCTTTGGATGTAACAAGGTTTGTAGAAGTTACTGCTTTGAACCTGCTTTAGCAAGGGAGTTGGACTAGATGATCCCCAGAGGTCCCTTCCAACCACTATCGCTCTGTGATTCCAAGTAATTCCATTAATGGCAGATGTAGGCTACAGCTCTTCCTCTAAAACCCCCACAGGGTGCCCAGGAGCCTTTGACCATGGCCAGTGGCAAGCCAGGACCACTCACATCTATGTCAGCTTGGAGCTGGCACGAAGCCCCACAGCCAAATATCTCTCCATCTGTAAAATAAGATGCTGGTAACATTCTCTAATTTAATAGATACACAAACTCTTTAAAAAGCTGTAGATCTCTAACAATCATCAAAGGTCATCATTTTTCCTATTGTGGAATGAGAAATAGAATAGCAATTACAAGTTTTTCCCCGGTGCTGAAAAGCAAATAAGTACAAGAATGTGATTTCATGAATGTTAAGTTAAATCATGGCATAAATAAGGCATTTGACAAGAATGACATAGGCACAGAAGATCTTGCCCTAGGACACGGGTAATAATAATTGAGGTGGATTCTAACCCTCAGGTACTGTGATAGTTTTCAGAGTTGATCTGCAACATTTTTATATCTTTTTAGTTGAAGAACAGACAATGCCCCAACCACTTGATATTATCTGCATAAATAAGTAAATGCAAGCACAAAACATTATGCAAAAAGATTAATGCTAAAGCAATTATTGGCATGTTGAAAATATGACAGATTTATTCTAATTGTTTTATGAAATAAAAACCCCTTTCTACCATTAAACAATTTTGTGAAGATCTTATGGTGCCAAGTAAAATTCCAAGAGATCATAAGAACACAACATAGTGTATATATATTTGCTAAAGTGATTGGCAGTCTTCTAGATAAGTGGCATCTGTGCCTAAGGCATTGAAAATTTCTTTCAACATTCACTCATTTGATTATAAAGTATTTCTCCTGGCTGAATTCTGTAAAACTGTGCTTTCAGGATTTAAGAGTGTAAGTCCAGAAAATGGTTTGTGTCCCTGGACTGATACATAATAGATCTCCACTCGCAAAAAAAACAGACAATAAGCACTCTGTAGCACAGTATTATAAATACAAAAGGAGCCTGTTTTTTTTGTTTTGTTTTGTGTGGTTTTTAATATACCTCAGACATATCTATTTTCTTTTTCAGACAGGAATATAATGAAAAATCCTATACAGTCTGTTGAGAGGAAGACCAAGTGACCTTCAGTTTGTTTTTCCATAGAAATATCAGGCTGTCTTTATGTCACTATGTTATACCTCTGCTAATGAGTCAAATATTTTTTCCAGAGTGAAAAATATTTTTTTATTTTTCCTGTTTGAATAAGAACTATTGCACCTGCTATAGTTGCAAAAATGTTGTCTCATCATCTACTTTAAATACAAGACAAAAAACATTTGTGCTTGTCATTTAGTCTCCAGCTGCACTTTCTAAATGATTCAAGGACCTCAGGTCCCCTTTGCCCTCATACATCATAGTCATTCTGACTCTGATTGAGGGTTTTCAATACATATTGGAAAAATATATTAATATAGAATTTGTTAGATGATGCAGTATACAACTAGAAAGAGAAAACTGGGGTAAAGAGCAGTCACAGAATGGTTCAGGTTGGGTAAGATCATATAGTTCCAATCCTCCTGTTATAGGCAGGGATACCTCTCACTAGACCAGGCTGTCCAAAGCCTCATCCAGCCTTGAATACATCCACAACCTCTCTGGGCAACCAGTTCCAGTGTCTCACCACCCTCACCTTCTTCTCCAGGATGAACAGCTCTAACACTCTCAGCCTGTCCCTGTAGAGGAGGAGAGTTCCAGCACTCTGATCCTCTACATACTCCTCCTCCGGACACACGTCAACAGCTCAACCTTCTTGTGACTGGAGCCCAAGAAGTGGGCACAGTGCTCCAGGTGGGATCTCACGAGAGCAGAACAGAGGAACAGAATCATCACTCTTGGCCTGCAGGTCACACTTGTCTTGATGCAAGCAAGGACACGGTTGGACTTCTGGGCTGCAAGCACACATTGCCAGCTCATGTTGAGTCATCAACTCTCTCAAATCCTTCTCCTCAGGATTGCTTTCAAGCCTTCTCTACACAGCCTGTATTTGTGCTTGGAATTGCCCCAACCCAGGTGCAGGACCTTGCACTTGACCTTGTTGAACTCTATGAGGCTGGCACAGGCCTACCTCTCAAGCCTGTCCAAGTCCTTCTAGATGACATCACTTCCCTCTAGTGTTTCATCTGCATCACTCAATTTGCAATCACTCATCTGCAGACTTGCTGAGAGTGCACTCATTCCCTCTGTCTATGTCACCTACAAAGATGTTAAATAATACCTGTTCCAGCACTGATCCCTGAGGAACGCCACTCATCACCCACCTCCATTTGGACATTGAGCCATTTACCATAATTCTCTAAGTGTTACCATCCAGACAATTCCTTATCCAGCAAGTGGTCCATTCATCAAATCCATTTTTCTGCAATTTGGCAACCAGGATGTCATGCAGGACAGTCCAGGTAGAGGACAAGTCCAGGTAGATGACATCAGTTGCCCTTCCTTTATTCACTAACACTGTAATTCTATCTTAAAAGGACACAACATTTGTCAGGCACAATTTGCCCTCAGTGAAGCCATGTTAGTACCACTAGTCACCTCATTTTTATTTCCCGCATGCCTTAGTAAGGCCTTCAAGAAAATCTGCTCCATGATCTAGCCAGGCTCAGAGATGAAACTGAATAGCCTGTACTTCCCTGGATCTTCTTTTTTTCCCTTCTTAAAAATGGAGTTATGTTTCCCCTTTTCCAGTCAGTGGTAACTTCAGTACACTGCCACGATCTTTCAAATATGATGGATAGTGGCTTGGCAACATCACCCACCAGTTCCCTCAGAAGCCATGGATGGATCTCATTGGATCCCATGGACTTGTATACCTTCTGATTCTTTAGATGGTCTCAAACCTTCACTTACAGCGAATAGATCATGCTTCTCCCGGTTTTTACCTTTGCTTTTCTGCAACTTGGGTAGTAAGAGTAGAGCACCTGCAGGTGTCAATTGAGGAGAGTCAGTGAGCACCTCAGCTTTCTCTATAACTCTTTTGACTAGGTCTCTAGATTCCTTCCAGATAGGGCCCTAACCCTCTTTTTATCACTGATATGCCTGTAAAATTTCTTCTTGTTCCCCTTTATGTCCCTGGTTTGATTTAATTCTGTGTGGGTTTTAGCTTTCCTAACTGATCCCTGCCTGCTTGAACAACAACTCTGTAGCCCTCCCAGATAACCAGTAACAGAAGTCATATTCCTTTATCTTGCAAGAGATATTTACTCCTTTAGAAGGCAATCATCATTACTTCATCATTCTAAGACTCATGGGCTAGAGAGGAGCATTTGGAAACAAATCAGCATAACACTGTGCACTGAAGAGCTGTTTAAAAGCTGTTCAAATGACAAATATTCTTTACTTAGTATTTGCAGCAATAAGACTTTGCAAACAAGCACAGAGGGAAAGAGGCTTTAAATAGAGCTTACTTTACTTACTCTCAGCAACTCAAGAAAGTGTTAATAGACTTTTTAATAAGTGAATAATAAATCTGAGAAAATTTTGCTGCTGGGATCACAGAACCTTTCAGGATAGCAGATACACTTATAGATACACTTAGTTGTCATTCCAATTTGGGGGTCACCTAACATCAACCTTGTTTTTAATGACTTTATATTATACTAGAAGAAAATAGACTGCATGGATTCTAGGGAATACCAGGCAAATAACACTACAGAGTAGTCAAAAAAATCCACTGAAAGGAAAGATATTGAAGGCAGAGACTTTTTAGGAAGAAAATTGAGACAGGCAGAGGAAAGCACGAATGCTTCTCTTTTTATGATGACTTCTAGATGCTTAACATTGTGCTAGAAAGATACTTCCAGTGAACAGAAGCACATTTTTCTTCCTAAATGCATTAAAAGTGCCAGAAATTCTACTCAAGCTGCTATTCAGTCAATCACAATATCTCAAAGAACTACGATTTTGGGAAACCTGTGTTACAAGTAAGGAGAACATGAAAAGAAAAGAGAGTTTCAAACATAACATTCAGTGACTTTTTTTTTTTTTAATTAGCTTCTATGGAAATAGTGACCTAAGGAAGTTTTCTCTAACTAGATAATTTAAAAAGCTGGGCCATGGCAGTGAAATTATGGCAATTTGCTTTAAGGACAGACTAGAGGAAAGGAATATATCTTAGGATGATGTTCCAAAAAGAACCTTTAATGTATGAGATGTTTGTAGATATAAATCATGGAGAACATAATAGATTAGTACTCTGCTTCTCAACAGAAGTATTATATTTCAAAAAGATTAATACACTCACTTCTCACAATGACAAGGGAAAATGTTTGTTCTGATATTCATGCCTACAGTTTCCACTGAAGACAACAGATGTTTCATGTAATCTCTGGATGGAGAAACTACAAAGTCTAAAATAAGCGCCTCACATATTTCCAGGTAAAATTTTTAAGTATAGTCAAGGCTTTGTATGTGTAATATACTTTTTTTTTTGATCAGTGTTTCTTTTGTCTGGGTGCATCTTTGACTGGCCTTCATCATGTAGTCTTTATATTTAACTTCTTTCTTCTTTAAAAATTGTGGCATTAACTGAAAAACTCCAGTATTTCTATAAACAATTTTCAGGGACTGTGGAATAACTTGCTATGAGAATTAGGAAAAAAAAAAAAAGACATGGAAATGATGGAAATGGAACTGTGCTCATTGTTTTCTATATGCAGGATGTGTAGAAGTAACTGTGAATTATCTCCAGACAGAAGGGACTAGACACTTTAAAAACAATCAATTTTGAAATAGAAGTGACATTAGATAAGAATCAATTGTGACAACATAACAATAATTTGAACACAAATCAATATTGTTGAAATGCACTGTCTCTCTTTTAAACATAAGAATATTCCCTAACGCTTTTAATATGTCCTGAAATTATTTGTTTTGCTTCTAGTCTCTGCTTTTTTAATACTGGATAATACAGAAGCATTGCAAAAACACAGCAGCCCATGATTTCATTACTCTGGTGGAATGAGCTTCTTTTATTGCCTTCAGTTGTTCTGAACTCTATTTGTACAGTTTTATTCTTTTATTCCATCTCTAAAGTTTCCCTCTGACAGTCTTATGCAAATTTTAGAGTGTTTAATTCAGACTAATTTCAGATAATTGAAAATCTCTTCATCATGATGATATGGCTAATCAGAGATACTACTCCGTTATTCACTTCTCCATTCTATGTGACTATTTGTGACATAATGTGCTGGCAGGTTACACTGGCACTATAAGAGAAAGTTGTTCCGATTTTTTTTGTTTTGTTTTAAAGATATGTGTTAAGAACATTTAAAGGCACATTATTTATTGTTTGTTTTATGGATCTATACCTGGTTAAACAAAACTTGTTAAATACTTTGTTGGTCCAAAAAATTCTTACACTCTTTATTTTAATCCACAGAACAAACATCCAATCACCATGTGAAAAGCTAAACATCCAGTGCCATCAAATTTGACATAGAAAATAATTAGAAAGAAATTGGACATTAAGACATTACTTTGTAAAGTGCTGGAAAGTTTATGCTTTCATTCATTTCAGTTGTAATTTGATGGAGCAGGGTTTCAGCAAGGTATATTTTCTCACTTTTCACTCAGTAGGAAACTTCCTTTTAGTTACTATAAGATGAAGTTCATCAACAAAAGATACAAGACATATCATTCAGTGTTTTTATATCTTCTAACTCTTCCTTTAAAATAGGCTCATTTTAACCACAATGGGGTAAAGAGTGGGAGAGTGGGAGGTACAGAATGAACGAAGAGATGATATGTTCTGCATTTTATTAGAAACATAGAATGGCTTGGGCTGGAAGGGACCTTAAAGATCTTCAAGTTCCAACCTCCCTGCCACAGGCAGGCTTAACACCCAATTGATCAAGCTGCCCAGGGTGCTATCCAGCCTGAACTTGAATGTCACCAGGGACTGAGAATCCACAACTTCTCTGGACAATCTGTTCCAGTGCCTCACCACCCTCTGTGTGAAAATTTTTCTCCTAACCTAATTCTCCTTTCTTTTATTTTAAAAACATTTCTCCTTGTTCTATCACTATCCGCATATGTAAAAAGTCAGTCTCCCTCCTATTTTTCTACTGCTCTTTCTACTGAAAGGTCATAATGAGGTCTCCCTGGAACCTTCTCTTCTCCAGGCTGAACAAGCCCAATTCCTTCAACCTTTCTTCATAAGAGAAGTATTCCAGACCGCTGATTATATTTATGACCTCTTCTGGACCTGTTCAATTAAAATAGTTGAGATTTACACAGGATAAACAACGCGGTCCAGTATTGATAAACAACATGGTCCAGTATTATCTGAAGAATTTAGGATTCAGTATTTGTAGCTATTGATGGCTTTGTAACTACTCCTAAATAAAAAGCCTTATACAACACAAAGTGTTCTTGGTGTTAAGTTAGCCACCAACACCACAGTTGAATTAAATCAACTGGTCCATTACTGAGGTATCAACACCATTTGAATATAAAATCCAGAGAATGCTATAAAGTCCAGAAGTTGGAATTCATACAAAATGGCACGCTATAAAAATAATTCTCACTCAATTCATGTTTTTCCTGATAAGAAAATAATCCAGTCTGACAATTTGAATCTTCCCTAAGTGCTCAGGGATACTTTGAGCACTAAGGCAGTTTGTCCATCGCCTATTCCCACCTCCCCTAGATTCTATGCAATTTAAATATGATTCTGTCAGACATGCAGTTTTCTTCAGGTTTCCTAGCTATCTCACATTTGTTCCTAGACTTAGAACCCTTACCCTTTTTCCTAATTTACTCATTGCATATTCCAGGGAATCATTATGTTCTACAGAATTGCTTTTCTCATGAGGTTATATGCATTATTGGCATCTTCCCTAGAATTATAATTTTCAGTTATATGTCCCTCTGGTGTTAATACATTTCCCTTTCCTTTTTAGAAGTTCTATTTTCTACTTCAGCAAGTTCTTGTTTCTTTCTGTTTCAGAAGGCTGTATCTTTTTAATACCTTTCACAATTTTATTTTTTTTTCATCTATTACCTTTGGTTTTCTCATCAATTTAGCAAGATAGCCTGATAGGTTCCATGCCTCCTCCCAAGAAAATGAAAGATCATAGGATAGATTTTAGGATTGCTATCTATAGTGTTGAACTTCTTCCTGCTGTCCTGCAATCTTTACAGTGGAGGATAATATCAAGACAATAATAAGCCATGTTTCTTATCGTGTTATAGAAACGGTTAGAATCAGTTTAGGTGAAGAAAGAAACACTGAGACAAAAAAAACAGACATACTGTGAACAAGAAAGAAAAAGCTTAATATTGATTTCATAAAAAAAAAAATCCATGTCAGAGATTACTATAAATCAATAATTGCCTGATTAACTACCAAAATATGTTGCCACACAGACATTTCAGTCCAGGTACATCAAGAAACTGTTTACCGCTACTTAATATGTGTGTATCCCATACAGAAGACCACGATAAGATCTGTACCATTTCAAATTTCCTACTTGGAAACAGCATACCTCCCACTGCCCTGAAAACCTCCTTAATTGTAGAAATATAAAGGAGTGTTAGCAGTAATGAAATACAGTTGTACATTTTTAAACTGTACTCCATTCTAATTGAGATGATGGGCAACAATCTTTATTTCAAACAAATATGCTGCAGTTAGAGAAGCTTCTGTTTGAAGACATCTGCTTCGTCATATACAAAACTCATGCACTATATTAACAAAGGGTTTTAAACCAAAAGATGCTTTGTGAAATAACTGTACCAAGGTATGTTACTTCTGACACAGAAAGCTGGCCTCTCTGCTGTAGGTAGAGCACACCAGACAGAAAACTTAAACATTCAAAAGAGTAATCAAAGAATAGAAACAGGTTTCTGTTTCTGAAATCTTAAGAGTTGTAATTCCATGGATCATATTTTTTCCTCATTGCAAGAAATTCAAAACTATCTAACAACTATTTACAAATCAAGTGTTTTTTCTTTTTCCTCAGTCAATCCTCCCACCTCCACGTTTCTCAGCTGGTCAAAGAACATTTTAGATAGCCTTGAATTTCTCCATGAGTTTATACTGAATTAGATTAGTTGACAAGAGTCTCTTTATCAGTCAGGAAAGTATCTAGCAGACAAGGAAAGAAATGTCTGAAAGTGAAAATAAATTACAGTTCCTTAATCTCTGGAGATGGTACACTTCCAGGAAAAAGCATCAGTATGATTTGCCCCACACCTCAGCTGCCACCCCTACAGTGATGAAAGACTGTAAATGAAAAGTTCCAAGCCAGATCAGTTAAAATCCAGTTGTAGATATGAGATATAGATAGAAATCATTCAAATTGCAAAGTAAGTCATTAACACAGATTTCTTGTTTAATATATGATTTTGAGACATGCATTTAACTGGGACAGTGGAAAATTTGAATTAAATCCTGAAAATATATAGAGGAACAAAACTGGAATTCATTAAAAAAATAAATGTACAGCTGAAAGAAAAGAGGAAGGAAAAAAAACAGGCAGAATTCAAACATTTATTTTAATTACTTTTCTAACTGAATTTTAATAAATGCTTAAAGAAATCACTTTTTAGAAGTGGATAGAGATAAATCTATAAAGAGAAAGCAGTGCTGCCATGTTTAATTTTTAAATATCTAGGAAATCGGGCAACCACTAGCAATATTTAAAGCATTCAGCAAGCTGAGTTGTAAACCAGCTTGGGAAGAACTGATTCCAAAGTGACTCAGTCATCCAGACATAACAAAGTAATTAAATCTGTTCATAGTATTAAAGCTTGAAATCTCTCCCAGGATTAGCTTCCCAGACCTTAACATACTTTTCTTCAGACCAATATAAAATAAGAGTTCAAAACATCTTATTTGTAAGATTCTAGTTAATTTGCACATAGGTAAGAGACCTTTTAAGACCTACTCAACTTGATTTGTTATTAGGCCCAAGCCCCTAGGTAGATGTTCTGACACATTAGCTACAAAGCTAATCTTTGTACTCCTTTCTCTGTTTATTCATTGAGGAGTTTGTTACTAATCCAAAATAAAACTGCAGACATGTTCTTATCACAGACAAAAGACTGTTATAATCTTGTTGTTCTTCCACTCAACATCACGTTACACAACTAAACAGCTATTTTGAAGATGTCCTTAGCACCAACATCAGGAACCTGAAGTGAAGCATAGCATGGATGTTTTCCAAGAATTATGTTCATAAAAATCAGATGCTCAAAACTAATTTTTAGAATTTTGACAGCTTTGAAGAATAAAAATTGCAAGACAGGATAACAGAGTTCAGGGTGAAAATGTGTATAGGTATGGTATTTTTTTCAGTGGAAGTAAAGCAAACCCATTCTATTGCACATCCATACCAGGTCTGAAATAAACTCAGCACAATTCTGGAAACTAATTGTTGACTGAATAATAAAATATTCCTCTTTTTTCCCAAAAAAATTAAATAAAGCATATTAAACGCTACATTTAATGTTGTCTCATAAATAGTTCCTCTCTGAGTGTTTTACATTCAGAAATAGAAGCGTATCATGAAGGTATCAAAGGACTTGATCTCGGTATGTTTTAAAATACAGTTATTTCAAACCTAAATTCAGATGTATGGAATACTCATAAATCTACAGATTTTCTTGATATACATTTTACTTACTTTTTATACATATATTAATGTATGCACACATTTATTCAACCATATACACATATACCTACACTAAAAAAAAAAAATTCCAGAAGCTTATCATTTACATAACTTTTTACAAAGTCCTTTAGAGTACCTCACTTGGGTTATTGGCCTAAGAATACTACAATTAAATGGTGTTGCTTCTGAAATATTTTTAATTTAATAAATAATTATTAAATAGAAGTAGCTGTCCATATATATTTACTAATGTTTCACTTGAAAGCTACAAACATGTTTGTCAAAAATACTAAAGTGTTTAGAAAGATGTGGAAACAAGTAAGGTATGTTGTCTTAATGCCTCAAGTTGTAGTGATATACATTGTCAATCATCACAGAAACATGATTATACCATATTTAGAGAAGTTCTGTCTTTTCAGTTTCAGTAAAACTTTAATATTATATAATTTAGACTGCCATCAGGCCAATTTTTGGGACATCATGTAGTCTACTATGCCTGATTATTTGCACTAAAGATGTGATAATCCTCCAATTCGCACAGAAAAAAGGACTTCAGATACAAGACTGGATGGTAGCTCTGACTAATGCTTTCTGCTACTGAGTGAAGAATCACTGTAATTCATTAATAGGACCAAAGAAACAGCTTAATGACAATTCAAGGGCTGTCCATATCCCTTATGATTTTACGGGAACTGGTACATGTCTCAGAAATGAACTGTTTGCATTGTGCAGTTTCTGAATGCCAATAAGAATTAGGAAGCCATTCTCTTTCTTGTGTGTATTTCAATTATAAATGTGTGTGCTTTCCCCCCCCCCCCCCCCCAAAGCATGAATTAGCACGTGTAAGAAATTAAAAGGGCAACTGTTCCCCTTGGAGATATTCTTGAATTTCACTGAGGTACTGTTGCTTCAGTGACAGCATGAAAAGAACACTGCACTTCTAATTTATGAGTCTTATGAGTTCTACAGACCAAAGCCCAACTAAAAGCCTCTCTTGTATCATTTCCTAGGAAATGCTTTCACAGCCTTGGCTTTGGCAGCACTCTGATAAGTATTATTACCATAACAATACCAATTACCAGTAGGATAAATTGTCTAACCAGTGAAATTAACGTGAAAGTAAAACATTCCCACAGTAAAAATTGGAACTTTAACCTCACACTTCACAAAAACAAAAAGCATAAAACATATTTGTTATTAGTTACTGCAAAACAATATTTTTAGAAAAGGGTGACAAATGGTTTGTACTTCTTACCATACAGTTTGAAGACTCAAACAACTTTTTTTTTCAGATCTAAAAAAAAAGTGAATAACATATTGCAAAAACAAGAAGTACTCAATCAAATACAAGTACCATTTCTAGTAATATCATTACATACTTCTCTATGTACATCTAAACAAACTGTATTTTTAATTCCTACCTTTTGTACTGACTAACTTTTACCGTGCACTGTCATCCACTCATCAGATAGAATGTTTCATAAATTTTTGCCATCTTGGTTTCTATAGAGTATGATTTTTGTTTGAACTTTTATTCATATACACACATACATACAATTGTTCCCTATACTCAAAGGCATGAAATTCATAATACAATATTTGAGGAATATCAAAATCAAGGATATACCATGTATATACAAACCAGCTAGTTCAAGAAATACGCTGATTAAAATATTTTTGTTTACAAGGCAAGAAAACTATCTCCTTCTTAATTCTTGAATTCCCTATGTTTTGATATGAATAATAAAAAGTTGACACCAAGATTTGCGAGTAACAGGATAAATTGAAAGTTTGCCTCAATCACAGCTCTCAGACTAAGAGTTCATGAAAACCAGAATAATATCCAAAAGTTACAGTAAAGATCAGATGTGCTGCTTACAGCACCTCTTGAAAAAAAACTACAGATATTTGTTTCCTTGATCTAATTAAATTCAACCCTGCCTTACCATGCTGTCATCTAGCTTCTGTGAGCTACAGGCATTTAGAAAACATGAACACAGAAAACAATTCTTCGTTCCTATTAAGAGTGGTGGCTTTTTTGAATAGATTTCCACTTTCAGCACTGTAGAGCAGAAGATGTAAATTTTGCCCCAATGCTTTAAAAATACGGAGGAAACCCAAGACCTAAGCCTATGTTACAGACTTTATTTCTTTACCTAGTAACTGCAGAATACAAATGTAGCCTTCAAAATAGGAATCTGAACATTAAGCTTTCCATTCCATGCAGTTATTTCTGGTTACTCAAATATAGCCATGTACATTCTCTTTCTCACTCAAACCTAGTAAATATGGAAACCTAACACAGATTAGTACAGCTGTAAAGATGTTAAGTACCAACACTAAGATGTTAAGTGGCCAGCTAATTGGGCATTCCTTTGGAAGATGTGTTAAGTACCTATTTAGTAAGAATCGCTAAGCATCCATAAAATAATAAACTTCCATGCTATTTTCAGAGAAACAAACATTAAACACAATTTCAGAAGAATTATGAGATTCCAATACCTGTTTCAAATACATCCATTGTGGTACTATAGGAGTCCCACAAAAAATGAGATGTTGTAGGCCTGCAGAAATAGATGATGCTGAACTAGAATAAATAATTCACTCAGCTGTGAATCTTCACCCCCAAGATAACTACCTGTCTCATTAAAAGAAAAAAACCACCACAAATACATAGCTTGAACTAATCTCTTAGTAGTGTCATTTAACTAGCACATAGTTTCTTCATCATTGCTCTCCCTGAGGCTTTTCGACCTCATGAAAAAGACTAAATAGTGAATCAGTCATGTAGTAAGAAAATGACTCTGGGTGGGGAACTGGCAGGTTTTATTTCCTGCAGTAAAGATCTCCGTATCTGAAAGCTAAGCACACATTTCTTACACAGTAGCACTTTCTAGTCCTAGTTTCCAGCAGCTTGATTATTGTAGTGGATAATGTAGAAAGAAAAGGACTTGTCAAGTTCTTAATTATGCCTTGCATATTTATGTAAATAGTTATTTACTGACAGCTGCCTGGCAGGAGTTGTCTGTTTAACAGAGTGAAATCTTCATCTAGAACAGAAAAGAAAAAAAACAAAAAACATCACCACCCCACACACATTACAATAAAATCTGCAGGGCTCCCTGCACTTACAGTTGAAAATCTAGACTTGAGCACACCTCAGTATGCCTTCCAATTGTTTCTTAGCTTCCTACTCCTAACTTCCCCATTTTGTTTTTATGTCTGTAACATCTTTTCTGACACAATCCCAGGTAGGATATTCAGTGCAGAAATTCAGCTGCCCTCTTAATTTGCTATAGTTGAGTAAGGGGAGGACAAGAGAAGGATTAACTCTTGTTTAGGAATATAGGTAAGCGAGATATGTGGTCAGATAAGAAAAAGATATCTGGAAACTCTATTTACACAGGGAATGGGTCAGGATCGGATTACTTTTGCCAGAGACAATGGGCCTTTTCATCAAAGGAAATCCCCACTGCTTGTGGTGGGGCCATATGTTGATAAACCCACTGATTGTGTATTCGTTCGGCCTATATCTGTACCCAGCTTCTTCCTTACATTGGGCAAGATAGGTGGAGATATCCCCCTTACACCCAGTGCCTGCACAGCACTGAAGTCACAATGAAAAAGGGGGAATTGAGACAGTAAACTGGGAAGCACAAGATGCAAGGAGGCTGTTAACTCAAGGAGCATTCATTGCTTAGCTCAGGAATTTGTTGTTTAACCCTTTTGCTTACTCGAGGAGAATTTATTGCTTCAGCAGAGAAGGGCCCCTGAGAAACCGAGGGGGAGGAAAGATAGGCAGAATTAGAGATTGCTGAGGTATGTGAGGTGAGAGAAGAGCTTAAAACTGGGACAAAGGTCGAAAAGACATGGTGAGGAAGATGTCTGACTTCATCCCAGATGACCACCAGAGGGGGAGGAAGACGTCAAGCCTTCATCCAATGGGAGCTACTGCGCATGCACTGGGGAGTGGGGACAAACTTCTGGAAAAGCAATGAATATGTTAATGGGTCTCAGGTAACACTTTTGAATAGGTATGGATTGGCTTATAAATGTACCGTTATCTCATTTACGGGTGTGCAAGCTAGGAGGAGCGATCCCCCTTGCACCCGGTGTGTGGCGCAGCGCTGAAATAAAGACATACTTGCTCTTTTAACATTACGAGGGTTAGAGAGATTGATTCTGCAAATCATAGTCATTGTAATCAAATAAGTCTCTCTATCCTGCACAGCAGTGGTAGACAAAGTCAGAATTTTCTGACTGGGAATAATTGGGGTGATTCAGCATATTGCTTCTAGGGGTATTTATAAGTTGTTTTGGTTTTGTGTGTGTATGTGTGCGCGTGCACACGTGTGCGCTTTGTTTTTCAAGGAGGGGGAGCTTACAGCAAAAACTGCTTGTTGTTAAACATGTGTGACTTTTCTTTTTACTATATTAAATGGAAAGGGCACTTATCCTGAAAGAATTTAATTTTATTATAAATTAGCTAAACTTGTTTTAAAATCCATATCGCCCAAGAAACATAACCATGGGCCCAAGATTAAATTATTTGAACTGTGTCTAAATGAATAACAAATTAGAAAGAGGCTGTTTCTATCAGCAGCATTCTGATAGTTCACAGATCATTTACTTCAAATACAAATACAACAAAATACAAATTTCAAATACAACAGGATAGGATTTTAGGAGTGGAATCACATCCCTTGGCATTCAGAAATGTCAGAAACCACTTTGGAAGGCAGGTCCAGCCACAGAACTTGTAACCAGTCTGTTTGTAAGTGGGTGGGGTTTCTTTTAATAATAAATAATAACAGATAAACTGAACCACTGGCAATAATACTTCCTGAAGGACAATTACAATTATAACCCACTGTCCTCTGGCAGGGATTAGCTTCACAGCTTTGAGGAACTTCTGAGATAACTGAGTAATGTGTCTCCAAGGATCAAAGCTAGCTATGTTAGCAGGATGGGAGTTAGCATTAGAAACACCAGGAAAGAATAAATCCAAGTAAGCCAATTGTATTGACAAGCACAGATTCAGTAAAGGTTTGCAGAGCATGACTCTTTCTGAAGCCAAGCTACAGGACTTTTTGCTAAGTAGACACTTGTAAGAAAATGTGTTGAGCAATATTATTTCTACAGTATCTTTTCCCTTTTACTACAATAACAACTGTTTGACCGACTGAAGTATTTATGACATCACCAGCCCTGTAAACTGCTATTTGATGTATTTGGCAATATTAAATATCTTGTCAAGTTTAGCAGTTATTAAAACCTGTGGTGTTTGTCCAGGCTGGTTTTAGTCACTAACCATAGCTCAGCTAAAAGAAAATTCTTCCTTCAGAATCAAGTGGAGAACTATTATTGTAAGATTCTGTTGTTTCTGAGCAAAATCACTTTAACTCTCTAGAGAATTCTAGAACGCATGGTATCAGCATCCAGAAGCTTCATAAGTACACAAGAATAAAATAGCTACTAGCCGTTTATCCCAACTTTACCGTATTCTGTAAAGATACCAGAAGGCGCTGTAAAATTCAGAGTAGTACTCAGCTCTAAGCATTTTTAAAATGCTCAGTATTTGTTTGTAGATGTCATTTGAAGTATTCTTTCATAGAAAAGCTTATTCTTTGTAATTATTCCATTTTCCCAGATTATCAAATCTTGTTCCTAAATTCAGTGGCTTTTCACCATAAGCAAATTCACTACAGTGGGAAGCCATCCTGCATACTAATATCATTCTGAAACCTCACTGTTGCAAAAGCTTTCAGTAGACACATGTATTACAACTAGCACAGGAGAGAAAATGCAATTAAGACTTTACATCAGGTAACCATAGCGTAAAATGCATGGAGTTTTTTCCAGATCTGGATGCTCAGCTGTGTATTGGCCTAACTTAACTGGTGCATTGAAACTTCTTAGTTTATATACCTATGTAGGCTCTTCTGACTCCACAGGATATTCCTGGTTCTTTTTTTTACATCAAACTATCACATAACTGGCAATTTGGGCGATTACTTAAAGTAAGAGAAAGCACCAGTCTTGTTGCTCATCTACGTCATCAACCAAGATGTAATCTGAGAGATTTTGTCTTCATTTTTTCATTACCGAATGAAACATTTCTAGTCTGAAGGCAAGCTAATAGTCATAGTTAGTGACCTGAGCAACATTAAAAGAAAGCATCAATTATTCATGGCGTGTGAACTAATCTGATAATCTCAATACTGCTATGACAATATTGAGTACAGATATTTTATTTAGCTTAGTGTGCTGTAGCAAAAGCAGTTAATGAAACATAATACATTATAATAATTACAATGAAGTTTTAAATTGTGGAGCATAGTTTGTTCTGAAAGTAAGATATTTTTCTTAATGTATATTTCCATTTAAGAAAAAAAGGAAACTGCGGTATATTTTCTCATTGTATATGAGAAAATGGCTATACACTCAAGAGAATTAGTACACATTCCCTCAATAGTCCAGGTATCATATTTGGTTGACAAGTAAAAGACATACAGAATCATAACTAGTATATACGCCATTGCAAAAACACTGCATTCAAGTTCTTGCATATATGTTAACAATTCCTACTTTTTATTTTGTCAAAAGGAACAAAATTGGAATCTAATTGTCAATGTCCAATATGTGTTTTGGCTTCAGTTTGAGTGGGAGTACATGTGGTCATATTTATTTTTTATATGAACTCAAATGCATGCTAGTCTTGTTCTGAAGTACTGAGCACACTATGAAAGCCTTATTATAGATGGTAAATTGTTATTATTAATACAGATACACACTGTAGTGCTGCTGCAGGTTGAGAACTCTGTCAAAGATCTACACATTTTACAGAACACAAATGTCTGTCATCAGTGGGATTGCCTTTCCCGTAGGCTTACTATGGCATCTTTCCTTTGTATTGATAATGGACCAAACAAATGTACAACTCACCTTGGCATCTAATATTGTGCTTAGATGTATTTCAAATCTCTTCAAGATCTTTGCATATTCATGAATGCCTATTTTGAATTCAAATCCATCAGTAAAATACAGACTTACTTTCAAAAATGTGCTAAACTCAAATGTTTTACTTTTTTTCTTTACCACTGGCAAGGAACTAATATCTGTATATAGCAAAGACTTAAGAGATCACATTATAATAGGAAATACTAGGGCTTACTTGCTCCTCTGCTAATCATATGCACACACACAGGAACTGGAGTTAGGGGGAAAAGGACCATGTTAGAACATTGTGTGCACTTGCTTTTTGGTTTGGATCAGTACTTTTGAAGCAATTCTTAACAATCTCCAATTTGTCTTTTTTGTAGCATCAAAAAATCCTCTCAAACTGGATTCCTCCACAGTGAAGCTAAACCAGAAGAGCCCAAGGAAAGTGCTGCTGCTGAGGGCACAAAGTCTACAGTTCCAGACAAGAACCAGTTCAGAGTTCAGTTCTTGCTCTGACCTAAGAGAATATCCTCTTTATCAGAATTTTTTTTTTTAAACAAGGTATAAAAGCCTTTGCTAGTACCCCAAGCAAGACAGAGAAAACAATTTAGAAGTTCAAATACAGTTCAAAATACTACAGTCTGACTTGTATCTGTCACTCACTCAGTTTCAATATTAGAAATCTGTCATATATTCTGGGGATAGTTTCTGAAGATCTCTAAAAACCTGCTAACCATTCCTGCAGACATCTTAAGATTTCATAGCAAGAACTACTACCTGTCAATGGGTGACAGTCTTTTGCATTTCTGGCCTTTGTTCTATCTTGAACATTAAACCAAAAAACAAGATGAAGGAGACAACATGATAAGAAACTACCATAGCATTCACACAGTTCCAGATCATTCTGAAGTGGGTCATTTTAAGCAGAGCAACTTATTTTTGAGCTCAATTACAGAAATTGACCTACAAAATATAGTTTCAGTCTCCGTTAAAATGAACTGAGGAGTAAGCTGGTAGCTACTCCAGCATACAGGTAAACAGGGCCTGAAGTTAATCCTGCAACTTAATACACCTTATAATGTGACATAAAGCTGCTGTACCCTGGCAAAAGAACTAGGCTGGGTAATACTAAACTTGCAGAATAAATGAGAAAAACAACATTACAATGCAACCTACATCCTCACCCCTATACTTATTAGTGTTCAAATTAACTTCTTTACTTCACTGTGAAAAAATCAAGTTTGTAAGTCTCTATCTCAGTAGAATTTAACTTTCAGTTCTATTATTTTTACTATGACAACCAAGGGCATTGTTGAAGTGCCAAATGCTTTCTTGACTCAGATTAACAGCAAGAAAACCTAAGGATAATTGATAAAGTCAGAACTGATTGGAATCTGCCAGAGACACCAGCTAGGGTTTCTGAAGGAAAAGACAGTTCTCTCCTAATATTTTCATGATGCTAGAGAATTTAGGATCACTTTTCATTAGCTGAACTTGAGGGTGTAATTTGAGCTTTCATAAGACCAAACCCTGTTAGGCTGGATTCTACAAAGAGCTGTTTTGCATCACTGAATCTCCATTAAAGGTCAGCTGACAACTCTGAAGTGTTGGTGAAAGAGAAATCATTAAAAGTAATATTATTGATCAATGTGTAATTGTCCCATTAAAATTCATGAAGTTACCAATGATTGTTCTTCTCCAATAAAAATAATTTACTAGGTGTGTGCATTTGATGTCATATCATACTTCAGGGAATTTTACAAGCATTTTCCTTGTTTTTTGTGTTTTTTTTTAAAGTAGAAGTTAAAATTGACCAAGGCATCACATGAGCATAATACTTCTGATCATCCAGTATCTCCACCATTTAACATAATTTAAAAAGAATTCGTAAGCAGTAAATGTGAAATTTTCATTTTAATACTTGGTTTAGGAGCTTTTTCTTCCTATCTACATGAGACAAATTAAGATCTGTCACCTTCTGACACATCATGGAAGTCATCATTAGAATTCACTTTCCCAGACCTTCCTTCTCAAATGCCACAAATGGACTGCAGTTTCATAAATTATCAGATCTTTCATCTTTCTTTTTAAGTAAGCACCTGAGTAAGGCTAGAGAAACGTTCTTGCTGCCCTTCTCTTTTCTTGAGAAAAATTTTAACCTGTCCTGCTCAGAAGGACAAAACATGACAAAATTCTCCAGAAAGTTTAGTAGGTAAAGGACTGCTTAAACATGTAGCTGGGAAACATGCCATGTTTCGTTGGCCCAGTAGTGCATACAGAGGACCTGACAAGAAGATGTACTATAATATACAAGCAGTATCAAAGGCACATGCTCCATCCAAGTCTGATCTCATGCAATTTTTATTTTTGGTTTGGTTCATTTTTTAAATACAATGCTTTTCCTGAAACTTAAGGAACTTCTAAGTGGGG
This sequence comes from Perdix hodgsoniae, assembly GCA_035772895.1. Classification (NCBI taxonomy): domain Eukaryota; kingdom Metazoa; phylum Chordata; class Aves; order Galliformes; family Phasianidae; genus Perdix; species Perdix hodgsoniae. The sequence goes on along the minus strand of JAPSGF010000002.1, from coordinate 20,029,240 downwards.
GGAAGGTGGGGAAGCAAAGTCAATTCATCAATACAGTTACCATGATTTTGATGAAGAACAGTTAGAACTAAATCCACTTACTGGATGCACATTAGTATTAGCAATGACTTTTAGTATGTGAGCCAGTATGATTTTGAAGGATATTAGCATGCTATCTGAATTTCATGTCTATTTTTTTCCTAATTACTTAAAATCTAGTACATTGTACAACATTTTAGTCATTTTGCACATTGAGTTCTATTATTTTTACCATGGCAATCAAGGGCATTGTTGAAGTGCCAAATGCTTTCTTGACTCAGATTAACAGCAAGAAAACCTGAGGATTATTAATAAAGTCAGTACTGATTGGAATCTGCCAATCAGAGACAACAGCTAGGGTTTCTGAAGGAAAAGTCACTCCACTGATGAAAGATCTAACATGGTCAAGTAAGGGGAGCAGAGACTTCCAATGGAGGCAGCTGTTATTAGCAAAACTTATGCCCCTTCTAATCCACACACATTTCAAACACCAGTATTTAAAGAACAAAAAAAAGCTTTGATACTTTTTTTTTTACATAATAAGCAATGCCTGGTGGAAGAAGACAGACAGCTTTAGACATTTCTATCAAATGAAGTTCTGCCACTCTTGACAAACAAATTTATGGGTAAATACCAGTGGGGTTTTTTGAAGGTCCACATCTTTCTCTTTCCTCACCTGATTGATAGCCACAGATGTGGAATCCATCCTACTCACTCTTATGAAAGCTAAAAGAGAATTAAGCTTTTATATAAAAAAAATTTCTGACTTCTATAACCAGTTAGAATTTGCAGCTAACATTGGGTATCATGTTAAAAAGGACAAAGCTGAAAAAAAAAGTAGCTTCGAAAGAATAGCTAGCTTTCAATGCGTTTGTTCTATTTTCAGAATCATTGCATCCTTGCACTTTAAGAAACAAAATCATTTTTACTTCTGTTCTCTCAATTAAATTAGCTAACAAGAATTTCAAATCCAGCCAAACAAGTAATGAAAATACTATCAGAATACAGAGTAACAAGCTTTGTGCTCCATGAATAGTTTCTATATCAATATTCATTGACTCCCAAATTGCAAATTCAAGCTGATTCCCACTGCCAGTCTAAAATATACAAGCAGCATCAATCAGTCAAGCTTTACTGCATCTGCTTTTCTTGTGGCAGAATTATATATCTGGTTAAAATATGCAATAGGAATACACAGTGGAAGTATACAGCACAAACGCAAACTAAAATAGCTAGTAAAATACATCTACTGATACACTGATTTATACTATAAGGTAGTGTGAATGCAGCAATTACTCTAAAACAATACTGCTGAGAATATTCTAGCACAATATTGCTATACTCTCAGTAGTCCTGTATCATATTGTTACATCTCACATTCATCTCTGCTTAACTTTCCAGGTTTTTCTTCTTAACAGTGCTAATGCCAAAAAGGAGTTTTTTACCTCTCAGCAAATAACTAATTGAAATATGTACTTCCAGGATATCTATTCTAAGATCTGGTTTAAATTCTCTTTTCCTATAGAAAATAAAATGCTTTTATTTTCATTCCCTTTTTATTACTAGACGCTTCTTTTAACTGTAAACCTCTGCTTTTATGTCACAGATGAATGATAAAAGTCTAGTGAGCAGAAGAAGAGTATCTTGGCTTTTCATTAAGCAGCCATGATACACAATTTTTTATTTTACTTCAGTTTCTGTCTTTGATCCTCCAACCTCAGAAGCTGAAGTACATTCTGCCCCTACCTCCTTTTCTTTGAATATGAACAGCAGGCATGATCCTCAAGCTTTCTTGTGGAGAGCATCCCAAAATTCCTGTGCCCCATTCTTTAACAGACATCGGTAGCAAAAGTAAGCAAGACGGCTCCTACTCTATTCAGACTTCCCTCAACTCATTCAGGGTACATTACCTAATAAAGGAAGGTAAGACCAGAACATTCTAATCATCAAATCTAAATATTAAGCAGGGTAGATTTAATATGGAGATACAGACCTGTTCTGTTTTCTCACAAAGTATAAAAGCTCAGCGAGACTCCTCTGCAGAGCTAAACTTGGGGAAGCCTTCCCAAAGAAAATATAGCTTAGTTTAGCCCCAGGTGTTAACACGGGTCTAAGCCATTTATGAAAACAAAGCATTTAAGTTCTCACATATACCTTTCCACAAGGCTTCTCTAAAGCTAATGATACTTTACAAGAGCTCTAAAGCCACCCATTTGTAACTGCCGGGATGACCTTCATTTCACTCAAAATTAAAGCAAAATCACACTTAAACTGCCTATTCCAGCATCAAATCACACTTCTCTGAGATGAGCCACGTTGCACTTTGATGCCTTTTAAAGCTGTGTTATGCCTGTCTGTCCTACCTGGGTGTGTAAGTACACACAAACATTACTGAGATTTGTGCATTTTCTTTCCTCTGCTATAGCAATTGCATTGTTAGTTGTTCCAAAATGTGATCCATACTACAGTTCCTAGTGATGCCAGTGAACTGCTGACACTGGATCAGCCACTATGTACAATAAGCAACCTCAACAAGAAAGTGTATTATCAGACAGTATTTCTTGTTAAATCCTTTGGCTGCCAGAAACTAGAAAAATCACGATGTAGCTGAAATAATGAACAACCTGCTGTACACATTGCCTATAAGATGTAATCAAGCATTGATTTTCTCTATTCTAGCAAACTTAAAGAGCATTTTCAAGACACTACACACTCTTTTTTTTTTTATAATTTTCTTCTCTTTCTTCCAGTAAGAACTTCTCTTTCAGTAACTAGAAGGAATAATAGATACCAGAGTTTAAGATGGAAACACCCTCAAGTTTTTCCATTGGATTTTACATCAAAGCATCCCTAGAGCAAGGGGTATAAACTGAAGCCACTATAATCAACTTTGTCTATTTGGAGCATTTTGGACAAAGAACCTGTTTTAGCCTCTAAGGAAATTAATGTTCAGATTAGGAGTCAAGCCTAACTACAGGGCTTATTCTTTTAACTCTTACAGCTTCTTTCTTTCGATGCCACTTGAGTATTTATTCAGGTGCAGTCAGCTGCACTCACCTGCTGCCTGCCCTTCACCAGACAAGCCAACTCAGGCTCTGCAGCTCTACAGCTGTATACTTGAGCTGCTTCATCCCACCTCCTTAAGGCACCACAGACTCATACACAGTGCCAGCCAAGACAACTAGTTCCAAGTTAAAGTTATTCTTGTCTGAATCAGAGATTTGAACAGCCTACATCTTGCTGTATAGACACGTTCTGCTGTTGAAGTAATTTCTTTTTCCAAAGACAACACTGGAAAAATAATATAAGCAGCAGTTTTAAAAGTAAATAGCCTTAGATTAGTTTTGTTAGAAGTTATCAGCCATAGTAACTTGCTTAAGAGGCTGTATGTTCTACAGGATGATTTTGAAGTAGGCTTAGACTGCATCTATACAAGATGAGAAATTGGAATTCAGGTGACAGAGTGAGTACTTGGCTCCTTTACAGATTTTTCAGCTAACCTGAGGAAATAACTTAGAAATTCAAGCTGAGATTCATCTGCCCTGTTAAGCATACAAGGCTGTGCTGATATGTGTCATTCGCCTTTTCTCCTTCCCTGCATACCCAAACATTCCTGTCAATCATTTAGCATTTGTATTACATTGACATCTATGTTTAGATGCCAGAAGCTTCTTACATTTCTCAGGTACCCCTTCACACATGCTCAGCACACAGTTTCTGTCAACTTTGACATCTCAGATTTGTGTCTAAAGCCGATCAGGATATTTCACCTACTTCCAAGACATTACATTTCTCTACTGTAGCCTATAAATTCCATACCTGAATTATAATTACTCCATTTTGGCAGATTAGATCTGACACTCCTGAAGCAGGAAGAGGCTTGAACTCCAGATGAAAGCAGTGATTCCTTAAGGGCCTGTCTTGGCTTGCAGATTAGTAAATAGTGAGAGATGTGACTAACAAATGCAGGATGTTTTCCAGAAGAGATTAGCATGGAGAGGCTGTTAGGAGTGCACTGTTAGGGGATATATCTGTTAAGGATGATCAGCAGAAACTGCACGTGAAACATTAGGCTATATCTGACAGGTAGACTACGGATAGTTTGAATAGTTAGGACACAATAGGAATTTCTAAGCTCAATGAGGGCAGAACTAGAAGGCCTACAACAATATTGTGGATTTCTACCCACAGAAGTAGTGAGAGAGGTTCACTAGCTGATGCTGCACATTAAAACCTATCAACTCCAGCTTGCTTATCTTCACAAACACTTGGAAATTTTTTTCTGGAATATATTCCTTGCTAAATATGTTAAAAGCTCTGTATGCCTCAAGTCATGATGAAATATTCTCTTGGCCTCCATCCAGGCTCAACCCACAAATTGGTCTGGACTATACAGATGATATATGGCCTCTCCTCCTTGCCAATCACAGAATGTCAGGGATTGGAAGGGACCCTGAAGGATCATCTAGTCCAATCTCACTTCTGGAGCAGGAGCACCTAGATTAGGTCACACAGGAATGCATCCAGGCAGGTTTTAAATGTCTCCAGAGAAAGAGACCCCACAACCTCTCTAGGCAGCCAATTCCAGTTTCTGTTACCCTCACCATGAAGAAGTTTTCTCTGATAATTACATGGAACCTCCCGCTCTTCCAGCTTGCATCCATTGCTCCTTGTCGTATCATTGGATGGTTGGCTGGCTCCATCTTCCTGACACCCTTTATTTACAAGCAGTAATGAGGTTACCCCATAGTCTCCTCTTCTCTAAACTGAAGAGACCCAGCTCCCTCCATGTTTCCTCATAAGGGAGATGATATTTCTCACTATATAGCTACTCCATTCTTCTCCTAAGAGATGAGGGGAGCAACAAGTCTAGCAAGACATACTAAGAACATCCAGTCAGTTGAGCTAGTACTTGCAGTACTTAATTTCTTGCACAAGTAACAGAGCTGGCCATCCACTCCTACATTTCCTCCAATCTTCTCTCCTGATGCATCACTTATCTGATGTCTCTAAGCTAGCTTCCACTGGCCCTGAACATCATTTTGAATCTAGACTGTGGCACTGATCAGCTACAGAGAACAAGATCAGGAATGTGTGACAGGAATGAAAAGCATGGGAAGGCTTAAGTTATGTCACTAGTATATAAGCACTGCCTTGTATTTGACTTTGAACTTGTTTTCCATTCTCACACCTTCCTAGTGGTGTGGATGTGTTTCTGATTGGTCATTCTCACTAGTCATCAGAGAGGGTGGAATTTACTATCAAGACTGATTACAGGTATCTGGTCTACCCAATTCCTCCCATCAGTTCTAAAACAACAAAGAATAAGGAAGAAGTTTCCCAGGCTGCACAGTTATTGTGTCAAGTTCTGAATGAATAGCCACATCTACATTGTGATGGTCAGTGGGTCAGGAAACAATGTCTCACTGCTAGCAGCCCCTGTTTTTTTATTTCTGTACTTATCACTGGGCCCTGCAATAGTTCTTCTGAAATGGGGGTGATGGGGCAATGCCGTGGTCTTTTTGCAAAAGAGTTTTGAAAGCTATGATGAAGGAGTGCATCTATATGTAAAAGTGGAAAAAAGGTGGAAGGTGAGGGTAGGGTGATGACTTGTAGATGTTCTGCAAATACCCTGCAGGCAGAACGATGCCTAAAAGACAGGTCAACATAAAAGGATTGATAGATTCCCACAGCAGTTGGCTCTTAAACTACATTGTGATGATTTTTTTCCACTGTAAAATCAGAATAATGTTTTCTTCCTTTCACCTCTGCCTGTGTTTTCTTTATAACCAGAATTGACCCTCCTCTTGCTTAGCCCTGCCCAATACTTCCACTTCAACACAAAACTCATGTAAGTGCCCATAACCATTTCTAGAAAGGCTTGAAAAGCACACAGGGAAGAAAATTGGTATTTCTGTGAAAACATTAATATTTAGATTTATATTTTATACATTATATACATGTGTATGCATATGTATATGATAATTTTTTTTTTATTCCTATTTCCAGGACAGAATTTCTTCTGGTTCAAACAACTACCATTTAAAATTAACTTGGCTTAAAACTCAATACCTAAAAGAACAGCTCTCTCCCCTTACCCAAAATCAGGTATGGCCTCTGTTCAGTATCATAGTCCTTCATTCTGCCTTCTCAGCCAGCTACCAATGAGTGATTTTAAGATTACTTCATGTTTTCTTGCGCAGGTATGTTAAGTAGATCAGGTACTTGTAACAGTCTAAGCACATGTTCCACAGGCAATGCTATGAAGTGGAGGCAATGGCTCTGAAATCAGCAAGGTTCAGTTGGTTCTGTGCAAGTTCATATCCAGATACAGATTTGATTTCAATGGAATACTTTCCTTTTTTCCTGCCTTTAACTTTCGGCTCCTTAGCAACAGACACTGAAAATTAGTTACAAAATTATGGGGTTTTTTGTGAATTTCAGAAAATTCTGGAATTCTTCTTGCTATTTTTTTAATTCTTCATAAGTTTTTCATATTTTTCGTTTTCTGTTTTCTCTTCCCTGTCCAATGTTTCAGTAAGACACCTTTAGTTCCCTTCAGACAGCTTGAAGGTTTATTCCTCCTAGTTATGTTTTTCATACATACAATTCTTCCTTCTCCTACCTTTTGTCTTCTTGGCTTTCTATTTTCCTTTATAATTCTTTCTGTAAAACTTAAGTCAAGATAGTTAAACTTCTTTCCCCACTGCTTTCTACTTTCTAAATTGGTGTGTTTTTGTTTTCCCCTTATGTTAACCAGCCCTGAGCTCTGCATGTCTTTCCAGAGCTACTTACAGTACCTAGAGCTAAGCTGGCTTAGCTATCTCTATACAGCAGCGTATACATAGGTGCTATCTGTCTTTAACTAACTTAACTTGATATCAACTATAGTGCAATGGCTCCAACAGCAATGTATAATATACAGATGTTATAATTAAGAAATACACAAGAAAGTTATGCTAAACAGATTATCACAGCAAAGAAAATAAAGAAAAATAGATGGAAAGCTTACCCTTATCCCAGGTTTACTGAAAAGACACCAAGAAGAGCAATTACTGAAAGAACCCTTTCCTCTATGGTAGTCAGCTCTTAAATGGGGTCAGCTCTTAAATGGAGCAAAGCTCCACCCCTCCCAGTAGCACAGGTGAATTGGCTTCACCTGAGAGGTTTAGGCCATGATTCAGCAGTTTCCATGAAGCAGATGAGTGGCTGTGTATCTAGAATTTTTGGAATGTCTGTAAAGTCTGTATTTTCATTGTAATTGATATGTGAGCTGGCTATATCATTTTGCATTACAGTCCATAAGTTAGATAAGCTACAGACATATTCATGAATGCAGTGCATCTAAAGTTTTCATTCCAAACGTGCATCAATGTGCTCTTATCATGTTTACCTTTTTTTCTGTGGCCTATTTTGACTCATGGCTCACCATCAAAGTGTGGGATCAAAAAAAGTACCCAGAATGAAGCATTTTGCAATGAGGCTTTTAGCACTGGTAAAAGGATTTTTATTGGCAAGAACCTGGGTACCTTATAGTCTCCAGTCACCCTGTTTTTTGTTTCTTCCCATTGTATATAATAATTATACAAGTATTTATTATTAAAAAATTTAACACTTTTAACAAATTGACCAGACAGTCTGTACAATCAAAAGCTCATTTTTCCAGTTTGCTTCAAGTCCCCATAAAGCTTTTCAAGAAAATATGGGGCATTATAATCAGGCTACTGAGTAACAGCTGTGAAATGCTATTTGAAGAAAATGGCAAAACTCTCATTAACTCCAGTACAACCCAAATTTTACCTAAAGAAAATTAAGGCCATTCTAGGGAAAGTCTGACTTCTCATATGATGAAGGTAAAAGGAAACAAAAGGCCTTTAGGGAAGATTAGAACCCAATAAGTTGAAAATTCAGCACCTGCTCCCCTCAAATGCAAAATACTGAGCATAAATGTTCCTATTTACAGAAATGTCCCTGAAGCAGATGCCAACTGTTTTCTTATGATAAGAATAACTGAGCCTTTTTTTCACTGGCAGATCAAGTCTACCTTTTAGTCTTAGATACTCTCCCTTCAACAGGCATAGCTTAAAAAGATTCGGCTTTAAGTCAAGCAAGCTAATTCCTCATTTAAATACTCATTACTACTAGGTACATAAGTAAACAGGAAAACAGAACTCATTTGTTATAAAAGCAAGTTTAGCTTTCACTGGCAGAAATATTTTGCAGCTGGTGGTGTTCTCAAAGTCGGGAAAAGCAGCCCCTCTTCTAAGAAAAGGGACCGTGTGATTTACATAGCATCATGAGACTGAATGATGAAAAATACATCAAGCACTCTGAATGTCACTAATAAACTAAGCAATGTGAAGTTCACACGGGATTCAGCAGAGGGACTGATGCAATGCCCATTGAACTTTGGGTTAGAGCGCTGTGTGTGTGCTTCAAAGAAACTTTCATGCTCAGCACATAATGTGAATCTGTCCCTTTAGCTTTATAACCTGCTTTGAGAGTTAAGTTTTGTCAGAGTTAAAACTGTAATTGATTCAGGGAACTCAAGTCCAACCAGCCTGTCCCCAGATGCAATTACAGCATTGTTCAAAACTTGTCTGGGTAATTAGAGTTAACTCATTAACCCATAATGTGTGCTGGCATGGCTCAGCCCTAGTTTACTGTAAGGCTCCTAAGCCATGCTGTAACTCCATCTTGAAAATGGGGCTTTAGAATCCTTTATGGCTGCAGGACCAACAGAAATCAAGCTAAAATAGCTTTATCCGTAACTGCTATTTCTTTTCTTCCCAGGGAGAGTTCCAGGAATCTCAAACATTCTACTTACTTAGTGTTTACTTCAGCCTGCTCTGAACTGCTCTTTCACAACTTCTGTGTCACTACAAAATGAGCATGCTTTCTACTTCCCTATGTATAGTAAACTAATCAGAGAATGAAGGGGCTTCATCTTTATTTATTAAGCTCTTCTGATTTAAAGAGATTGTGAGTTCCATCACACCTCTGGTAGCTGAAAGCCTACCAAGGAGATCGGGAGGTTCAATCGCACAAACAGCCTGATGCTGTTCCCTCCAGCACATCTGTCAGATAGCAGCTGGGAAAGAAGATGACCAGTGTGAGGTTGCTGGCAGACTGCTGGAAAAGCTCCTGCCAAGCTCTAGCTGCAGAGCCATGAGTTTATAGACTATTTGCTAGTGTTCCCTGAGGTGGTAATTAAGGCTTTGCATTGGGAATGTGAGGGCAATAATTGTGCTGTAAAAACACTTCACACCTTCATGAAGAAGATTGATTTGTGCTTTACAGAATCATAGCTGTGAGAGACTGACAGGCCTTTCTCACAGAAGAAACATCAGGAGACAGAAACATCTCTCATTATGTACTTCAAGGATGCATTAAATGGAGCTTACAAATATATGGGCCATCAGAATAAAGACTGTTGTCAATGGTAAACTTCCCTCCCTGTATATTTTTGCCTTGTTTTACAATGAATCAGTGCTACACTTCCTGCAATGAAAAAATCTGTAGCAAAGGGAGTGCTTTTGTGTGCTTGTTGGCCTATCATAAAAGCTAATAAAATGTCAGTTACAAAGGAAGACAAAAAGAGAAACAAAACATAAGAACATTTCTTACAAATTAAAACTGTTTATGTCAAACAAAAGTGGGTTCAATTAATAAAGAATAATCTGATTTTAAGAAAATAGCCTCCCTGAGAATAGTGTCTGGCTGCAGCCTCATGGGAAGGATGGGGTGTAGATGACATTCTCTACTAGGATCAACTCATTTTGAAATGTTGTGCTTTAAAAAGGCAGATGTCCATGCTGAGGCCAGATTTCTATTCTATGCAAAGTAGATTTTCTCCTTTCTCCATAGGAGGAGTAGAAACACAATGCAAGGCATTTGATTTCTACCTGCAATATTTCAGGGACACATCCTTACAGTAACCATCAAGACAGCACACCTTGAATTCAAACTGTTTCAAAGAGAATTTGATGCTCTTTTACAATGCAATTAATTCTTCTTTTTTGGATGACTTTTATGTGGGCTTCTGTGGAGCAGTAAAATTTTAGACTCTAACGACTCTTTTTCTGTTGCTGAGAAAATATTTCTTTCTTGTCTCATTTATTCGCTCTAAGCAATGATCTTCCAGTGTAAGAAAATAGGAAAGGTGCACATAAAGTATTTCCAACAGACTTTTTGCCACATTAGAGGTCCAGCTTGCTCACTTGTATAGTATACTATACAATAGTATAGTTTTATCCATACAGTCATTTTATCAGAAAGCATGAGGAAAACAAGAGAGAAATTTTCTTCCTTGAAGGTTAGAAAAACCTAGCATTGATTCCCATGACAAAATAGACCTATGGAAAACCTCATAAGGAAAGCTGTCTTTGCAAAAGGAGATTCACCAAGACATTTTTATGGTGACTGTAACCAGGACTGTGTTGAACTCCAAGGGGAAATAATTTTAGGTGACAACCTGTACTGAAAAGTGTGCCACTCTCAATTTCTTATGTACTAAGTCATTTAATCTTCTCCTACTGCAACACACTTCAAGATCCTGAAATGCATAGAAAATGACAAGAAATTTGACCTTGCTGTTCTCAGAGTATCATGAAATTCTGTAAAATTTGCAGAGAAACTAAACTTGTCATAATCTGGACCCAGTCATCCTTCTCAAAACGTTCATGTTCTCTGGTCCTATTCCTGAAGTCATTGTCATAGCAATTGTCATGACAATTGATACTAAATTTTGTGTAGCAGCCTTATATCATCCCCTGTTCTACAGCATTTGGGAGTTGAAATCTTGTCTCTGGTACATGAGAATTTACCTGAAGATGCTAACACATGGTTTTCAATTCAGGATGTTATCACAGACTCAGGTAAAGAGGGAACTATGCTCACCCCTGTCAGAGTTGGCTCCATTATAGTATACTAGACTGATGACCCCCACCCATAAACAGGCAGCAATGAGTGCTGTCAAAGCACAATACTGCAGTCTTAAAAGTATATACAATCTGAGTGAAACAAAAGAACAAACAAATCTATTGCACTAGGGAAAGTTCAAGTGCTGTCTCATCTTCCTGCTGTCCTCTTAATATTAAATTTATTCAGTTTTCTCTGAACCTGGTAGCTGGAGGTTCACAACTAATTGGGCCTGAAATTATTTCTTTTTCTACAATTGATTGAGAGTGCAGATCTGGGAACACAAACTTGAAAGCCAGAATGAAGGCCATTAAAAAATGTGGCCTCATAGTGTTAGCTGTTCTGTTGGCTGCCTTTCAGAGTAATTTGAAACTGATCAGCTCTTACTTCAGCAGTAGAATGGAGCAATTTTCTACCCGGTTATCATAAACAGAACAAGTAAACAGCAGTGTCTAAGAGGAGTTACAAAGCCTTGTATACTCAAGGTCACAGTTTGGGCGAGTGGCTTAGCAAAGCTCTGACAGATGTATAAGAATTCTTAGCACAAAAGCTTGTGATCATTTGTGTAAATAATGACAGGGGGATGATCAGCACAGATGAACAGGCTCATGCCTCCACTGCGTCATTCAACTGGGCATGTGTGCAGCTCAGGGGACGTTTTGCAGCCACCTCCCTTTGAGCCTTCCTTACAATTGCACAACTGTGAAAATGAGACTTAGAATATTCCAATATTTTGCATTGCCCAGACAGGACCAGAACAGTCATTTAGATCTGATTTCAGAACTTAGTCTTGTTTTCTTAATCCTCAGTTCTTCCAAGACCTTTGCAAAATCAAAACTGGAACAGTAAGAGGCATAGCCAGACATAAATAGCTCTTTGAAAGGTGGCCTTGTTCAAATTGCTTTAAGCCAGCAGGACATCCATGTGTTATGCAGTGATAGTTGTACTGGAGTGGCAGGAAGAGGCATTCTTTAGTTCCTAGAATATTGTGTACCAATGCCATGCATTGTTAAATATTTACTATCTTCCAACTCCTAACCTTCAGCAGCATTAATGGTTTATGGGCTGGTTCGGCCCAGTTCCGTGACTAGCGGGGCAGAGGGATTTCACAAAATCTGTGCCTCTGGAAAAAGGGAACAGGGAACCCCAAAATAATTGAAAACGGCAGCAATGATCTGAGGAGAAACAAACTAATTTACTAAATATAGTATTGGAATGCAAGATAACACACTATAATACAATATAATTAGAATTGAAGCTAATAAATCAATTATAATGAGAGAGAGAATGTCCAAAAGGTGGATAGGCCTCACCATAACACTGAGGTGAGATGCACAGTCTGGTTAGGCAGCAGGGAGACGAAGAAGAGCTGACAAAGAAGAGCCCATCAGGTGACCTTGCCAGGAGTTATTTCCTCTCTGTGATGACAAAGTCCCCTGGGGAACGTAGTTCTTCTCTTCTCCGGCACGTACCCGGAACTGGAGCATTAACAGTTAAATTCCCAGTGCACTGCATGATGTTGTGATGTGGAATACCAATAACTAAAAATCATAAAACCATGACAAGCAGAGAATAAAGCAAACTCTCAATCTACACTGCAGGTTTTAAAGAACATTTACATCCCTCAAAATAACAGGAGTTATGTACATCTGAGACATTATTTTCTCCAACTCCTCAAGTACTCAACAGAATGAGATATCTGTGGTTCACACACTGATGTTGCTTTTGGTAATGCATTCTGACACAGGAAACACATTTTTAGACCATCACCTCTCAATAGGAAAAGCAAACAAACTTTACCAGCAGAAAGTTATAGGAGTGTATGATAGAAGTGTTTATTGGCAGAAAACATGAATGAAAACTGAATCAAGAAATCTACCAGGAATTACAGTTACAACAGATGAAGAGAGTTTTAAAGAATTTCTTACTACACTTTTAAAACCTGAATGATATTTCGGATAGATAAGTTTTTAAATACAAATAATCTCTCTCAAAGTTAAGTTCAAATGTTTGTTTTGTTTTGTTTTTGCTTTTTTTCCAAAGGAGTGACAGAGAAAAGTTCTAATATTAGAAGGGAACAGAAATTTTACATAAAGTTCTGGAACGTTTGTCCTAATGCACATACCAAATCAAATGGAAAATAAATCAAATGGAAAAAAATATATATATAAGGAAGGTCATTGAACAAAATCAATAAGTAAATAAATGTTTTTCATTACATTTAGACTTCAGAAAAAGTCTACAATGCAGAAAATAAAAAGCTTATCTATCTGAAATTTATGGGGGAGGAAATGTAGAAACAATGAATATTTACTTCTTGTTATCGATTTCTAGATGCTGACATGAAAATATTATCAAAACAATCACACAAAACTGTTGCAATAAATTCATGTAGCATATGATTATGTTATTTGTTAGCATATTCATCTGGATGATCTGGATAATCTGAGAGACATTTTACCTACTTCTGTTTATCAAACAAGTTACAGGAAAGTTAGGAAACATTTCATTCTCATTTGCTGAAGTCATTAGCCTGGTTTGCAAAATACATTTATTTGCTTTTAAGTCAAGTCTCTCTGCAGGCAGTCTGATGAGACTTTATTTCAGGCCTCGTGTAATTGGGAACAGAAGCAGAGAGAAACTTCATCGTTGCTTAAAGTATACAGCAGCAATAGGTGCTGTGCACAGTGCTGGAGCATGAAATTATGGGCTGCTGATTTTGGTGAGCTATTTTAGTGAGCTATTTTATGAGTCCTCATATAAAATACATATACATGTATATATACATATATATACATATATGTATATATACATATACATATACAGCAATATTGCCCCCAAATACTGCAGTCATAATATTTACTGTGGAAATTCTGCTACACTCTTGAAGTAGAAATTTTTCATCCTTCCATTCCATCAGAAGACAGAGAGGATCAGTCACCCTGAACATTTCTTAAAATCTGTGTGGCTAGTGAGATCTGTAAGGGATGTCCATAGGTGCCTTAACCCCCGCAGCCAAGCTGTGATGTGCACTCCCAACCATGCATCTCCTATATTGATTTCAAATCCTTAGCAATTGAATATATGCTCAGACAAGGAAAAATCAGGGGCTTATATTGGAAGTAGTTTCCATATTCAGTTCAGTGATTTTTCTCCCAAGGGCAACCAATAAGTACATATTTAAGTACATTAATTTGTATGGGTGTTTACAGCACCTTTAGTTCAAATGACAGTTTTTCAGAAGTTGCCTCCCAGAAACTGAAACACAAATACACATCCTGAATCCAGGACATGGGATCATGCAAAATGCAAAAGATTTTAAATAGTGGAGAAGCATTTGGGGAAAAAGAGCCAATACACTAGTAATGACAGCTACTATAAAGCCTCCTGAATCCAGAGGTTGCAGGCATATTGATGAAGATTATATCATTTTTTCCCGGACATCTTAACCCAACAGGAAATTATAAACAGAAGGAAAATTATAAAACAAGTTTTTAAGTATCACCTTCTTGCATATCAGTATCCTCTGAGCCTGAGTCCTATCCTCTTACCGAGTAAAAAACAAAACAAAAAAAAAACAAGATTTCCTTTACTAAATACTGCAGAGAGCTCCCAAGAAGTGAAATGAGTATCTGCTGTTAATATGGAATTGCAGCTCCTTATTACTGATGGCAATAAAAAAAAGACACAAGAAACAGCTTAATTACAAGATCCCAAGAGCAGTTGTGAGTGCATGCAACAACAAAACCATTCTCTGGCTTGTAAACTGCAAAAATTTGATAAGTTATTAAAGATGAATGAAGAGGGCCCCTTATACCAACAGTGTCATAAGGTCACTTCAGAGGCAGACTTTAAGGTCAAAAAGTACTCTGTATTTTCCTGCAGTAGAGGCAAAGTAACATGTTTCAGGAAATCTGGTATACTTTCCTTTATTCTGAAGCTGCATTGTTTCCCTTTTAGTTTGTAGAAAGTATTTCTTTTTCATGGGGTGCTGACAACTTGTTCTTATGTTTGTGTCACTTGTAGTGCTCTTCCATTCTGTGGTATGTAATCTAATTCTTACTTATACATAATATATGTATACATATGTGTGATTTATTTCACTTACTTTCTTTTCACTTTTATTTTCTTCTCAGTATATACCTTAATTTTTGCTTCCCGAGGCCTGATTTGGCAGGTACAGTGTGTCTTTAAAACCCAGGAATTTGAATGCATTTATTTATGAAGTGTGAAATTCAGTGGAGGATAGAAAGAATGAAAGAGGATCAAGATATATTTCAACAATTTATCTTATTGTGCTAAATAGCTGTATGGGAACTGCTGAATCACAACCTGAACCTCTGATTAGTTATCTAAGGCGAGCAATATGTCAGCCCTGGAAGCACAGGTGAAAGCAATTCACCTGTGCTGTGGGAAGGGGTGGAACCAGGCTCCACCTCTCCTAGACCCATTTAAGCGCTGACTGCTAGGGAGGAAGGTTCTCTCCTTTAGAGATCCACTCTTCTGGAGTCTTTGAAGTGAGCCCTCTACACAGGTAAGCACTTCATCTATTTCCTCTTATTTTCATTGTGCCTAACTCTCTTGTTTGTTTATTTTCATACTTTGATTATACTACTTTGATTATACCTCTGAATTATATTATTTTTCTTGATTATGCAATAGGTCAGAGAAACAATCTAGTGTTGTATGCAGGTTCTTTGCTAATTTGAAAATGTGCTAAGAAATATTTAGGAACAAGACAAAAATTCAAAGTTTCAGAGAAAGCTGAGAGCTAAATGAGCTTTTAAATGTATGCTGGCTTTAAACTCCATCATCCAGGGAACAGCTGAAGTCCTTTGCCACCTGATTAGTATTTTATGGGAATTGGCGAAATCTTCCATTTCTGCTCCTGTATTCAGACAGCTGAAGGTTCTTTAGTCTTCTAAGTAAGGCAGGAATTTTGCCATCAGCCAAGAATAATGTTGTTCACTACCATTAACCATCCCACTCTGCTCTGTTGTGACAAATCAGTTTTCACTATTTTTACAAAATTCTGCAATTAATTTAGCGAAGAAACTTCATTATTAGCTGACTAAATAACAAATGTTCTCATCATAACATTTCTCTTTTAGCATTAAGGAATACTATCATTTAAATTATAACCCTCATATTTATTTAGGGTGAATCATAAAAATCTGATGATCATCCAAAAGTGGAAGGAAATTAAGTAAAAATTCCCTTTTCACTTAGAAGGGAAATAATGCTAATAGGAGTGAAAAGCACTCATAAAACAATAAGAGAAAAAGGAATGGGTATTGCAACATCTTCTTTGAGTCCTGGAAACATATAGTCTAGAAGGAAAACATGTCTTGAAGAAACAGCCAGAACAAGACAGACCAGGCACAGTTCCCAGAAGTAAAATACAGCAGAAAGAGATGTAACAGTACGTGACTAAGGGCATAGCCTGTATCCCAGCTCATGGCAAAAAGCAAGACAACTATGACTGCAGAGGTTAGCTCTTGTAGAAACTACATTTCAGTTTCCTCAGCCTCAAGAATATTCTATCTGTGCATAGAGGATTGACATGTCTAACCATTCCTGAGCTAGACATCAGCCACTGTATGTGGCAGACATTCCTAAGAGGGTAGTGCACTGCAAATTCATACAGTACTGCAGTGGCATGGCACTGCTAAGAATGGAAATTCTTTCAAGAGAGTTCTGATGAAAATAATTTGCTCCCTAGCATATGTTTGATGCTTTTTTTCCTAATTTTGGGGCCAGATATACAAAACCAGGTACACAACTAAAGATATAAAGAGACAGTTACTGAGATTTCCAGCACGTGTCTGTCTAGATGTGGCACTCCCAGATATGTGCAAAGAGGAACACAATGTGAAGGTGTTTACCTGCAATTTTTGATAATATAAGAACATTTAAAAACCTATTATATAAAACAATATGTCAAAAGTCTGAAAACAAGTCTCCAGATTGAAGTGTTCATTTATCAGTAAACTCATGATGTTCTGAACATATTAGTCAGAGGATGAGCACAACCAGCCCTGTAGAACTGGCTGCAGAATTGGGGCTTTTGCTGCATAATAAGTCTAAAAAGCAGAAATCATTGTCCTAATGGAAATGTAGTGAACTGACAGTTCTCTGATTTGTCCTGATTCTCTGACTAAGCCTATGAATACTTGTTGTCTGGATTGCTACTAAATTCATAAAAATATATATATATTCAGTACCATTGAAATGTTCATAGTATGATTTCATAGCTGTAGTTTCTGCTAGAAATTAAATCTTGGCAGTGCTCTGACTCTCACATACCAGTAAGGACATCCATACCCAATGAGAGCTATAATTACCAACTTATCAGTTGTTGAGCATTAAATTCTGAATTAGATTAGCACATCTGAACGCTACATTTCTTAAAGAGTTTTCCATGCAGAAAATCCCAGCTGCACTTATATCCACAGAAAAGCATTACACAAAAATCAACCTCAACAGCCTGAAGTCAAGTAAATTCTACTTTGTTTTCCACCAGGCCAAGTAGTATGCCCCTTAAGACTATGGTATGCTGTTATACAGGTGCAGATTTGCAGGGAAAGAGAAAATTGAGATTGCTCCACCCTCATTTGATCAGCCTGGAGAAAGCCTGAGCAGTAGGGCCCACCATTACACTTCTTTTCCGTCTTAGCAGAAACTGGTCACTAGCACAGAGGCTGGAATAAACACAGTGCTGAGCAAATGCAGATAACTATCCTCTCAAGATGTGTTGGAATATTGTTGTTTTTATCTGCCTTTGTCCCAGTGAAGCAGCAATGGGAACATGTTAATAATGCCTAAAGTCTTGATCTGTTCTTGGCCATTTGCTTCTCTCATTGTAAATGGGAATCACAGAAATGGACAAGCAAGGGATCCTATGCCCCTACAGGAAAATGTTCCTAATAGTTGTGACAGCTGCACTAAAGTTTGAGCCAGATGCAACATTTTTGATGAATGCCAATGTACCCAAAATGTGTGTTCAGCTGACTTAAGTAATAAAAATAATGACTTTCTGCTATCTTCATTGGAAAGCTTGGCTCTGACTTTTTTTCTTTGTGGTCAGATTCTCAAACTAGAGAAGAGAGAGTAAGAGAATTCTGCCATCATCCAGCTCTCAGGCTGCAGTACAGGCACTGTGCCAGGACTCAGATCACTCATTCCCAAAGTCTCCTGCGTGCAGAGAGAAGTGCTGAAAGAGCACTCTGACCATTAATTTGTCTCTCTGTACAAATGCAGAAGATTAAATGCTTCACAGCACGCTAAGTTAAACTCTCTTCTATGTGAAACGGTTTTGTTGGTTTTCTTTTTTTTGGTTTGTTTGTTTTTTACTTTAAAAACAAAGGACTTTGATTCAGACAAGCCTCCCTTGTTTTCTTTCTTCTTTCTGGCTTCTTGGAGTAGCAAAGCCAAAAATCAAGAAGCTGTACACTTGATTTAAGAATATCTTAGATATGTATGTGGTGTATGCCTCTGACAATGCAATGAACAGCACACTGCAGCTTATCAGCATTCAGAAAGGGATCTCTGGAAGTACAATGGACTGCAACTGATCACAGGCAAGGGAGTACAGTTTAACTTGTTCTCGTACCTCATTTTGAATTTTTAATACTTGGTAACTGAAGTAACTGAGGTTACCATTCTCCAGGACCCCCTTAGTCCAAAGATACTCCCTTGCTTATTATTTAGAGTATTATATGCTCACTTCAGTTTTGAAACGCAATATATAAGCAATGTCTGGTTGGTATCTATCAACTTTTTACCCGATCTAAGAATACACAAAAAAAAATTATTTGGACATCAGAAATCCTTTCTTTTGCTGCTATCAGAAAATAAATAAACTGAAAGGAAGAAAGAAAATCACAGATTGATTTTTCAAAAAAAATCCATGACCACAGGTCAAGTAGACAGTATATCTGCATTATATTTACTTTTCCCAGAAACCTTCTGTCTCATTAGTAGCCTTCAAAAGTACAAAAAAGAGAAGACTAGCTGTGAGCCAGAGCTGCAAAATCACACCAACACCAATGCTTTCAACTTCAAAGCTTAGCTATTTTCAACAAAATTTTGGCAAGCCTGCTAAATTTGCTAGCATGTGTATGCTCCTGCTTTCCATCTGCCTCCAGAAACCAGGCTTGGTTGGAAAAGGTGCTAAGTAAAAGCTATACAACAAATTGAGGATAGAAACAGGGTGGCTTTAGAGAGAATACTTTTTTCCTTATCTTAACAAATTTTGGTATTGGATGTATGTGCCTTTCTGTTTCTTTATCTTTGTCGTATAGCTGCCTGTACTTAGAATTTGAGAACAAAAACTGCAGACAGTATTCTCTGACAGACTGGCGAATTTAAACGTAACTCTTTACTTCCAGATTTTTCTCACCCACCTCCCGTTTTCTACTTCTATCACTGTCACCATATACTTGTTTCTCATTCAGACATTTAATGCCAACTAGATTGGACTAAATATATACTTGTATTTAGTCAATATATTTAATAGTCTAATCTCCTCCATGTTATAGACTTTGTGTGTGTATGTCTTGCTCTGGCAATGAGAGTCTCACATACACCTAAATATGTGCAAAAGTCACAATCTCACAAAGTATTCATAAAAAGAGCATTCCTGTCAAAGAGCTCTAAAGCAGCAGAGCTATCTCTGGCTCATCAAAAAGCCAAAGCAACTTCTGCCTGGAGCCCGGGCTCAACAATAAATCTAGAATAGTAGAATGATTTTACAAACAAGGAACCAGAGAGTACTTAAAAGAAAACAAGGCTGATAATGTGTATGTATTTACCATGCTATTGCATGCTAGGAAATATCTGAGTGCTCTTGAATACTAGAATCCAATTTCTATTTCAAAAGAATTTAGACTTTTTCTCCTTCTTTTAGAGTTTATAAATAGTGAAATTGTTTTACAAGATTGATGATGATCAGATAAACTTTTTATAGAAAAAATGTATATGTAAACCTTAGCAGCAAGTCTGGTTTTATGATCAGTTTAAGTTTCTATAATTTGTATTCACTGGGCAGGGAGGTGGCTAAAATTAAACTACAGAGGATACTTTGTGCAAAGGTAATTGAGATGCTTTGAGAAGAATGAATTCTGTAAAATACACAGCTAATGGTTTTAATAGGATCAGCCATCCTGTAAGGAATGTGGTTTCAGCATGCTTATTTTTGTCTAGTAACAGTAACACAAAGTCTGTTTCATCACCTGCATGCTATTTTCACTTGCATATAGAAATCCTAGTATTTATATAGATGGTATTCAGCAGATGTCAGTCAAGAACTCACAACTGCCAAAAATGTACATGATTTTTCTTTTCATTTGTGCACTTTTTTTATTTATCTCTGTGTTTAAAGAGCTGAATCACTATTCTTTTATTCATGCTTCACTCTTCAAGCTGAAACCCTGAACAGAAGATCTACTTTGAGAGAAAATTTGCTGTACCATATTTGATGAATGGCATTCCTATCAAAACTAGTGTAATAATTTGGTAAATATTTTAGAAATATCATCCTGTGCAGGTATGAGGTGGCACAGTCCCACTAATTAAGCTGACTTCAACAGGACTATTTCAATTTGAATCAGCTGAGGAGCAGTTCCAGAGTATTCTCCTGAGTGTATAGATCAATGCAAGAAAAAGCCTTTCTGATATCTTACAGAGAATCAGCATGTGCTTGATCAAGCAATCGGCAATCCTGCCTGTGGCAGGGAGGTCAGAACTTGATGATCTTTGTGCTCTCTTTCAACACAAAGCATTCCATGATTCTATGATTCTGTGATTGTATGTAGTTATGTTTAGCCCATTGTCCTATGGTAACATTCACACAAGCAGATTGCTGCACCAGTCCAAGTCCAAAGATATGCTACGATTTTCAAAAGATCAATATCAACCTGTGTCAGATAAAGACAAGAAATGAACCTCTGCAGCTGAGTTTGCAATACTTTCAGCTTCCAGTAGTGTCAAATGTAGCCAAAAGACATTGACTTTGCATTCAGAATAAAAGCAAAAATTAATAACAGTGCAAGTAGTGGATGAACACACAGTATACCTCATTTGAGGTTATGTCACAGGAAGATTTGTCTGAACGGAACAAATAACTATTTAATATCTGTATTTTCTACAGGACTCTCTTATTTTTCTTGAAGTCCATAATCAAAAAGAAATAGAGAAGGGGGGGGAAAAAAAAACCCTGACCAGAAGTATGTTGTTCAGTATACTGAACACTGATAAACTGTTTTCCTTCACACACGCACACATAGAGTGGATTACAAAAGCCATTTTCAGTCCTGTGATGTATTTTGGAACTGTGAAGTAGAGAGGGTTTTTCTCCAGTTAATAAGACGCTATTTACAGGATCTGCAGATTTCTCCTGCATGCTCACACTGTACGCACAATGCCATATGCAGTGGTGAAGAGTAGTCTGTTATTTTTGGTTTTGCTTCATTATCATAATATTATGCTTTTATATGTCATCTTGAAGGGAATTAATATTTATAACAGCCATGCATGATGCTTATTTCTATTTCTTAGCATTAAAATAAGACTTAATTAACTCATTTTTGTTGAAATTTGATTTTACTGCACATTAGCCACTGTTATAGGATAAACATGCAAATCATTGTGAATCATTATTTTCATTATGGAATATATTATTCACATTGTACTCCAAAATGCCTGCTGATTTAGTCTTTCTCTTGAATACAAAAAATTAATTTAATAGTTCCGAATGTAGCTTAAGTGATCTGAATCTATAATAAAAACATAACTGGTGAACTGTCTTTTTCCTGTGATATGCTTTTTTAAAATCATCTGGTCTGGCTTAGTAAAACTCCCTGAGCAAAGAGAGATGAATTCATTAGTACAGCCCATGCCACTCACCTCCATGCTGCCTCGCTGGCCTGAGGGAGCCCAGCAGGGCACAGGGGAACCACAAAATAGTGCAGAGCTTGGGGACAGTTTCTAACTCAATCAGAGGAGAGGTGGGACAGGGGTTTTGAGGACCCCAATGCCAAATGCCAAATCTTTCTGAAATACTACACAGAAATGTGCTTAATTCCTGAACACTCACTCTGTATGTTATGCATCCATTAGTCCCACAACACAGATGATGGCTTGGCAGCAGTATTTAAAAGTATCTGTGACACAAATAAAAAATAAATGTGAATAACTGTTTCTATCACTGATTTAAATCTAATTTAATTGTCATTGAATATTACAAAGGCACACATCAGCAGCATTGTACATGCTGTTCTAATCCTAATCCACAAAAATCTTTTTTGTCCTTATTTAGCAAGGACAATAATTAAAGTGACTATGGCAGGAACAGCACATTAGTAACTCCAGCACTGAGCAAAAAGTGTTACATATTTTCAGTTAACAAAATTATGTAATCACAACTACCTTCTGTAAAGGTCATTTTTATTATTCAGTTCATGAATTGAACATATTAGGAATGCACAGAGATTGGTTGGAATAACGTTAAAATATAGCTTCAAGAAAAAGAGTAACATTTCCTTATTTATGAGGAGCTTTTTCTTCATGTTCCATAGTACTGTCTCTCACATGCAGAAGACTGGAATGGGCTGACAAAATAAATTTCTTTTCCATCAATATTTCACTGAAAATTCAAATCATTAATTTCTATACTAAGCTCTACCCACATGTTCTCAATTTTCCCAGCTAACGCTTTCCTTGTACTTGACTGGCAAACTCTCTGCATATTGTTATTCTGCTGGGAATATAGCTTTTCACTGGGTGCACTTAACTAAGTTATACCTTCCACTTCATCAGATGTCTATGCAGCTTATGTATTAGTATAAAATGCTTATTATATAACATAAATAGTAATATCCATAGATTTGGAAGGCAACTATCCTCTTCAAGACAACCAGTGTACCCAAAATACAACTCCACAACACCCAAAGCACACGACTGCAGAAAAACTGCAGACCAGCCTGCAACACACCTCATATCCCATTTATATCCTCACCTTAGATATAACTGCATGCTAAAGATCAGCACATCATTATTTTTGTCCCCTTTTATACTCAAGGAAGATTGGCAGGCAGTTACAGAAGGGTGAGACGTAACTGCATCCCGTGTTGGGTTTGAACATATGCCTCCATTGACTGAAGAAAAGCTGAGGGAATAGGTTCCACAAGCTTATATTTATATCTTCAGGACTCACCTAATCATAGTTTTAGCTTGTGAACCTTGAAAAAAATAATAAATCATCTTGTATAAGTTTCCATTTACAAAAAAAAACCACACACATATATATATAAACCTTTGCTATTCTTATTTTGATTTTTTTTTTCTTGTGCATGATAACACAAATTTGAGTGTTTTTTTTCTGTTATATTACAATAATTTCCCTCATCAACTTTTCAAATTTTGCAGACTACAGGCTGACTGATCAGCACAGCTTCTTGCCCTAATGCACAAATTCTAGCCAGATCAGTGCTAGTGCTAGTATTTTTCTAACCCTTTCCAAAAGTCCTCCGTACTTATTTGACTTATTTATTGAAATAAGAACTTTACTGAATGAGTAGAATATTAAAAATCAACTTTTTTTTTTTTTTAACTGTATCATAACACTTTTCTAGGTTTTCACCAGCTTGAAAGCTTCATAAATATAACAACTTGGGATTCTTATCTTCTACTCTTCTACCTTCAGCTTGCAGAAATATGTATATATTTCATGGAGCTGGCAATGCAATTGCTTAAATAAAATAAAGTACTTTTCAAGATCACCACTGCAGCAAAATGATCAAAATAATATGATTGCTTTTAAGAGCTAATGAGAAATGGCTAAATCTTCTTCAGAGCCATATATTCTCAGTTAGTAGTTCCTTAGCAACTAAAATAATATTCCCTGCAGAGAAAGAGAAAAATTTGTAAACTATGTGTCTAGCTGATATTCGCCTGAGGTGGAAAATAAAAATCAAATTTTCCATGGCTTTGACATTTTTATGTATTTATGCTATTTTGAGCCAGCAGCTTAACCCTGGCTCAGGTTTGTTTCACATTACATTTTATGCATAATGCAGTATTTGTAGATATGTTTGAAGAGGGGATACTGTGCACCGCTAGCAATGGGAGTTGACATCTTTTAGTAATTTGCTGAGATAATGTACTGCTTTTTGAATGACCTGACATAGATATAATTAAATACAAGTATTTTAAGATCATCATTATCAAATATTGAAGAATATCCCTATACTTCTGAAAAGTAAGAGTTTCAGTACATCTGTTTTTAGTACAGCTGTTAGTATTTTTCAGTATTTATGAAATCATAGAATATAAATGCAGTGTTTATACAATGTTACTTTCGATTCTCAGTCAACTCCTTCTTTCTCCATGAGTAGTTCAGCATATTTTCCTGCAGTTTCTGTGTCAAAAAGTCTCTCTCTCCACAGAAGGCTGATGTTGGCAGTATTAAAAGCACAAGAGTGGGAAACAAAGAGTAATATCTCAAAGTACCAGTTCCTGAGTCTCTGCACCACCTGGCATTTCAAGGTACTCTCATTAGCACCAAAAATTAAGAATAGGGCAACAAAGTCAAAAAGCCATAATCTGCCTCCCTGATACAGTTGTCCCTCAAAGAAATACAGAGAGGATAGTACTGATGTATCTCTGTGCACGCTGTGCACAATATGGTTCTCACAATCGTTATTAATTTTTAGAATTCCTTTATGACAAATATTTAATCAAAACGTTTTATGACTAACAAAAGAATTTATACCAGCAAGAATAGCTTCAAAAGTAAAAATGGTTTAAATTCCATTTCTAGCTAAGTTTCCACTTCACCTTTCTTTTTTTTCTTTGAACTTTGCACACTGAAAATCACATTATGTGGTCATTATCCTTACAATGTATCACTGTGAGTCAGTGACATTTCACTCAAATTGAGTACACCTTCAGAGAGACTTTCTAATCTTGAAACATTCATAATATTTGCTCTTTTGTCAATAGTAAAAACAAAACAAAATAAAATAAAATAAATAAAACCCTCATCTTTACTGCACAAGTATATCGATCCTTCTGTTTGAACACTCTGGACTTGATTACTAAGGGGAAAAAAAGGATTGATTTAAATATTCTTTTACTCATTATTTTTGTACTACAAAAGCTGCTAGACAAACTGATAGCAATTTTCTTATCATTGTAAAAGTGTTTTAATGTGTTATGCTGTGATTTAATTGCTTGACAATGTGATTCACTTGAATGACAAAATGAGAACTCTCCCTGCAGACAGTTCATTTATGTGGAGACATGTTTGGTGCTCAATGGGCTGATAACAGTTTGCTTATCTTTAGTTGCTTCCAGATTCCTGCTATCTTCTTCACCATGCATATTTAATTACGTTTAAACTTAATGAAAATTGGAAGGCTATACAATGAGCAAAAATATAACTATTTATGCACATTCAAAATAAGATGACACCAATTAAGTGAAGATAATAAGGGATAAGTGAAAATATCCCAAGAACTGACAAGCAGCTTCTGCATAAATTCTGAGTTATTTCTGTTCTCTGCTTTCCTTTAGTCAGGAATTCCTAGGTAAGGTTGCAGTATACTGGGATATATACTGAAGGCTTCAGCACAGTTGTTCACAAAGTTCCTGCCTCAGGCTCTGAAAGGGGATTGTCACCAAAGACCAAGAAGGTAGCCTCCTACTTCAAGCACACTAGGTTTATCACAAATAAAACAGTTGCTCTTGATCTACTACTCTAAAATCAAAAAGAATGTTACAGTTTTCAACAGCTAGTATTTCTCTAAAGTGAGACTTGATCTATGGCTATGTTTTCCTATAGCTATGTAATTTAAAAAAAAAAATCAAAGACAGAAGCAAGCAGTTTGTTATGATGAACTACGTATAAGTTGTGGGGGTAAACTGCACAATTGTACAGCACACTGTACAGCTTCAGAGATTTGTTAGGACACATGAGATAATTGCATTAATGTTCTACATCATGTTCTTATGAAGTCCTGCGCTTGGGGAATAAGAGAGGAGAAGGTACAGCACCCATGACCAGCGACAGTGGCTGAGTGGACCACAGGTGAGTCCAGTCCAGGCCAGTTGCACTGATGGTACTGCCAGCTCAACTACTTTGGGATCAATCATCTAACTGTCTGCATCTGATTTTTGGCCTCTGTGCTTTGTGGAATTTTAATAGTGAATTCATCTGCGTATTAGAAATTACACACTTTGATAGAATAGACCAGAATGGTATGCACACAGCAAAAAGCACATTGCAAAATTAATTCCTGTTGTTATTCCATTTTTTAGCCCATAGAGTTAGGTACTGATCCACCATGTATGCATTTAGCTGTAAACAGGAAGATTATCTGCATATACTTTATTCTGCTGTTTAGTTTTAAAATATTCTATGTTCATACCTAAAACCAATTAAATTAGGTTTGTCCTTCTTTCTCAGTATGTATAAATTGGAATGTGATAGGTACCCACCAAAAGGATTATTTCACATATCTTGTGGGTATGTGTGCCAATGGGGACTGATCTTGAATCTGAGTTATAAATCCCCACCGCTTCCCTTCCAAGATACTGCAGTTGCTAACTCTGTTGGTTACACATTATTCCTCAAAAATACTTATTTCCACACAATATATAGTCTTCCCAAAGACTGTGATGTAGATATTAGCAACCCTATTAAACCTTTTAATAAAAAGTAATACCTATATTTTGTAAACAATTAATATTGATGTGGTGTTACCTCTGGTAAGGCCCTTCTTTCTTTCTTAGGACAGGGATCACAAAGTTTAGAGAATAAAACATGACATATTTTTTTGGGCACAATGAAAAGCTGAATACTAGCTGTGAACATATTACCTGAGAATGTATTCAGAGCACACAATACTTACACCACCAATGGGAGTGACGCTGAAAGCACGTTCTTCAGACTACTGTAAAACTTTCTGCTCTGACCAAGGAGGCTGAATAGCACTGAGTCTCTTGTGCTCAAAGGAGGAATCCAACTTAAATGTTATCACATCTTTTTTTCTTTTTTTTTTTTCTTCTTTTTTTTTTTTTTTTTTTTTCCTGTTTCTTACATGTTAAGGTAAATTACTGAGTTCAGATATTACAAACCAGTCCTTAAAATCTACAGCAAAGCATTTAACAAGCTAATATGCATCTTTAGTGGTCAGGAACTGAGTTTATTCATCCACTGACAAAATGTCCAATTGAATGTAAATTTACTAATCTTCTATATTTTGTATTTAATCTAATTATTAAATATTCAATTTTCATTTTTGCATCAATGTTTCCTATTACATGTCCATTCCAGTTGATAAGCGGTGGAAATGATATAATTTTCTAATTAGCTACATTTACCTTTTCTCAGAGTTAAGCCACATCTCATTTTCAGTTACTTCTCTGCCTGTGTTTAACATATCAGGATTCTTTGGCGTAATTACATGGTTTCATAATGCCTCAATGACATTGGATAATACGGATAATCCAAAATAAGATTTGCAGGTCAAGTAATTGCATTTGTTTGTTTGTTTGTTTTTTGTCTCACAAATTGTAATTACTAATAGCCATATGCAATATTTCCATTTAGATTATAGTAGTCCCCCTAACTCCTGCAACTACTATTTGTTAGGCATTCATACATTTATTTTATTTCATTTGAACCCAAAAGTCAGACTTTCATAAAATATCTAAGAAATAATAAAACTATCACAACTCTGTCTCACTAACTTCTCTATTTGACTTGGCAGTAGTTGGGCATACATACCTAAAAACTAAAAAATACTGAGTGCATTTGAGAAACAGATGGTTTTGTGTCAAGACCTGCAAGTGGGCTCCCAGTTATCCATTTATTCATGCCATATCACAGACGTTTTTTCTGGGGGAGGCTTTGGGAGAAAGAAGTATGCCAGACAGAAAGGATCGATTTCAGGAGCAATGCATAATGTGGCAAAAATTACATCCTGTAACACACTCCATGATTCTATGCAAGACTGAAGAGCTCTTCTGTCAAATCTCAGTTGCCAAAACCCTGACTACGTATCTCAGGTAATTTGGAATAAGGGAGGCTGGCAGCACATCCTATCAGTTTCAAGTGTGATGGAAAGGAGGCAGAAAAAATATACACAGGAGTATAATCCTTTGGAGATAGTAACTCGGTAGGAAAAGCAACTGAGTAAAAAGTTTATATTTTTCAAATAAACACAACACTGAAAATAAATCATAGCCATTCGTTCCTATTTTGATTCTGAAAGAGGACTCCAGGAATATTCTATACAATAGAGGAATATTCTATACAGTACTCAGAGCAAGAAAGCAAGGCGCGTATATACACTATATATACATATATATCCTACATATATGTATATACTGTATTCACTCATTTTTCAATAAAATTACATACCATGAAACCAAAAGGGAGATTGTATGACTTGCTGACTTGCATGTCATTGCCTGCTAGTAATATGGCTAATTCAATCTTACACTGACAAAACTTGTATAGAACAACTATTAGGTATGTGGAAGAAAAAAATGAACAACTCTTTCAAATATATTTATGCCAGTGAAGACCTTAAAATAGATATATACTAGAAATCAATTTAATTTATGCTATATTACAATAACAATTATCAATAATTTGATTAATAATATAACCATATAACAATAATGATTATTAATAATATTAATATGATCAATAATATAATAATTCCTATAGATATTTCCTATATAAAAACTACTTGAGGTAAAAATAAATGACTAGCATGAATCAATAAGAAGGAGAACACCTAACTCCTCATCAGTAATTGGTCTAGGGAATAAAACTGTTTCACCCTTTTTAATCTGCCTAAAACTTTAAAGTCACCACATTTAAGTCACTCATTTAACTGCATTAAATAGCATCTAATACCTTAATGTCATTTTCTCTGATTGCCCAAGCTATTTGGCCACTGCACTCCAAATTAATTTCCTCATCAAAGTTTAAGATCAGTTGAATGTAAGTTAGCACAGTAATTCCATGTAAATTTATACCTAAATTTTCCATTGAAGATTCTCTTCATATCTGAACTCCTGAAGCTACATCATGCATAAACGAGGAGAGTGTCATAACTACTATATTATGAAATATCCTGAAGGACAATATGTTTCATTGTCTCGGTTAAATCTGAACCATTTTGCAACTTGCAACAGGAGTCATTTGTCAAATGGACAGGAGGCAGCCTAGGGTTAGATACTTATCTGGGCAGTGAAAAAAGACACACACAAAATGGATGTATATTCCCAAAAAACAGGTAAAACCTCATTTTTGTCCCCTGAAAACCAACAGATAACGGTCACCCTCTTCTACTCCGGACCCCACCTACGTGGTCTAATGTCCACCTTTCTCTCATTGCCTATACCTCTGGCCATTCTGTTTTTTCTCACTGTCTCTAATTATTTGACTATAACATATTAATTCTGAATGTTAATAGTATAGTAATTTCTTTATCCCAGTTATTCACAGGTAATTAAGTGGGAGTACCTAATTTTGAGGGAAGTCTGTCATCTTCTACTCATCCCTGCTATGAATTGTCAGTCAGCATCATTTTTGAACAAGCTTATTACTTAGAAAGAGATTGCTCAGTTCCTGATCCCCTCCATGTCTCAAAGATAATATATTCCTATTCAATTTAACAAAACTTTGTGGTTTATAGCACAACCTTTCCAGTGTGCTTCCTTCTGATTTAATAAACCTTCCATTAATCTCCATTCAAGCTGTAATGAATAGGTATGTGACAATAAAATATCTTGCCAATGATGAGCTATAATAGAGACTAAAATGGCTTACCAAGTTGGCACACTGCATTTTTATACTGGGTGGTTACAATTTAGTCATTCTTTCCTATTACGATTTGTAGGAGGGACAAAAGCTGACATGATGTGAATCTGTTCTCCTGACAAATCTTTTTTTCATGGCAAAGAGCATAATGAAAATTGAATACAGTGTTGCACTAGCTTAAATCAAGTCCATGGCAGAATAATGCACTTAAACCCATGGCCTTTTGAAATGCAGTAGGAAATATATTTGAACCTGCAATCAATTCCCTAGTTAAGAGTTTCATATATATGAAAACTATATACATTTCTCATTTACTAGAAACATGAGTATGTAACCACAGAACCACATAATCATGTCAAATTCAGCAATGGAAAGCTTTCTGTCAGATATTTTATCATGAAATAACCCTTTAGTTTAGTTCCTGGCATAGAACTGATGTTCTCTAAATGAACGTATCATTAGCATATTTTAAGAAACACCATATTTGCATAAACAGTACATGAGAATTTAATAACTTTGTTCAGGCTGAGCCAGTCAGTGCACTACCTGATTAGGTTCTATCTAGAATTAGAAAAGAACCTTCACGAACAAATCAGGTTCCTTTGTTGCATGGATTTCTTCTTCTTCTTTTTTTTTTTTTTTTTTTGTTTAATATTTCTAATATTTCTTTTTTGTTGTTTGTTTAATATTTCTTAAGAAGCATATCTAGAAAAAATTTCAGATGTGTATTTTGTTGTATATACATCAGAACCTTCTACTGAATACATAAACTACCCCATATTAGCAACTATTTACTGTGTTCATGCATACTGCACACAGATGAAATTTTCATTCTCTCCAATCATACCAGCTAGCCTAAATTCCCATGAGAATAAATAGAAAATGTTTCATAAGCATGACAGTATGTCAAACAGTCCCCAAACTCCACTGCTATTTCTGCTGTTGTAAGAATTTGTAGTATGAAATACAGTACAGTTGAAGATGATTACAAGGCATCACTATTGCCTCATTATTGTATATAATCTTCAAATAAAAATGTAATAGGACATATTTCAACATAAAATTCCAAAGGACAAAATTTATTCAAAATGGGATTTTTAAAGTGAAGTAAATAGTGTACTTAGGTCAGAATTCACTCTTACAACTTTTGAGCAGCTCGGAGCTGCAATACTTTTGAAACATGTTCATGATAGGATGGCATCTGATGACCCTTTTCATTCTGATTAAAAGTTTTGAATTAAGGTATTGAATAAAGGTTTTGCAAATGAGCACTGAACACACTGCTGTACACGAGGATCTGAGTCTCCTCATACACACATTCTCTGCATCTCTCTTACCACTGTAGTCCATTTCTTGCATTCTAGCAAACTCTGGAGTGAGTAGACTGTCTAACAAATGTTCCTAAGGATGAGTGAAAATGTATAGTGTTTTCTCCACCTGCTGCATGGTGATTAATGATCCTAAGCCTTGTTCAAACACGTACCCACTTGAAATTGGTCTTAGTGACAGCTCACCAAGCAGTGTAGAAAAAAAAAATGGAAAATCACAAAGCTGAGACAGATACATGAAGCTGCAATTTCAGATATCATAGAATGTAAAGATATTTTCATTGATAAAGTAGAATATGCACTGCATTCTGTTATTAATTTGAAACCTTGAATCACCATTAAATGCATTCCCAAAGCAATTCTGGGAAGATTTAGAGAATATCTTTTATTCTTGGGAATTTTATAAAAGCCTATTTCTTTGCCTTATTGTTTTATTATGTCCCAAGTCATGCTTTATTGTATTTGTTAAACTGTGAGGAGATATTAATATGGCTATCTGTAGGTGGAGGTTGGCTATTTGCTAAAATAAAATTGCATCTGGACTGACTTTGCCCTATGAAATAGTCCTCTTTTTCTTTTGTTATTTTACCTTCACATAGTTAGAATATGACAAAATAACTGCTTGTGAGAGCAGATCAAAGAAATCATTTACTAGGACAGGATCTTGAAGATCCAAACAGCTAAAGGCAACCACCAAAGCAAAAGAAAGCTGCATAAGTGAGAGCGGAATACACAGATCCTAAATCTAAGCAGACACAAACTAAGGAACACACAGTGAATCTGAGAAAACGGCGTCTGACTACTACAGTGCCTTTCAAATCACTTCACTTTCATGAACTTCAATTGTTAAACTATACTCGATTCCAGACTTCCCACTGTTTGAACCATGACATTGAAGCCTAGAAGAAATAAAAAGAAAAGGAAAAGAAAAAAAGAAAGGGAAAACAAAAAACAAACAGTCATAGCTATGCAGCTGAAGTAATGCGTAACTTGCTAGTGCGAATGGTCAAGTGCAGGTACCAGACTAACGAGCTGTCTGTCTGTAGTTCATAAAAGGATTAACAAACTTCAACAGAAAACAGTTGCAGCATTGCACAATGAAGATACATTGACCCAGAAATGTTCAAACACAAACTAAAACTGAAAGAAGTGAACATACGGTCCTGCTAATGACATGAATTTGAGAACATGCTTACCATAAGGATAAAGTAATTAACCGAAAAAGAATGAAAGATGGTGATAATTAATTAGAAGATGAACTCCACAGCATACTGCAGATGAATAGCTTTGGACCTTAATTACTGAACAATTGGACTCTACTGAGTACTGCTAGACCATACATAAGAAGCATCAGGTTCACTATTTCTTATATTTAAACTTGTCTGGTAAATACAGCACCAGGTCAGGCTTTGAAGAAAGGCTAAGCAAGTCTGGTCCCTGCAAGACGTGAGATTCAGAACAGATATTCAAGCAGTCAGCTGTGCACAGTGAGTAGCTATATCTCAGTGCCAGGAATGGGTCAAAGTATTAGAAGAGCCAATCTTTCTCACATGGGGGTTAACACAGTAGCTCATGCAAGAGGCAAGCAGCAGAAGGAAAAGCCAGAAGTTAGAACTGTAAAAATGTCCTTTCATAACTTGAATCATCTGTAGCCAGACTGCAGGTTATTAGAAATTAATTCATTTACATGAATGTAATTCTATTGCTTGATGTGATTAATGACATTTGCAGAACATGGGAGAAGACATTGAGGTGTGTAATCAAGAAAGAAAAAGCCATCTGGGATATGGCTCCTGGGAAGAAACATCCTGGCTGTGCCTGAAAGGAAACCAAGAACATCACAGCTAGCACTGCTTAAATCATATGAGATCTCATAAAAAAGTGCCATAAAACTTTCCTTTGAAATATGACAGCTATAAAAGTCTCTAAAAAAGACAGTAGAAGCCACAGGCCAATGATCTATGTACAATATGGTTCCTTCACTAACCTATAATGACTGACAATGCATTATTCTGTGAAATTTAAATACTCAAGCAATTTAGTGATCGTTAGTAACCTACGGATATATTCAAGCATGATGGCAACAGTTTGGTTTGGAGTTTGTAATCTGGGACCTTTGAAATTTGGGTTGCAAATTGAAAACTTCAGGCTTTAATGATCTAACCTGATGCAGTGTGGAGAGAAAGGCAAGACTTCACATTAACACTTACTTGGAGGTCATAATGTCGCAACTTCGACAGCAATAAATCCATTGTGAAAATTAAACATGCTGAGATTTAGGAACCAGAGTTCACACCTCCCAAACAATTCCAAGACAGGATATTATGCAGACAGCATAATGTTTCTATTTCTTGTATTCTAGCAACAACTGTAAATTCTAGACCCAGAGTACAACCGCATCTTGAAAGAAGGAATGGCGAATAGTAGAAAACATTTCTTGCTCTGATAAAAACATCACAGCACAACAGGTACACACTCAACCCTTGGGCAGGTGAAAGGTTTTTGTGAGATGTAGATCATGCTGACTCAGAACTACAATCCAGTGTTGTTAGCCTGAGGCACATTAAACAAACAAGTGGTTTTATGCAGAAAGAAGTGTAATCAGATATAAAATAGCATAGAAAGTTGCTTTGGAACAAAACTGAGACCAACAGAAATCCATCAGTGTATACTAGTGCAGCCCACTTGAACAAAAAGTCTTCAGAAATAGAGCAGTTGGAGATTTATTCCAGGATGCCAGAATCTGATTGCAACTCTGTCAAGACAGCTCTCCTAAAAAAACTGACAAAGTACTCAGAGCTACACTGGCACAACTGAGATCAGAATGTAGCACAAAGTATTCATCCATGTAGCTCGAGGGAAACAAGCTGAACTACTTTGATTCAGCTTTTGAAATGTCTTTAATGCAAGATTGGGCATTTTGTCCATAGCTGAGCCACTGATAAGAAACTCTGCTTTAACTGAAACTGTCTTATAACCTAAGAGAGCTTTTCCTTTAGGATTACACAGTAAGGAAGCTGATTTGATTTTTTTTTCTGATATTACAGGCTTCATCACAAAAATGAAACTGTGCTTTCTACCTTGACACTTAAGCCTGCATAGACAGCGATGCACAAAGACTAAAAGAAAGCTAAAATTACTGTCTGAAACTACTGTCTACATTTCTTTTCTGAACGCCTTCATAAAATCTCTTTCTAGAATTATTAAGGAGGAGAGAACTCGTGAGTTGGATAATTAACTTTGGATTTCATATAATTTTTCTCAAGTTCAGAACACAAAAGACTTCTAAATAATACCTGCAGGAGATTTTATTGTTTACTCTATGGTTAGTATACTTTGTATATTTAGGAAAGCCTTGACCACACTTGGCAAGTGAAAAATTGTTCTTCATAAGGATTCATAGAGGCCTAAAGCCTGAAGCTGATGGTGCTCTCATCTGAGTAAACCAGAAACAATTCCACTGAAGTTAGCAGGGGATCTTGAAAATCCAAATTCACATTTACTGCCCAGCTATATGTGCAAATCCAAGGTTTCTATAAATGGACCAGAGATATAAAAATAGCCTCAATGTCTTTTCTTGAAAAGACAGTATGAGAAAAAAAGACAGCAATGGCCACAGTCTGAAATGAAGGGGTAGAGATGGAGATTGAATCCCTCACTCTGAATGGGGTTGACCCACAGCTCTACATTTCCAATTGGGTATAAATATATAGCCAGTTTGTTCTGCTCCACATTTCTGAGCTGAAGATGCACATACTCAGAGATTTCATCTATCCAACCTGAGAAGGCTTTCAGCAATGCTGGAGTACTGAGTATGGCATCTTCTATGACAAATTTACAACAGTTCAATAGATTTTGTTTTCAATGTACAGATCTTGGGGAAATGTTAAAGAATCTGTGAGAGCATCACCTTTCTCAGGTATGTAGGATGTCTTTATTTCTGCATAGCACTTGAAATCTCTGTGATTCTGTGCATTTCAACCCAGAGTTACTTACACTTTGAGGCCTGGTCCTAGGCAGAGATGTGGCAACTCTGCTGAAATTATACCAGTTTTGATGCTTAGCCTCCTTATCTAGTAGGGATCAAAAGTTACACATGTATACTTCTATTATTAGTCATAGCTACACAACAAGTGATACTGCAAAAGGAGATGTGCCAGCACCAGTGAGGTATTGACAAAGATAGGAACATTCAAAGACAGCAAACAAAAGACAGGAGCAAATGGAGCAAACAACCAGCATCATTTCCTCGTAGGAGTGATTTCCATTTTGGGCTACTGCAGTATTTTCCAGAACACTTATTTTTAGCAATGCTTTCATCCATCAGAGAGATTATGAAGAACTTGACTGTCAAAACAAAAAAACTGTGTACAGATGAAAGTCTGTCTATACAAATTCCACGTTAAGTCAGAGGAAATTAGTCTGCTTATTAAAAGCATTTACTTGCAATTCTTTCCACGCCAACAATGGATCAAACTTGCACAGATAATGTTTTTTGAACACAAAATATATTTTATCAGCTTTCTGGGAAAGGAAATCTTTTGACACAAATTTACCTAGCACCAGCATAGCTGATTTATGAAGAAGATCATCAAAGTCCATTTTGACCTGTTTAATTTCCCCCTTATTTGTATACTTAATGAAGACATGCCCTTTAAAATGAAATTCATGGGGTTTTTCTTAAGGATAAGTTTTGGGCAATTGTATCTGGAGATTTACCATGTGGATAACATGATAATGCAATAACCATTTTTATTAATAAAATGTTTCTATTTGCTGTGCTTACAGAAAAATATTTTAAAGCATCACTCAGACAATCTCCAATTCTCAAAAGAAAAGTAAAGAAAATTATTGAAAATTTATCACTTTTGTTTATATTCAATTCTCTTAAGTCAATTATTAGTTGGGGTGTCTTGCTTCTACTAATAGACTCATTTTTTTTTTATCCTTTGGAATCCCAGGTGAAGTAAAAATATTCTAACAGAAAGAATCATAGCTCTTGAAATTTGTTGCAGCTGTAAAATTAGCACTGCAAACAGAATTTGTTTACCTCTCTTAACACAGTCTAAATAACTATTTCTGTTATATTCTGGGAGGAAGCAGATGATTCTATAAAATGGCATGGTTTTCCTTTTAAAAAAATAAGCTCTTTACATAGCAATTTAGATGATATTTAGATAGGATGTGTTTTATTGGAAAGAACATGGAAGGACATGTTTCTTTTTTGCACTTCTGTTTTCACATACTGAATGTATGTATGCTGGAATATTGTAAAATACTGGAAATAAGAAGAAAGATAAATGAAGTTAAGAAAACCATAAAAAAAATGTAATTGCAAGTCAATCAAATGGGAATTTTTAAAAAATCTGTATTTATACATCAGATGGGATTATTTATCATGTGTTTTGCATGCAAAATCCGTAACAGAATTAAAATCTCATTTTTACAATTATTGTCCATTAAAACAATCAGGGAAAAAAAAAAGAAAAAAAGGAGTGAGTGAAGTGTAAGAGAAGAGCATACATTAGTGCAATAACTGAATGGTAGATTGAAGACCAAATCTAGTAAATATCAAATCAAAACAGACAAGGAAACATGAAATGCTGCTGGAGAAAAAACAAAATATTGCAAATGAGATGACTGATAAGGAAACATCCCTAGATGTGACGGCTTTTCTGAAAGCTGTTAGGGAAACCTGGTTTTTTTTGCTGTGGCCCTTGCAGAGATCATATTAGAAAAACTCTGAATGAAACTTAGAACCATCCATTACATGCTTGGTCAGGGTACACATAAGTACTATACTTAGCCAAGCTCTGAAATAGAAACGAATTATTAAGGTTTAATCTGTCCATTCATAAAGAAATCTCTTGAAATGATAAAGCAGAAATTATCAGTGATTAATATATTTATTTGTACTGCAGATTTCATTTTGCCTTTGATAAGTGTGTTTTCAAGCATCTGTAAATCAGATTTGAATTTTTCTATTTCAATGCCTGCTATCTTTTTCAGATTTGTTTGAAATATACTTTGACAAGAAAAACAATTACTCTTTATGACCCACTGAAATGCCATATATGATTTAAAATGAAGTCTAAAATGGTCTCAAGTAAGGTGAGATCTTGAAGTCTGACATGTGCATTCTTGAATTAAATCAATGCCAAGTGAAAACTAAATACCTGCATTTTTATCATTTTATCTGTTCATCACAAAACTTTGGAGCCTATCAAATTATACCAATTTGTGAACTAAGAAGTAGGAAAAAATAGATGCTATTTTTGACATTTATGATAACCTGTTCAAACTGACTCTTTGTATGTATGTGCTTCACTTTTTCAATAAGTTGTTTTTTATTTTTTACTGAAATGTATAAGAAAAGGTTTTAATGTTCCTTAGGGTATAATCGGGAATCTTTGCAGTGTGAATATGTAAAAATAGTCTTTGCATCCAGGAAAGTAGGATTTTCACATCAGTAGTCCCAGAAAACAACAGAAAGACAATCAAATATCATTTCCTGTATAAATACTTTCAGAAGAGAACACTAATTAATGAGAATTGAAGAAATAATTTTTTTCTTGCATGTTGAGACATGCTGAGATGGGAATATAGTGAGATAAGATTTTCTTAGTCCAAGGAAAGAAGAGAAAATGTGGAAGTAATCTCAAGTTCTGTTTTAAATATAGTAGGAAAATAACCTTGTTTATATAGCGATTTTGAATGAAAAAGAGATATATTACAGGTAAATAGCAAGGGATGAAAACTATGCTACCATGAAGCAATACAACACAATCAAGTATTATATCTAATCTGGTTGAGAAATACCTCATGAGTTTGAGAAAAATAAACAAATTTTTTTACGCTAGCAAGGAGAAGAAAAACAAAATGGAAATGTTACTGATGCACAACAGAAAGCTAAACACACAAAGACAAGAAAACCACCATGAGATTGTAATTATCACTGCCATGCATGTCTGTAAGTAAGGAATGAAACATCAGAGAGTGATAGTCCATCTTCTGAATGTGTTTCATTTTTTCCCCTGAAAAGGAATGATGGAGCTAATATGCATCAAGCTGAATTGATTCGGCTTACGGTAACTTCAAAATGAATAGTAAGAAAGATTCCATCACAGCTGAACTTGAAGTTTTCTATGATCCTCTAGCATTAGATATTTTTGTAATGGTATTAGAGAAAGAAATGCTGCTAGAAACTGTGTTGTTACAAGAAATGTTAGTCATACAGATATATGTTTGAGAAACTTCCATATCCTTAGTTCATGCTTTCAGCCTGGTTTTGTGGGAATTGAATGTTGTTTCTGCATCAGAACAAAGTAAGAATTTTGTTAATTTCATGGCTTCTGCTACTATTTGGGTCCTTTATTAGATCTAATAGTTCTTTCCAGGGAGCCTTTCTACTTTATTGGGGTTCTCTGTCTCAAGTTTTCATTGCTAATCCGTTAGATAAATCTTCCCCAACAACACATACTCAGAATATAAGTAATATGTATATATACATATCCATAGAGATTAGGTAGATGGAGTGAATTATAAACACAATGACTGGAGCTCCTGTCTGTCCAGCCACCTGAAAAACTTCTGGGCCTTCAGTTAAAGGCAAGCTGGATGTAATAAATATATTTACAAATCAGAAACTCCTTGATGTTGGGAGACTCTGAAGAAGATCACCATATCAGTATGAAGAAGTGTTGAGATATCTTGGAGAGGGCAGGACTGACACCAGGTAACAAACAAATTAACAAGTAATTAACAAATGTAAACTTTCTGATAAGACTGTGAACCTGGAGTACCCAGCTAGTGGGGAAACAGGGGAGGGGGGAGCAAGGGCGGAGAGGGGGCGGTATAGAAACTGTCATCTTGTGTCCATAGGTGCTCCTGCTTGCAGGACACCCACCATTGCAATCGTGAATAAAATCTGCTTTTATCAGAGCTACTGTCCTGACAAAAATTATTTGGATATTTCCAACAATTTCAAAGCAGTATACTGAGTTCACCTGGCACTGATCCCAGATCTGTGCTCTACAGATAAAGACAAACCTGAGTCCCAGGTGAAGTTCCCAGTTCAGCTGACTGTCAGGTTGGGGATCTCTGCACACATTTTACAATGAATGTCCAAGGAGGTACATTAATCATCTCCTGAACTCTGAGTAAGCAGCAGCCAAGAAGGCTGCTAGAAATTGTCCAGCAGAGAAGGTGGGGACAAAAATATGTTCTAGAGCAGGTTCCTGTTAGTAGCTGACTTTTTGCCCAAACTACACAATTTTCAAAGAGGATCTGATCAGCTTATGATTATCCATTACACCGTTCCATGAGACTAAACTCAGTAGGTGAGGTTGTTTCTCTGTACTATGTAGAAACCTTTCCAAAGCTTGAAACAGATCTTGGAGTTATGAAAAGCATCAGCTGAACAAGAACCTTATCCATAGGCACCTGAACAGTTTTTCACCAGATAAGATTCCCAGATGCTCTAATCACTCTCAGAGTCACACAGAAATCTCTGGAAAAATGTTTCTGTCTCCTTATATGATTGAACAGTCCTTTTTCAATCAAGAAAATACTGAGACATCACAGAATAGAATTTTATTCAAACTCGATTTTCTTTCTGCCTTTTAACATACTACAAGCCTGTCAGTGACACAGTTCCCTGGTTCACTTAGAAAAAAATATGCAAAAACATCACAAAGCTCTGTTTGGAAGTTATACAAAGGCTCTGAGACTGTCTTTATACACCATGGACTCAACAAACTTTTAGGACAGTAATTCTACCTGAAATAAGTCTGTTCCTTTCAAGTGAAACAGCTCACTGTAATTAATATTTTTCACTTCATTTTAAGAGCTCATCTATACCCAACAGTGTCTTTTTCTATGTAGTGTGCAACTTGCTTTGAATTCAACAGCTAGTAGTCTTTTATTGTCAACATATTAGATATCATTATAACTTAGCACATGAATAGTTTTATTAGCCTGTCACATCATGACAGATAGAAAGGTTTTATCAAGGGGAGTCAAAATCTTCTACAGCAAAGTCAACCTTAGGCAATTTATGTGCACCCAATGTCTTCCAAAGGGAGTGTTAAATGAACGCATCACAAACCCAAGGTAGACAAACAACTGAGTTCACTGCAGTGAAACATTTGATTCAGAGCAAAACAATAACTGAAGATTAACAGCCTATTAAAAATGAAATCAAGCTATTAGAAGCCAACAATCATGGGAAAGGTTCTTTTTGTCATTCAGCTACTATCTTGTTTGATGTCGCATTAAATTGCCCATTGGGCAAAGCATTGAAAAACTAATACAGGAATGTCTTGTTTATAATGTTCACTTTCATCTTTGAATTACAAAAGCAGTTCATCAATAACAAAACCAGTTTAAATGATGTATGAAGTGAACACAGAATTCTGCCACAACTGTTTCTTCCAGATAAGACCCAAGGATAAACTGTATCCACGGGGGAACAAAAATAAGCCACCACTGGGTTCCACAGGCGAAAAGCATTTTACTTAGCATGAAGGACTCTTTATCAAGTGCAGTCATTCAGATAAATTATAATCAGGCCAAAATAAGTCCTGATCTGTACTTTACAATTTTCCCATTAGCCCCAAGTAAGGCTTTAAAGTGCTGTAATTTGATAACAAGTTCTTTAAATGCCATGCAATGCATACAATTTTCTCCATGAACAATGACATGATTCCCCTAGAAAGGTTTAATAAAACCAAATGAATCGGTGGTTTCTGTTAGTTATTTATGAAACATTTAGAACAGCTGCAAGAAATGTGCAACTTCCTAAATGGGTTCTGCCTCCAGCAGTTGTGTAGACCAGATGGGAGAATGACAAGCTCCACTTAACATGTCACAGCATCAGCTCAATCATAATATGGTACCAAACAAATCTCCTAGGAACAAAAGCCACCTGCTTACTATCAATACACCTTCTATTTCTCCAATGGCAACTCTAATCTGTGATGCTACTAAAGGAAGTACCCATTCAACTGCACAAAGCAGCCCTCAGTAAATTGGTTTCCTGTGAAAAAGTAATGCCTCACTCTTTATAGTCAACCTCAGGCAGTTTTAGAGCCTTTCATTTATAAAGCTTGCTCGCAGATTAGTCAGTGTACGATTTTCCCAGTGAGAATTTCCCAGGTCAATTATTCCAGTTCGCATTTGGTTTCTCTTCAACTTTTATTCAGTAGTTATTAGAAACAGAAATCTGCAATGCCTTCTGTTTTACCTCAGTGCCAGAGCACTTGTCTGAAAGCCTCCGATCTGGTTTCTGCCTGTAGCCATTATTTTCTCTACACTGAACAAGAAAGTATGTATGTCACTCCAAAAGTAATGCCTCCCATTTATTTCCATGGAAACTATAACATATACAAAGAGCACAGTGACACTATATAATAGAACAGATTCTAAGGTATAAAACACTGTTTTTCAACATATTCACCACCACTAGCCACACATTTTTGTCAGCAATGAGCAAAAGCCTGCA
Source organism: Perdix hodgsoniae (assembly GCA_035772895.1). NCBI lineage: Eukaryota > Metazoa > Chordata > Aves > Galliformes > Phasianidae > Perdix > Perdix hodgsoniae. Next base: position 19,987,635 of record JAPSGF010000002.1, on the reverse strand, counting down.
CACTATGCGCATAAAAATCTGCACCACCAGAGGTGATCCACTACCACTGTCACCACTGCTGAAATGTGCCACTCACCTCTTCACTGTGTTCACATACACTGCTTGATCTCCATAAGTATTCAGCATGGTTGAAGAATGTCAATGGGTGCCAATTTTCCCCATGGAGGAATTAAATTCCACACCTTTCTTTCATATGCACTTCCATGTCAAATGCCATTTGCCCCTTTGCTGCCATCTGTTGTAGAGCAGCAAAATTTGACAGAATATTGGCAGGAAGGTTCGACCTCTACTGCCGTGCCAACATCAGCTTCTGATGCTGTGGGCCAACATAACAAAATAGGAGGCATTACCTTCAGAGTAGCCCTTGTATTATGTGGGGATTGCTGCAGCTCACTCAGAGAAAGAGTTGGGAAAGTTCCCCAGATGTCTATAATGGCTTGGAAATGATTGTGTTGGTCTGGAGAGAGATGTGGAATAATTTAACTAGGAATCATAACCCACATATACAACATTCAGATTAAGCATTTCCATAACATAAAATGTGCTTCATAAAAACATTTATATTCATTGGGAAGACTTGTAGCAGAGTCCTGCATAGAGAAGACACTACGACTTTCCCTTCACCTTAACAAGAGCACCTTGGCATAAACATGGGGACTTGAATTTATTCTCAGGGTAATTAGAGGTATCTAGGCTGAAATTTCCTTAATGTGTGTTTTGATGCCGGAGTTCCAACTAGATCTGTTGTGTTATGCTAAACCTCAGGGAGCTCTGGGAGCACATCTCTGAAGCTAGCATATAATTAAAAGTAGGTCTAGACCCAGAATAGTCAGGTGCATGCCAAGGATCTCTACAACTAACAAGTTTTTATTCTGAATGATTTGCAAACAAGTCACCTCTGCAGATGTTTAACTACTAAAAATATGTATCCCTGCTGATGCTTTGCTTGAATGGCATTCATTTACAAAGTGTCAGGTGCTCCCCATGTCAGCATCTGCTCAATCATGTGATAACTATTCTATTAGGGAGCAGAATTTCAGCCATTTGAAATTTTAACTGGTATGACATTGACAACAGGATTTGTTGTGATAGATGTCAGCCCACTCAGAAGGGTGATGTTCTCTGAGGGAAATGGCATGAAAACAAATTAGAGCCTAAAAACTATTAGCTTTCCCAACATTAAAGGACAGGAATAACTACTGCTTCACAGGATTTTTCCAGTATATAGGACAGATTAGACTTCTTTTTTAGAAAATGATAAGGGAAAGAATGTCCTACAGCTACCCCATGTCTAAACATAGTCCCTGCAATAAGCAACTGGTTTTATTTTGATGTATGTGCACTATCTATGTTGCTGTAACAGTACCTCAGTTAAAAGATGAACTAATAAACTCCCGCACTCCTGCAGGCTTCCTTATCATCCTTCTAGAGAGGTAGCTTTGTTTGCTCTTGCCTGCGCTGCGTCTCTTTTTTCAGAAATGCCTGTGACTATGACTCGTAATTGATACACACTGTTGCTGTCTGGCTAAGTGGAGAGGTTTTCATGCTTCAGGGTTTTTGTTAAAAAAGCACTAAAAATAGCCTTTATGTGTATGGTATTTTTTTTGCAGTACTTCTGCTTTTTCACTATATTTTATTTAAAATATTTAGGGTTTTTTCTAAATTTACTATCTCCTTTAAACATATTAAAATGTGGGAAGGTCCGTTGTTTAAAAGCAAGCATTAGATTTGTTAGAACTAGTTAAAAATATAAAACCAAACATTTTTCAATACAGCCTAAGATTATATTTTAAATGAGATAAAGGAAATGTGTAAAATTGAAATACAATCTGTCATGTCAGCTAAAATACCTATCAATCAAATTTAAATATTTCACTTTGCAATATCAGTTCTACTCGAGGAACAGTAATTCCCAGTTTTCTGTTGGATTTAGCTCTTCAGCTCATTTTTCCATAACGTACAGACTTTAATGTGGCTGGTAAACACCCTGGTATCTCTAAATGATGAAATGAATGAAAACAAGACTGACAGCTCTAATTCCAATGAGACAATGCTACGGATCTGTTGCAGGGGCTGGATTGAGTTCCTCATAAAATACATATGTAGCTTGCTCTGAAAGTAATGCCTCCTATTTATTTCCATGGCAACTACAACAGATAAAAAGAGTTCAATAACAATAGTTGATAGAGCAAATTCTCACCTACACAATACTTTCTTTCAATATGGTCAACACCAGTGGCTATGCACTTTTGATAGCGACGAACAAAAGGCTGCATGCTGCACTCATGAAAATCTGCACCAGTGGAGGTGACCCACAGTCTCTGTCAACACTGCTGAAACACACCATCCACTACCTCTCTGTACTCAAATCCACAGTTTGTTCTACATAAACATTCAGCAAGTGTCAATAAATGTCAGCAGGTGTGATTTTTTTATGCATGGAAGAATTCCTCACCTTTCCTTCATACACACTTGTAAGTCAGATGCCATTTTGTCAGACTGCCCCTCTGCTGCCATCTGTGGCACAGCAAGAAAACGTAATGGAATACTGACAGGGAGGTTCAGTCTTCTGCTATACCACCAACTTCTGCCTCTGATATTAAGGGCGAGGATAGCAAAATAGAAGCCATTACTTTCATGTCTACATGGCTATGCATGCTTATGCATGCTTTTGCAAAGCAAAGATTCCCAAAATAGTGAACATCTTTTTTCTAGTTTTTGTTTTTTGTTTTGTTTTTTTCATGTAATAAGTACTCTGTACTCAAGACTTGTGAAAATATTAATTTTTTTGTTTTATTTTTAAAGTGGAAATATATATAGGAATAACAAAATTTCTCCTATTGGCAAATTTATAATCCACATGATAACCAAAATAAAACTATGTCTAAATAAAAACTAGATAGCATGTTACAACATTCTCATTTTATTTATTTATTTATTTATTTATTTATTTATTTATTTATTTATTTATTTATTTATTT
>JAPSGF010000002.1:19967882-19984644 GCA_035772895.1 Perdix hodgsoniae | reverse complement strand
TTTATTTATTTATTTATTTATTTATTTATTTATTTATTTATTTATTTTCACTTAAAGATCCTGCTGTGTCACAGCAAGACCTGCACCTGCCCTGGGACCAGCCTCCTCACCAGATCCTTGTCTTGTCATGAGGCTGAAGATGCCCTAGCTGTTCCCCTGATCTGACTGCCCTGCTCCTGGTTGGGTTGATGGAACAGGCATTATCTCCACTCCTTGAATCCTAGCAATAGCCACTAAAAATCCTAGTGATAAGAATAGCATCTATCTTACAACACAAGTAATGGAAAGGGTGACTTTGTAGTTTAACATTTGTATCAAGACTGATTAACTGAAATAATACAGATGAGCACCTTTGTTCAGTGAAATTAAAAAAAATCTCAAATGTGAAATAGCTGGCAGAACTTTGGTGCTGCTCCTAAGGTATGGTCCCATGACCAAATAACGTATCAGATCAGTTTAGAACTGAATTCCCCAGAAGTTTAGCAGATTTTAGCATCTGTTATATAAATATTTAAATTCGACCTGAACATTTTCTTTGTCACAAGCCTAGTGTGGCCTGGATTCAATGGAGCAATTGATCCTACAACAGTATTCACTTTCATAGCAAGTTGGTAGGACTGGTAATGCTACCAGCTTGCCCTGGCACAGAGCCATTCACTGCTTGCTGAGTGTTGAGTGTTGTTACCACTGCCCTGCGGTTATGAGGAACATTAGCCTAATACTCTTAGAATCATCCAGAGAAAGAGTCCCACAAATGCATGCAAGTACTTAAGAAATGTCTGTTTGGTAGAGCAATAAGATAATTTGTGTTATAAGAAAACAGGGAACAGGGAATCCATCTCATGAGGTGCCAACTGCAACTTGTCCTGATTTTTAAACTTTTTCACTTTTATTTACTCCTCCTCAGTACTTCATCAAAACTAAGAAATAATTAACCCTGTAGCTTCTCAGGGCTACAAGTTACAAGCCTGCATTAAAAATATATGTCTTCCAATGAATCCGCTCTATAAAAGAAACTGAAACAACCTACCTAGTTCAACAACAAGAACGTCTTCTGGTGTCTGTTGCTAGGTTTATTTTAAATGGCAATGCAGCTGATTGCAGAGATTAAAAATCTCTGTCCACTCAAACTTATCTTGGTGCCAATAGTTCGTTGTGACTAATCTATAATAAATGACAGTATAGACAAGCAAGCTTTTAAATATAAGAGTAAAGGGACTAAAAAAAGGCAAATGGGAAATTCTTTAAATGACAAGGGATGTATAACGGCAGCAATGGAGATGATCAGAGAAACAGAGAGAGGAAAATGTAGAGGATGCATAGTGGGAATTCAGACTGCTGACAGGCACTCCCATCCACTGCACTGCAAAGAAGTGATTTGATGTGAGATTGGTAACCACAACACTGGCAAATCTGAAGATATTTCAAATATTAAAAGCAACATATCACTAAAGATTTCCAGTTTTTTAAGCTTTCTGTAATGTGTGGTACAATCTCACTTCAGAATCTTGAACAAAAAGAGCTAATTAGCATAATCCTTATAACGACTTGCACTTTACTCAATAATAATTTCCTGATTGGTACTGTATTGTTTCAATTATATAGTTATTAGTAATACACAAAATCATTGACAATCTGCATTACTGCCAAAAGAACAAGTTGGTTCATATGTGGTACTCCCATATCTCATGTGATAAAAAAAAACTGTACACTAATCAAATTAACATGTTTTAATAAAATGCAATTAATCTGTTGTAATTCATTTTCTTTTTTTCACATTGCAGACATCAAGCTTTCTAAGAACCAGAAATGATTTTTTTCTTGATGTTTTTAACTGAATAGAAGTGTAAGTCCCTGCAGTTTCACAGAGATCATTTTTAATAAACCATCTAGAAATACTTGAAGGTTTGAAAGTTTCCCCTGAGAAAGTGATCTATTTTTTTACATTTTATGTTTCACATAAATTACTAAGAAATCTCAAACCCAATACTTGTTTTTTCCACATTAAAAAAAAAAAAAAATCAATAAAAACTTGTCTTCTGCTCTGTAAAATCACTGGCATAAGTGTTCAAAGTTGCACATACAGAGATGTACACCAGTACAGTAGTACTATAATTGGTAATAATTCATCTACAATATAAACTGCCTAAAAGTTAAAAGTCCCACACATCCTTGATAAACTATTCAAAACTCTATCAAACAGGACAAAATACTTCTTTCACTTTTTTATTTCCTATAGAGTATCTTCATATAGAAGCTATGTGTATATCTGTTTTATCATCTGGAAATCTTATTTATCATTTAGACTTACATTTTGTTGGCATCATCTGACAAGATTTGGGAACTACTATACTGTGCAGTGAAAGAAAATTTCAGAGATAGGCAATGCTGTCAATCTCTCTCTAATGTTTTTCCAAACAATGAGAAATAAATCATCTATCATTTTAGGAGCCAAATGTTTGCATCAGTTCATCTCAGTAACTTCTATAATTACCCATTTGTTGACTAGGTTGTTATTTGTCGTGTCTTTATACAAAGGCTTGTTCACATCATCTGATTCCAATTTTCTAACAAGACTTTCTAAACTATTGATACATACTCATTCTGCTTTTGTAATCCTACCCTTCCAAATAAAAAAATTGCACAGAGTGTTTTGCTATGTTAATGTTCTTTCTTATTCTCCATTCTCTAAGACCTGTCAGTTTTGACTACATAAAGTTCTTTATAGCATACCACATTCATAATGTTCTGCTTAATGTTCTTAGAGTTTCCACAGAAATGTCAAGGTGGTAAAGGCTTACTTTTACCACAGCTCTGAAAGGTGTCTTTTAGGAGAGTTCACTCCACAGATTGTGCTGGTCCGTGATATAAAATAGATTTTTTCTTCACTGGGCTGCAATCCCCAAACCCCACATACAGCAATCATCAGGCATCTATAATTGCTCCCTGAGAAAGTGACTGCACTCCCGTTCCCCACACACAGGAGCAGAAGAGGTCCTAGTTTGGCCTGTAAATGTCTCCATTCAGACAAATGAACAGAGGGTGCTCAGGGAGCACCTATACATCAGGAGCCAGAGCAGCTTCAGTTCCAGCACTGGTTTGAAAGTGGTATGATTTGTTGCTGCATTTTGATATCATGGCTCATCTTCCCAGCTGATTAACATCGGTGTAAAACGAGAGCTAGCCAGCTTACATCCCACCAGAGTCTCAGAAGAATGACTGGCAGGTATGAGACCCAAACTGTGAACTATGTTCACTTTTAAAGTCATTGATCAAGCTGCCTAATTCTGTAAGGTATATTTCTCTACTTTCTCCTAAAAAAAGAAAAGAGTTGAACAATACCATTTTTACAGCTGCAAAGACTTAGGCTGTCAGCCTATGTCACAGTCCTTGCACACAGCAGGCACGAAAGAGTAAGCATGAACTTCCCGACAGAGCACAGAGATGAATTTATCTATGCAACCTCCTTAATTTTAGAGAACAATGCTGAAAACCTATTTTATTTACGCCTACTCTATGTCAGGAGTACGAACAGAACTTTAGTCTTTTTATAACTGGAATAACAGATCATTTCATTACTCTTTCAGACACTTAGACACCACTCATAAAGCACACTGTACTATTGAAAGTTTCTGCATATGCTTATATTATGAATAAAAATGCATCTTAAAGCAACTTGTTTCCCTTTGCAATTTTTCTTTTCTGAAAATTGTACAGCTCCAGTGAACTCATCAGAGAAACAACTAAAACTTTCTGGAAGTCCAAGTATGGGAATCATGCCATGTTATGCTCAGTTCAATCCCACCACCACTATGAAGAACTGATCTGTGCTAACCCAGGGGGAAAAGTAGTACTAAGCAAGATCAAATGTTATAAATATTCGCACAAAGATTATGTAATTGATAGCTTTGCCTTTAGGTCAACATTAGTCAGGAACTTGAAATGCATCCAAAAGTAGACACCTGCATCTGTTATATCTATTACAATGTTATTTTGGAAGTATCATTCTGAAATACTCATTAGAATTCACATACTGGAAATGATCAGTTCTTTGTTCTCTTTCAATAAATCAGAAAACAGGTCCCATGGACAGCATCTCATATATCCTCAGAATGTTCCTTTCTTTCAGCTTTTTACTGCGTATGCAATCCTGTTCTCGATCCCACTGTCAATGTCATCAATGAAGATGTTAAAGAGCATGGTCCCAATACAGATACCTGAGGGACACCGCTTGTCACTGATATTCATCTGGACATTGAACAATTGACCACCCCTCTCTGGGCATGATCTCACAACCAGTTCCTCATCCATCAAACAGTCCACCATCAAATCCATATCCTTTCAGTTTGGAGAGAAAGATATTACAGGAGACCATTTCAAAGGCCCTAGTGAAACTCAGATAGATGACATCAGTGGCTCTTCCCTTGTCCACTGACACAGTTAATACTATCACAAAAAGTTACAAGGTTGGTCAGGCAGGACCTGTTCTTAGTGAAGCCATGCTCATTATCTCATATTACATCCCTCTTGTCCATATGCCTTAGCGTAGCTTCCAGGAGGATTTGCTCAATAATCTTCTCCGGCAAAGAGAGAAACTGACAGGTCAGTAGTTCCCTAGGTTATCCTTTCTATTCTCCTAAAAATGAGTGTGGCACTGCCTACTTTCCAGTCACCAGGGACTTTTCAAATATCATCGAGAGTGGTTTGGTGATTATGTCAGTCAGTTAACTCAGGACCCTGGGGTGCATCTCATCAGCACCCATAGTCCTGGTTTCAGGTTTCTCAGGCAGTCACAAACCTGATCTTCACTTACTGTGGGAAGGGCAATACTCCCCCAGTTCCCACTTTCAGAACCATCTGCTCAAGGGCTGTGTGTAGTCACTAATGAAGAATGAGGCAAAAAAGTCGTTGAATACCTTAGCCTTCTCCTTGTCTGTCATTACTAGCCTGACTAATATACACATATACTAGCCTGCATATTCATGCTAGTCACTTCCATTGTATGACAAGATCACACTATCTAAAATATTCTGCCCTTATTAGCACCAGTCTTCATATGTTAACATTCTGACTGTAATTATTTTCTAAGACTGATTAAGGTCCATTCTAGATTTCTTGGCTGCCTACTATCTCTACTCTGCTAGAACCATTTTCTGAAGCCTATGTTGTCATCACTTTAAATTGACCTACCCCAGTGATTCCCACTTGATTTCTCACTGGTAACACATAATCTGCAATGTGAATTTAAATGAAAAAGATGAGGTGGACCGGAAGAATTAAGTATGAAGTTATCTGAAATATCTTAGTTGTAGAAAGTTGTTGTTTATGGACTGCAATAATTAGAGATCAAATCAATGCCTTAAATGTCCTGCATTTTTCATATGGATTCAGGCTCCCATATTATTTTCTACTGCACTTTTCTAGCTGTCAAGCTGAATTATCCAATATTAACACAGAGATAGACTACCAAGTTCATTAACAGGAAGAATTGTGGCAAGCAGCTCTGTAAAAACACCAAGGCTGCCTGCACTCCTGACTTCACAGCTGCTTTTGTGGATGTTTCTCTTGAAAGCTGCTGAATGTTCCTCCTGCAGAGTTGGTATAGATTATCTTTTTCATCTTTCTCTGCATTAAATCAGCAGAGGTCAAGTCAAATTTACTGTTCATTGCTCAAATTGTTTCTCAAAAGGTAGTGTGTGTTTTTTTAATTGGATTTAAAGTACATCAGCTGAAGCACACTGCTCAGCAACTTTGTCTTCCAGTAACTCAGGAAAAGATAGGTCCGACTGTAAATCAGCTGTTAAGAGAGATCTAATCTGCTTTACATATTCTACATACATACCTCTTTATTCAGCACTCAACAGCATATACTTTGTTCATTCTCTTTTCTCCAGACAGTTCGGCACACATTTTGAGATTCATGACAGAGTACTATTTTTCAGACCACTGCTCCTCCAATGGTTAGAACATGCTAAAAAGTCTTTTCACATACTTCTATTACCTGAACTATGTTTTTTCCTTTTTCCAGCCTATTCAGTCAATAGCTTTCTCAAGCTAGAAGCCAGCACACGTATTATGCTCTCATTTACCATATACACTATGGATGAACTGACATAACTGAGGAGCATATAGGAAAGGTAACCATCTGAGTGTAAAATGATCAGCATGGTTTCTTTGTTTTCCTTTTCACTATATTTTGGCATCTTCTGATACAGATTTGTTTCCCACTGTTTTTGAAAGAGAAGAAACTAAGAAACATACATAGCTAAGAAAAAAATACAGTGTGTATGTAAAAATTAAAGCCATATGATAGACCACAGTGCAACTTTCACTATAGATACATACAAGTGATTAACAAAATATGTTGCATCTCCAAAGAGAGTAAGAATAACTTCTTAACACTGGCAAATATTGTTTCTTTGTTCTGTATCATATAAGAATATTTTGACCTTTAAAATCTGTAGAATAAACAGAAATTCCTTTAATACACTCAGTTTATTAGGAAATGGAGAAGTATTCAGAAAAGATAGGAGGAAATTAATGGTCCATTTCCACCTCAGCTGGCCTGGAACCACTGTAGATGCAATGCAAATGCAATAGGCAACCTGGGCCCACAGATTTTTTCACTGATCAGATAAGGATATAGCACTAATGAGACTGCACTACATATAACTAAGTATTAATGCTTTGTTAGCTTAAACTCTACTTTGTTCATCAGCTTTGTTTACTTCTACTTCTAAAATGAACACATTTCCTTTGTGTAGTGCAAGGTGCATATGCATTCCCATTTATAAGTCATGTTATAACTGTTAGGTACCTTCAATACCATTTACTTCACTGTCTTAACAGCAACTTTAACCTAATATGTATAAATCATGTAAATGTTTACTTGCCTAAATTCTTATTAAAGTCTCAGAAGTACAAAACCAGAAAAGTCAACATATTGTACCAGATTCTGTGTATGGCTGTACACAGGCAATATTATCATACAGGTTTTCAGAATAATATTGTTTTATTCCAGTGGTTAAACAAAATTCCTCAGCAGTATAACAGTAACTACTGTTACTGTTATTATTATTATATTAACTATATTATATTAACTACCATATTATTCCACCAAAATACAGGCTTTGGAACATAGGTTACTTCTAAAAAGCAGAACATTTAATTCTGTACTCAGAGAACTAAAAGCTCAATGATGCATCAGACAACATATTCACTGTGCATTGTTCTGTTGACAGAACTATATATTATCTGAAAACAATGAACATATCAGTACCATAAATTTGAATAAATGAGCTGAAGGAGGAAAAATGCTAAAATGTGGTTTGACCTTTTCTAGGATCACATGGCTAAGTTGTAATAGATTGAACCAGAAATAATTCCATTTTGAAGGCAGGAAATAAAAATGGTACCCACAACATGGATAGTAAGTCACAAGAGGATGATTAAAGAACTTACATTGCTCTCAAACTTCATCCACAAATGAAAATAGCAGAGGATAAGGAAATACAGATGCAACTAACCTTTCGAATGTATGAAATAGAACTTCAGTTATTTTTCTGTAGCTCTGGGCACAGCATCCATTTGTAGTGCTTGAATTAGCTGTTGGCAAGCATACCTGCGGCAGCAGGGTTGGAACCTGATGATCCTTAAGGTCCCTTCTGACCCAAGCCATTCTATGATTCTGTGACACCATATTCCATGCATTTAGGAGTATGATAAAGATTTGCATTTATAGGCCAGATCCAAGGCCCACTTAAGTGAATAAGAATCCATTTTGTGAAATGAGAGGAAACTAAGCAAGAAAAAATTACTGCTTCACAGCAGTGTCACTTAAGAATATCGAGCAACAGTACTCTTAAAAATAGCATGACTGGGGAACCATATATGTCAACAGAAAAAAAATCCAATTGACATGAAAAGGATGCATAACCAAGCACTCCTGTGCCAGGTTACCCATAAAGATTTTCACCAAGAGTAGCAAGCATTGTCAGGAGTGGCAATGCAGGTGGCTCTTTTAGGAAAGCAATGTAGGATGCAAAGCATTCTAATAGCATGTGTCTAATTGGAAGAGAAGATGCTAGAAAAGCATCCTCATTTCTTGTTTCTGGTCACTCAGTGCAGCTGACTGCCCATAATTAATACTATTGTCTCAGACACAAAGGATTTACTTTGTGCTTAAGATAGTGACAGCAATGTAATAAATCTGATAGACATGAGGAGTGTGAAAGTTAACTAGATACTAGAGATACAATCCCCAAAGAGTGAATAATACAATTTGGAAAAACAAAAAAATCAGGTTGTTTTGAAAAGAAATGATCATTTAAGTTGAATACTGAAACACATGTATACAGACATATATGTAAACATATGTGTATTATAGACATGTCTCAAGTTTAGTAGACCTGTACTTAGAATAGTAACACAGACTTGTAAGTGTTGCAAAAAAAAAAAATTATATATGTATGTGTGTGTATATATATATATATGTATGTATGTATGCATGTATGGAGATATATATATATATATATAACCCTGCTGTTGAAAAGCAGGGTTGAAAAGCAGGGTATTATTACACTCCATCAAGAAATGTAACTCTACAATAATAAGGATCAGATCAAGAAGGCACACCATTTTTTTGCATAAAAGGCTTTCAGCCAGAAGTAACACCAGGCAAAATTACATAGAACTGAACACCAAACAGTATACATCCAAAAGTTAAAATGTTTGCATTTGCACTTACCAGTAGGGTATAATGAGTACAGAATTCGTCAAATAAATAGTTAATGTATAGCACCTGTTACTCTTCATTTCAGACATATACAGATCATGTCCCAGTGGGTAACATCACTCAACAGATCTAATCATCTATCTTATTTTCTGCCTCCTATTTCCACTGTTTCAACCATAGAGAAGATGGGTTACATATTGAAAGGAGCCTATTCTGCCACCTAATTAAGATGGATACTGAGGGCATGGGGTATGAGTATCCATTAAGATGCATACTCAAGGGCACTGCAGGCCCTTGAAGCTTCTTTCCTGTGCTGAAAGTTTTGGAAATAATTGAATTTGAACAGAATTCACCAGTGAACTGACTTTCCAGCTTACGTACATGGAGCTCTGGTGAGTGCATATTTAGACTACTGTCTCTTTAAGGTTTCTTAGAGTAGTGTATTCCCAAAGAGCAGTTGTATCTTTTAATATCACAAACCTTATCTTGTGTTTCTTCATTTTGAATTAAAGGATGCAGGATACATTCTTTATAGGATACATAATTTAGAAAAGGACAGAAACTTCCTGATTTAGAAAATCTGTCTCCTCACTGTTAGAAATGGAATAAGATACATATTTTCAGACTGCTGCACTGGTCATTCAGATCTTTTCTACAGCATTATGAAAGGTCAGCTTTTCAAAATTTAATCGCCTTTAACACTAAAACTGAAAATTTTACTTCCACAATCTTACGTTTTGCTTTAAAATTTTCATTCTTTTTAATTGTTTGCTTCCTGAATTTGCTCTCTACCACATGCCCAAATGTAAAAAGGCACAGTAAGGTCTGAAGAACCACCCATACCTGCCAAGAAGTAAATGGGTTTAGTAAACAGCACCAACACCATGTGCCAACAACATCACAAACTACAGCCTAGTCACAGCTCTGCCACTGACCTACTGCTTGACCTCAGTCAAGTCATTCAATCTCTCAGTTTCTCTTTTACCCTTTGGAAACAATTGTTTAATCCTAAAACAAAATGTGCTGCACATGCATGGTATTTTACAGGCTTTATTTTAGCACACAGCTCTCTTAAAAACTTCCCTGAATGTATGACATTACGGAGAATAAAGTGCTCTCTGTAGGAGAAATGTTAAGTTTTTTTTATGACACCAGATCATCCTATTTGTGTGATAGAAACACCACCATTTAACATTCAAAAAAATAAAAGAAGAAGGGGAAGAAAGCCCTAAAGGAAGGGTCTCTGATGATTTAGGAGGTTTTATCTAAGCTGCATGTTCTCTGTCCCTTTTCCCTCAAACCTAATCAGCCTGTCCTATATTTAAGAGAGAAAATGTAATTTTAGTAAATGTAATTTTAGTCAAATAATTTAAATTGATCATAGAGAACCTAGAGCTATCAGTTTTGTTGAAGCCCCAGGTGAATGGCACTTCAACTTTATCAAATTCAACTCCATCAGTGAGAACCAATTCTCTCAAGGTTATTTTGTATCTGTAATGCAACTCAAATATATCAATTATATAAACTCCTTCAGGTTAAAAAGATTTAATAAATTGTCCTAGCTCTAAGAAGATGAGTTTGATGAACTTGTCAGTATTCTCACCACTTATCAGCCATGAATATTCTGACATAGCCTGATAATCAGAAGTCATTGCTAAAGGCTCAAGCTTTAGCAATAAATGCACGGAAGCTACAAGACTTTCCATTGCATACTCCCAGGCAAGGCAAATGTTTAATTCCCTCAGTAACTTTGCTACCACACAGCCCAGGCAATAACCTGATTCCCAAACCACGAGATTTGGAGTATAATGCATATGTGTGATGAGAAGACTATTTTTCATGTACCTGATTATTCCAGTTCACAGATTAATTTAAATCCAGCCTTTTTTGGAATCCTAGTGTGTTCAAGTGTTATGGTGCACTGTTTTCTTTTTCATAAGCCATTCCATCCCATAGCCAATGACTTCAATATCACCCCCTATGGCCAGAACTTAATGGCAAGCAAGAATTGAGATAGAAGGAATATTCTAGATGATAAGAGATCTCTAACAACAGAATCTGAGTAGCTTGGCCAGAATTCTGAAAGGCTGTTTAGGAAGGTAATATAAAAAAATGAAGTTTCATTTTGTATTATTTTTTCCCTAGGGGGAGAAAAGTAAAAAAGATCTCATTCTGAGCAACTGGCTCGGAGAGATGCAAGATAATGATCAGTCAATACAACAGTAATGTTCCCAATAAGATTCTGTTTGAGTATTATTATTTGCACATTTAGTTCAGTTTGGCAAGTTTTTTTCACTATCAATTTCTTTTTTCACTAACAATTTGCGTACCTTTTTACCAACTTAACTTCATTTGAGAGACATGAATCTCAAATACATTAAAATTCATATAAATTTGGTGAAATTTAGTAACATAGAATAGAGACAAAAAAATTGGAAGTGTCTTCACTGACAGGCAGGCTACAGAATTATTTCATCCCTCTCAGATGCAAAATGATAAATGCAGTAGATCCATCTGGATACAAATTCATAGCAAATCAAGCTTCAGACTTTTCAGTGCTTACAAAGCAATTGGTTTGCTTAGCAAATTCCTAAACTTGTTCCAAATTTTTGCAGCAATACTGCTTACAGAGACTGCTAAAGAAACCACAGACCCTTGCTAACCCAGTAATCTCTTACCAAAAATCAACTCTGGGGACAGCACTCCAGTTCCAGAATGAGATCATGTAAATCCTGCTCAATCAAGCAGTCTGGTGTTTTGATACCATGGAAAGCTGAGCTCTTTCTTACCACAATATAGAAGTTATTTTACTAAGAGTGACACTCCTATATAATAGTGAATCCTCTTTAATTTCTTGTGCAAGCTGATGAAGCTCCCAGTCTCCATCTCAAATATTTTTTGTCTATATGCTCTAGCACTAATGGCTCATCCACTTGTTCTTCATTAATTTCACTTCATAAAGCGCAACACTTTTGTCAGCTAAAATAATGATCTGCTGAGGTACTTGGTCGTAGACCTGTAAACTATTGCTCACATTTGATTAAGGGAGGATTTTTCTAGAAGGCTTAGCTGACATGGTAAAGCTTTCAGGGGGCAAGTTTTCAGAGGCAGGTTTTGATTTGCAATGTACAGAGACACTGGGGGATTCCTGTACATGTTTAACTCTTATAATATTTGATTCACTTTCATAATTTCCCACTAAGGTTCTTTGTCTCTTTGTTTCTTTCCTTTTCTGTAAAGTTTTTACACGGCCTTCAACACTTGAATTCCCTTTCCTCACACATTTAATTCCTATCATGTGGATATTTCACTCCTTCCTAGCACAAATCCTGCCTCCAAAGTTAGGGTAGTTAAAAAAAGATTATAGGGAACAGATTTGTACAAGATACTTTACTCTTCAGAGGACAGGTAGAGGAGACATTTGTAGGCAATATAAAAGTAAATGCACAAAATGTATTGCTCCCAGCAGCACAGATACACCTAACATCAGATTGCTGGCAAATGACCAATAGAGTTTATCCTGAATCCTCAGTGGGGAGCTTAAATCTGTATTTTTTAAATCAACCTGAAGCATTCAGTACCCCTGGTGCAATGGAACCATCACAGGAAAAATCTGAAAATGTGAGGTTCTTGCCTCTTTCTCTTGCTTTTCTCCCTCAATGTTCCAGCTCCCAATTAATTATGGACATAACCTACTCATAGAGGCAGATTTTTTTAAATTTAATTTTTATTACTATTTTGTCAGTTTGGTTTAATTATTTCTGACATTTCAGTCAGCATGCTTACAATTTTGCAGCATTGAATTAAATTAATCAAGAAGTAAGTTAGTCAAAAAATAAATAGTCTATCCCTCCAACAGCTAATATAGTTTATTCAGATTCATGATAACACAGATCACATTAGACAAAACATCACGAATATCCAGTTCAATCAGTACATGAAGATTAAGCAGACAGAATCTCTACTTTATTTACCATAAGACATTTCTCACCCCAACTCATACAAACAAATTTTAAAGTACACTCATACTTTCATGTTCCTGTTCAGTAAGCAACAAAGTAAATTTGAAGGGAGGAAAGGAGAATGAGGCAGTGAGCCACATTAATGGTCCAACTTTTTAACTGAAGGAGAGAGAGATGTTCCCCCAACCACCATCAACCCAGGAGGGTTGCTGAGTCCACTATGATGAAAGGTCTATGGTAAGTGAAAGGGACAGTGGTGAATTTGTGGTTCTTTGAGCAGTCATGGGACTGTGGAAATCAGCAGCAAGAAATGTAGGTAATGGCACTAGCAGTTGCCCGAGGGAGGCTCAGGGAAAAAGGATTAATGACCATTGAGACCTGCTCTCCTTCTGCTCCTTCCCTGAAACGTCGAACTGCTGAGCCAGTTATCAATCAAGAACATGAAATACATTGGTGGATTGATTGGGTTTGATACAGTGGCAGCCAGCTACACTTTTGAATACTCCTAGAAAACAATTTTTACTGTGCATTGCTGGAGAAAGCCAACAAATAATAAACCTGTCAGAGTACTCACTGAGTGCTCGTAAATACAAAAGCTGCTGTAGTGCCTTGCAGTTGCAAATGGGAACCATTCCAAAGCCTGAAAAACCATCAATATTTAATCGTTGCATCTGATATCAATTCTAATTTAAAATTCTACTCTCTCTTCTACCATGTCTTATCTTTCTCCAGCAGAAAACACACAAGTCTTAATAAAGAGAGTGCTGATAGTATGCCTTTTCATTTAGTGGGAAAGGCATAGATTATTCCCGACACTCTTTTTTTCTCTTCTAATTTATTCCTTTCTTTGTAGTCCTTTATTCTGAATGCCTATTTCAGGTTCAAAGTGGCATGTTTTTAAATGAGAGAATGAGGCTATGTAATAATTGAAGAGGACTTGGTCCACTAACTAGTCTCTAGTCTGGCAAAATTCCAATTGAAGTCAGTGGGATTTTGCTTGACTAAAGGCAGATTAGAAACTCACAGTCATAGTATTTTATGCGGCCTTTACCACAGAGGAAGCAGGAAGACGTTTTTTTGAGGTGCTTCCTTATGCTTCACTTCACAGTGATGGCTTGTCCTCCAGTTTATACAATGGACAAAAATACAAAAAACAGACCTTGTTACCTTTAAGGACTTGCTTGTACAACAGCAGTGTGGTTTTGCCATGCATTTGGTCTAACACTTTAATACTTCAGATGTAATGAAGTCCTGCTTATATAGTTTAACAGATTATACAGTAAAAACATCTTTAACAAAATCCTCATCAAACATAAGCTGTGGAAAACATGCAGCTTTTTGCCAAAGCTAACATGACCGCATGCCTAGTTCACAGACAGATGTGCTCTTTTGTATTCCCTTTCACCAAATCAGAGGATCACAAAAAACCTTCATTTAGATCAATGAAAAGAGGCATTGCTATTTTTTTTTAATTATTATTTTTTAACCATATAAGAATTTACCACAGTAAATTAAACTCCCTTCACATAGATCAAAAGGACAGATTCTGGATCTGAATATTTGAATACAGATCATATCATTTTAGATAGTATCTTTGTATTTTACAGTACTTCTCACAAATGACACATCAGAATCATAGAATCATGGAATCCTTAGAATTGGAAGGGATCCTTTAGAGGTCATCTAGTCCAAGTTCCCTGCAATGAACAGGGACACCTACAGCTAGATCAGGTTGCCCAGAGCCTGGTCGAGTCTCCCCTTGAAAGTCTTCAGGGAAGATACATCCACCACATCTCTGAGGACAACCTGTTCCAGAGTCTCATCACCTCCACTGTAAAAGACTTTTCCTTATATGTAACCTAAATCCACCCTCTGTAAGCCTGAAACCATTTTCCCTTTTTCTATCACCATATCCTCCACTAAAGAGTCTAACCCCTTCTTTCCTGTAGCTCCCCTTTCAATATTGAAAAGCCACTGTCAAGTGACCTTGGAGCTTTCTCTTCTCCAGGCTGAAAAGCCACAGCCCTTTCAGCCTGTTCTCGCAATATAGGAGTCCCATCCCTTTGATCATTTCTGTGGCCCTCTGGACAGGCTCCAAGAGGTCTATGCCTCTCCTATGATGCAGACTCCAGTGAGACTGCAGTGAGTCTGCACAGAGTAGAGGGGCAGGATCACTTCACTCAACCTGCTGGCCATGCCTCTTTCAATGCTGCCACGGATATGTTTGGCTTTAAAACATAGTTTTTTTAAAAACATAGTTTATTATTCAAGGAAAGGAAAAAAAAACAAAAACAAACAACAACAACAACAACAAAAAATAAAAACAAAAAAAAAAACAAAAAAACACCAGTTGTTGTGAAAACATAGGGAGTATAGTGCTCAAGAATGGCCATAATGTCTCAGATGAAAGATCCACCCAGCCCACTTTTCTGGGAGATAAGTACGGAGTAAATGCAGCATGACTTTCTCCACTTACATGCTCATGTCAATAAGCAATGAGCTCTATAAAAAATCTGATCCTGTATACCTTCTTACAAATTCTTTGCCTGTGTACAAGGTAGTGAAGAACTTTAGTAAACCTTTTCATGGATTTATGATATAATTTCCATACAAATGGGAAATGTCACACAAAATAAAGGAAGGAAAATGAAATGAGGGATGTTAGACAGCTACTCACTGAGCAAACACACTTTGCAATTCCTAGACAACCTGATCGGAAGTTTATTCCCTCTTTAATGTTCTTCATTCTCTTGTTTCAATAGCAGATACAGGGCTCTCCCATGGTTATTTTTTCCCTCCTCTCCTCTCCTTTTTTTTTTCTTTTTAGTATTATTGCTCTGAAATAACTCAGTCACTTTGGATTGTGAAATATAACCAGCAAGAAAGTCAATCCACTGTGTACCAGGAAAAGACCACTCCAAATGTATCAAAAGCTCCTGCAACACCAAGAGGGAGAACAGAGATTCAAAAACAACAATGTAGTGGGGAAAAATGTGCCATTAGTGAATCATTGTAGAATATCTTAGCCTGGGATACAGATACATGTCTCTCCTTGACCTTGATTAAACTGCCAAACGCCTTGATTAGCAAAGCCTCCCTAATGTCCCCCAAACTTCTCATATTCCATCTGTCTGCCTCCTATAGCTTCCTAAAGATCAGTTTTCTTCTTCTTTTCTTGGTTTCCATGATTCTTTAAAGATATTTTTAAAGCACATCTGATAAGTTCAAGAAAGCTGGCAAGAAAACGGAAAGAGAATATAATTGCAAATAATTTTCCAAAATCCTGACATCATTTTTCCATTGAAAATTTAAGAGTCTGATAGATCTTAGCACCATCAGGGGCATATCAGTGTCAAAAGTTCAAATCTAAATGAAAACAGCAATACTTGAAATGTTTAATTTTAGAAGTTTAGTAGAGTGCTAGCATAGCACTCATGTGAATGCATGCATACACAATAACAATCACACCATCAATATTTTTCTCAGTAAAAATACTTGTAACGCATAAATGAACCTCCTAGCCAAGACATGACTTACTTGTTTTCAGAAGAAATTCCTGATTATGTTTTTGTCTTTCCTGATTCCATCTGCAAAATTACAAGTGAAGACTCTGCAGTACTTCGTCACTACTCCAGATTTAATGAAAGAAGTTAGTTAAATGTACTTTCTTATACCTTGTGCCTATGTTTTAAGTTTTCATGTTAACAATGCTTTAATACAAAATATATGGAAAATCTGCTTGTCTAAGAATTCCATGCACGTATCATTTCCTAGTTTCATATCTACAAGACATTGAATAACCAGCAAAAATGCTATGGTTCTCTCACGCTTCAAAAGCAAATTTGTAGATAGAATAATTTGAAAAATGTATCCAAGCAGTATCTGGGAACTAGGCTTAGTATTACGAACCAGTGATATGTATTTTTAATTAACCTTACAAATTCTTCTCTGACACTAAAGCTAGTCAAATTCCTCTTCTGTCTTTTTCAGTTTCATCTAGGTTGGAAATTCCTATGTTGAAACAGGGCTAACAGCAATGGATCATAAATTTAGATGATCCTCTTTT
>JAPSGF010000002.1:19863694-19967872 GCA_035772895.1 Perdix hodgsoniae | reverse complement strand
AAACAGGGCTAACAGCAATGGATCATAAATTTAGATGATCCTCTTTTGAAAGGGAGGCACACTCATTCATTGAGGAACCAAAGCTTAAAGTACTGAATACGTACCAGCAATCAGCATTTAGGCAAGACAGAAAGTGCTGTCAGTTAACATCATTTCTGGGACCCTAGTATACTGATTAAGTGAATCTGTATGAAGACTTACCTAGTTCACATTTATATTCTTAATGATCAAACTATGACATCCTGGACTTCAGTGAGGCTTCTGACACTGTCCCCTGTGAGACTGTCTCAGAGAAACTGTTGAGTATGAGCTAGATGAGCAAATAGTGAGGTAGATCAAAAACTGGCTAAATGGATGGACCCAGAGGGTAGTAGTCAGTGGTGCAAAGTCTAGTTGGAGGCTAGTTACAAATGGAGTACTACAGAAGTCAGTACTGGCTCCAGTCATTTTCATTAATGACCTGGATGATGGGATAGAGTGTACCCTTTGTAAATTCGTGGATGACTCAAAACTGGGAACAGTAGCTGACAAACCAGAACCATCCAGAGGGACCTTGACAGGCTGGAGAGATGAGCTGACAAAAATCTCATGAAGTTCAAAAAGAAGAACTGCAGAATCCTAGAGAGGAATAACTCCAGGCATCAGTACATGCCAGGGACCACACAGTTGAAAAGAATGAAGCAGAAAAGGACCTCAGGGTCCTGGTGGATAACAAGTTGAACATGAATCAACAACATGTCCTTGCCATCAAAAAGTTTAATAGTGTTCTTGGCTGCATTAGGCAAAGAATTACCAGCAGGTCAAGAGAGGTGGATCCTTCCCTTCTACTCAGCATTGGTGAGACCACAACTGGAGTGCTGGAGTGCACAGTTCTGGACTCCCCAATAGGAGACCTGGACATACTGGAAAGAGTCCAATGGAGTGCCATGTTGTGATAAGTAAACAATAGTTAGCTTACCACCAGGGGAGTACAACTCACACGATGTACCTGTGCTTCAAACTACCTCATTCAGTTTAGGCAAGTACACAGAGACAACCACAAAACTCAAACTCATAAAAATGCATACTTTGAAAACACATTTATATGGCTAGCTGATATAAAATTGATAATATACATTCATTATAAATTACAAATTAATAATATATTACCACAGAAAATTAAAGTGTATAACTCATTAGCTGGAGTATACTGCTGTGCCCCAACACTGATGTTCTGCCATTTCAGCTAATATTTCAAACATATCCGTTAATTACAACTTGATATTCTTTTTACTTCATTCTGTACAATAGTATGCATATATATTTGTTTGGCCATATTAGCTTCCTAGGGAAAAAGAAATGAGACCTATAAGGAATATAGCATCATATAATATTAAAATACATTTGTATGAAATATATTTTTAACCTTTGCCTGGACAGCTAGTTATAACATATACTGAAAAACTGCTAAGTATGTAATACATCATAGCTATTGCTCAAAAAATGTGCTGGGAAATTACAAGGTATTAAATGCAAACAGTTGCTTTTTCTTTGTAGATTACAGCATAATTTACCTCACAGGAGGAAATTTGTGTGCCCCTGAACTTAGTGAATTCCCTGATTCACTATGAACTTTTAAGGAGAAAGAAGGCAGAACTATGGAAAGGTCACATACTACTCTGCAGTTGACATTGCCCCACCCATAAATTGAAGATTTATTATTTAACCTCCTTATTGCACAGAAGGTTTCTTTGCATTAATTTCTAGTCTTCCTTCTTTTTGCCTTGGTGACCTGTTCATTCACACATGGTCTGGCATCACTGACATCAAATCATCTCCATAAATCTCGGATGACCATATTAGAATATTTGTGAGAAAGTCTCACAAAACCCACTAGGCTATTGCGGTTTAAGTTTATCCTCACAAGTCAGCTTCTCTAAGATAACTCATTCTAGTCTGTGGCAAATGTGAAATAATTCAACTTTCCATAGCCTATGTGAAAGAAAGAGTCATAGTCACAGACAAATTCTGGATATGTAGCAGAGATCAAATAGTTTTTATTCTGGCTATATTAGGCAGTAAAGTGGTCTGATGGAGCTATGAAATAGAAAGCACAAAGAATAAAATGCCACCTATCTTCTGGTGATTATATTTCTATTCCACTGATTTTCGTTCTGCATGTAGCTATGATATCTGAATGGTTGTGATAGCTCATACAGTTGTATAGATAGTGAAAATACAGCCCATGCAACAGTAGTGGTACTTCACTAATAACTTTATATTTAATTAAAATGTTCAGAGTCCAAGGTAGCAAAGGATCTTCTGCTAGGAAAGAGGTATTCCTTTGTGCCCAAAATATTGTGTTGGAATTTCACAGTAGTTGTTTAAAGTACTGTTTCAAGCTGACTCTGTTGTGCCATAATAAAAATCACGTGATATGTTTTTAAAGTTTGTGAATAATTCTTCATGGCAAAGCTTATTCATTATAGCTAGACACAAACTTAGCAGTTCCATATTCTATTTCTCATTCCATATTCCTATTGACATGACTTCAAATTGTGATCTGCTTTTAGGATGTTTACCTGCTGCAGCTACTTGTCACTTTCATAATTCATCTGAAATGAAAATGGAAGTCAAGCTGAGTATTGCCTTGTCTCTCCCTTCCTTGAGTCTTTTTTTCTACATTCTCCTATTCTTGTTTGATTTCCACTACTCAGTGGGACAACTCAGCAAACTCAGTAATTCACAAGGTGAGTCATTCAATATGCTTCAGATTTCCTTTATGTGCCAGTAAGCACTAACCAACAAAGAAATTCACATTCAAGTAGATTCAGATTTCTTTTTTGGAAGGGGTTGTTATACTCCAAACATATGAGATAGCATTGTAGTCATTGTCTAAATCCAACCGGTTTCAGATGGGTGCATGAAACTTTTCGCTATTTAGTTCATTTATACATCTATGCTGTGTGTGCAAAACTCTTGAATAGAATTCATGTGTTTAAGGATCTCAAGGTCCAAAAGTATTAGGTAAGAGTGTAGTAAATAATACATTAGCATAATAAGTCCAAACTATTTTTCATCCCCCCATGAATTTTTAGTTTCATACATTCTAATCATTGTGTACTCTCCTATTCAGGCCATAGTATGTTAGTTACATAAAACTTTTCTAATTTATGGCATCTTCAATGAAAAAGTATTTTTGCTTTTACTTCTCTCTGGATTTTGCTGGTGAGTGACAAGAGTTGTTTCAAACTAGGATATAGATTATTCCAGCCTACACATCATTTTTGAGATTACAGTTGTGACCACAAATGCTGTATGTTTTTAGGCTGCTGAGTACAGAAAAAGATACATACTGGAGCGAGTCCAGGCGAAGGCCACCAAAGTAATCAGAGGGTAATGAAAATGCCACCTAAAGAAGGAGCTGGAACACACAATGTACAATTGACAGAAACAAATGGACTTCTTTAGTTTCAAGAGAATAGACTATGGGATAGCAAGACTTACTGTTTTCAGCTAGCTAAGAGTAGAATGTAAAAATACTGAGTCAAAATCTTCTGAGATAAAAAGTGAGAAGCAATGGACAGAAGCAGCAAACATGGCATACCTATTAAACATGAGGAGAAAAACTTTACAGTGAGTGTGTTCTGAAGTATTAATTTACTTTCAATAGAAAGGTGAAGAAGGTAGTATTAAAGTGGTAAAAGCAGTCAAGAACGTATGGGAAGCTTACTAATATAGTCAGAGATTTGAAAGAATATATATATTGTAGTCCTAACATTTCTTAGAATATAGTGGTAGACTCTTCTATTGTGGTTGCATGTCCTGCCAATAATTTTCTACCTTATAACTAGAAGTATGAACTGTTCCCACTGCTCTAGTTTTCACATATCTAATTTTGACCAGAATGGCAGTTATGTATAGTAGGATGTTAGCTGTCTCACATTTTCTAAAATAGACATACATAATTCTCTAAACTACTCTACAGTTACATGTACCTTAATGAGGTATACATTTTACACAATTACAAATTGATACTTGTATGATGACAAAACTTTTTGTTGCACACAGAATATTACTTTGGAACTACTTATAATTCCTCAACATTAAGAGAGTACTTTCTTTGTTGCACTTTCAGAAACAAGTATCTAAATAATGTAATAAAAAGCTTTTTAAAAAAAGTTTTTTATGTTAGCCAAAGAATTCATAACTCATGGTGTAGCACATATTATACTTATTATAAAATCTTTCCATTCTTTATTATCAAGTGATTTCAATTTTCAAAGAAGAGGAGAAATGTGAATTACTACTACTACTGTGCCATAATTTTATGGGGAAAAAAAAAAAAAAAGGGTATTAAACAAGTTTTCTTCATGTCATGGAACAAATGCTAAAATTCTGTTTTAGGCAAGAGAAATGTTAATCTCTTTGCCATTTTCGTAATGTCTTTCATTTGCTTTATGTTACTATGCACTATAATACTGCAGAGGATCAATTATAGAAACAGCAACAGCCAGTTGAACAGATGAGAAGAAGAGATGTAGCCACAAAGGGACAGAGTCTAAGTTGTTTGTTCTGTTGCAGTTATGAGCTAATAAACTAGAACTTTATCAGAAACAGGATCCTCAGTTTGCCAGTAACTTGGAATACAACAGGTAAATAAATAGGAAAATAGTAGAACAAATTTGTCTTTTGTGTTGATATTGACCCTGTTATTTCTCCCATTTATATTAATCTTTGTCACATGTCTAGAATGTAGGCCATTTTATGTATGGCCATGTGTTGCAGTCCAGTTTAAGCACACCTTCCACCTCCAACACTTAAATAAAAATGTTCCCACATGAGACCTTGCTCTTAGACAGTCACATACATAGTGGAGTGAGGCAGTCAGTCGAACAGAGCAGCTGAACCTGTCTTTTTTTTACAAATAAACAGCAGTCAAAGGTTTATTGTTGAAGAAAAAGCACTCTGAGCCAGTGCAATCCTGAGACTACAGGGGAAGAAAAAAAAAAAAAAAAAAGGAGTCTTTATGAAGACCTCATGAGAGTTCAAATGATTGCTTGATTTTCTGAGATGAAAAAAAAATAAACTCTGCTGCATCAGAAGGAACCATACCAGGAAGTATGAGGAGCTCTAAACTGGCGGTTATCCTACAAGTTTGCCAAAGTCACATTTTAACGTTTCCAAGCAATTCCAGAACACGGGATAATCTGATCAGGAGCAATAGTACAATTGCATAGTGCTTTTATTTGTTCTATAAGCATTTGATCATTATATAGTGGAGAACTATGGCTTAATATACAGATCTGAAACTGCAAATCTTACATAATACCACAGCTCATTCCTATATAGGTCTTGGAGAAAAAAGCTTTTTAAATGGGAAAAATAATCATAAAATGTTTGTCCTTAAAGTTACTCTTTAATGATTATCTTCTTGTCATGTTAAAATAATAATTACCTCTTTGTTGAACTTTGACATTCAACTGTTGTAAAATGCCTAATATAATGATTCCTAAGTATACCTGAATTGCTGTATTCTGATCTTCCCTGTATTCTGTAATTAGATAAACTAGCCATTTTTCTCTTGCCCTATTTTCAGTTTCACTGATTTACAGGAAAGGAGTAGAGCTGCTTATAACATATTACATATAGGACTGGTCTCGTCTCTGTCTAAATGTGAAAGACATCCAACAGGAAAACAATAAAATCAAAGCCTAGGATACTGCAGTACAAGCTGCCAGATTAACAGTGTTGGGTTTTTTTCTGTGATTTGTTTTTTCCTTAGTTACAGCCATCATTTGCCATTGACAAAAAATAAGCAAGATTCCTCCAGAAAATCTGTATTTATTAAAAGCCAAAAGTAGCAATGGGCTTCACTGAAATCAGACAGAACACTATAGAATTCTTTT
This sequence comes from Perdix hodgsoniae, assembly GCA_035772895.1. NCBI lineage: Eukaryota > Metazoa > Chordata > Aves > Galliformes > Phasianidae > Perdix > Perdix hodgsoniae. The sequence goes on along the minus strand of JAPSGF010000002.1, from coordinate 19,961,984 downwards.
CATAACTTGCTATTTTTTTGCAAATAAGGAATGATTCACCATTGAATGGTGAATAAGTATTCTATCTGTAAATTAAAAGTGACTTACTTATAGATATGAACAGTTGATAATACAGAAGTGTCATGCTGTGTGAATAAAATGGAAAAAATGTACCTTTAAAAGAAAACAGTTTTTGTCTGTGTGTGTGTGTGTGCATGTGTGTGGTCTATATAAACATTAAAGTTTTGTTTACTCATATGCGTAACCATATATTTATTCTTTTTGTGCCTCTGCAAAACAATTCTTAATTCTCATATAATTCCCACCTGAAATGTAAGATTTTCTTAATGTTATAACAGTTTCCCAGGGTTGAAGCTCCCTTTTTTAGGCTGGGAAAAAATAGTTTTCCACACTTTTGTAAGATTTTAACATTATTTACAGTGAATATATTAAAAATGAAAATAAACTTCAGAAAGGTTGAGAATTTTCATTTAGTCCATATAAGAACCCCAAATTGGAACTTTTCATCCAAATATCTGTAAATAACAATGTGACAAAATTAAGTTGGATATTTCATAAGCCCTTTGATAACCACTGCATATTCTTTCTTCATTTTGATCTGAAATAGAGGCACTCTCTCATTTTTCATCATCTTTGTGTATTGTCTTGATTGCAGACATAGAAAAGAACTCATAAAACTAAAAAATAATGGCATGTGATAAAGGCAAAATTAGATGAAATTTTTCTAATACTTTTGAAAAAGGATAGTAGCTTGCATAACTACTTATTTTGTCCAAACGTACTCATGCAAATCACTAAAATCTTGCCTTATTTCTCTTGGTATTATTGTATAACACATTCAAGATTTTTTTCTAAAATAATAGCTGATTAACCTTAAAACATTTAATTCAAATTAACAAACTACAGCTAGTAAAGTAGTGAAATGTACCTGTTTTTCAATCAGTGGAAGTGGTTGGTATTCTTTTGAATGAGTGAGAGATATCAGGAACTTGCAAATGCTCTCTGATCTAGCATGGACAAACATGTAGTTTCAGCAATTTCAGACAATTCCTCAAGTTTTAATATGGCATGCATTAATGGAATGTGCTAAAACTTTCATCTACTGTTGCACCACCTGCTTGTCCAATATACCAGAGTTAAGGATACACAAATAAGTGCATTGCTTTATCAGATATTCACAGAAATTGACAGTTAAATCAAAGCAAAAAAATGGAAACAAATGAAACAAATCAAAAACCCAACAAATGTAGCTCTTTAAAATAAAATAATTTAAAAAAGTAGTTCACAAGACATGCCTAGGTGTTTTCTTCCCAGCATTTGTTTTTTTGACTAATTTTTAAGGAAAGACACAACTAAATTGCCTCGGACAGGCTAATTTTGGCTGACACAGTTGGTCAGCTTAGTTCATAATTGTCAACTCCAACTACTAACTTTCTAAGAGAAAGAAAATAGTAATTATCACAATTTCATCTGTTAGAAAAGTCTGACCATTTCTAAACTTAGCTGTTTTTCTTCAAGTATCAGATATTGATATCTATACTGTATCTCTCCTATGATCTCTACTGTATAAAATATTTATATAATCATTCAACTTTGGGACCCATCTGTTTAAAATGATCTGGATCACCAGTGGCTCTGCAGTATCTCTTGTCTACATGCACACGACAAAGAGTTCACAAATATTACAACTTGAAGTAGCAGTATTAACCTGCCCAGCTAGAAGACTGTGTGTTTAACACCATCACTTGAAATTGATCTCAAACTAACAAAGCTCTATTTTTACCATTTCCTTTCACTGTTTCCTACCAGAGGCTAACCAAAATTTTTACAGCTATCCTTACATATATTACTTCAGGATTTGTGAAATCAGTAAAAATGAAGAGTTACAGCACAGCAATAACAATGATTGAGTTTGTTAAACGGAAAAAGGCTTGTTTTGTATTGTTTTTACAAAGCAGCAGAAGATTTTAAACAAAGTATGGCAAGGAATACTGGTCATTTGGTTCAGTTCTTGATTCAGCCTAACTAGGCCTTTGGTCTTGATAATATAAAGACAATTATCAGTAAGACTAATAGATGTTTTTGTTACTCAGTTCAGCAGGATGGCTACAAATTCAGTGAACAGAATGAAGTCTGATTTATTGGAAACCTACAACCACATAATGTCCAATCTTTGTACCATGTTCATCATTGTGGCACTCAAGGTTCCAACACAATCAAATTACAGTGATCACAAAAAGAAACCTGTCCATTTCTCATATCACTTCCGCCACAGTATTTTATTTATGTTATTCTGTTTTGATCATGCTGCAATGCTAAGCTAAAGTCTGATTTTTCACTATAATAGCAATGAAATTTGTACTCACTGGTAGAACAAGTAAGAAATGATTTTTAGGCCTTCTGTCCTAATACAATTTTAGGCTCTATTTTATTCCATACTGATTCTACCTGTTGTAGCTGGTCTGCAAGTAGGAAATAAAGACTTAGAGAACTTGGAACACTGAGTCCTAAATCCAATGTCCTTTATTTAAACAGAGTATTGAAACAAGATAACAGGATTCAATATCTATCTATTTTCAGTAGTTTTAAATAGCTTTTACTGTTTACTATAATGTATTCAGATCACAAGTTTTTATTCAAGATAACTCAAGTGAATAGGTTTTTTTTTTCTGTCCTTCCATCCTCATCAGTACACAAAGCCAACATAAAGCTTAACGTTATTGCATCTGAAACTCATTGTAGCACTTCTTTTAGAAGCTCTTCCAAATTCAAACTCATAGATTAAATACATTATTCTGCTATTCTACAGGAGGTTAGACAGTAACATAGTTCTACACAGTGTTAGAACTTTAAAGTCATCATTGTACCATAAATGCTGCCAAGAGATAACTAGCAGTAGCTAATGACAACTTCCCTGCAAAAAACTGAGATGAGATATGTCTTGCATGAATATCTGAGTGAAAGTTGGGAAGCCCTGCACTCACAGAAACTATGTGTTTTCTTCAAAAATACACTTTTCCTTACATACTGCATGCTTGTCATTCTAAGCTTCTTGGGTTCTGAATGTAATAAATGTTTTGTATTGCAAGAGAAAGTTATTGATCGTAAGCTTAGACTTTTGAGAATAGAAAAGAATGTGGCTTTGTTTAATTTGTTGCACCTTACTCATTTCTGTGCTTGGAGGAAAAAGCAGAAATGGAAATAAGATATTAAGATGAGGTATGAATTTTCTATTATCTGTAATGGAACATATGTACTCTCCTTATAGTGTTGACAGTATTGTTTTGATGCTGGTATTTGCTAGAGAATCCTTCTCCATTAGCTTTGTTATTTATTGTACGTAGGATATTTTACAGGAATTATAAAAATCTAAGCTCCATCTAACTTCCAAAGTTGAACAAAAGCATACAACACTGAATTAAGTAAGACATTTGTTGACATCACCAGAAAAAATAATAATAATAATAATAATAATTTATTTCATATACTATGTATCCCATTGTTTCACTTATTCAAAAATTTACTGTTTTAATACTGTCTCTGTATTATCAAAATGCTTCTGATCCTACAAATGCACTAGTAATTGCTTAAATTAATCTACAATGTGTAATCTTACCCTATTGCTGTTAGGGTACTGAAGTTAGACTTTGAATTCACAGAATCTCCTTATGAGAGAATAAAAAAATCTACAAGTGAATGCCAACTGCTTATCTTCAATAATTTGTTCCCATGAATTAAAAAGAAGCAAGTTCCCTGCTTGAGATCCCACTCTGCTTCTCTGTCCCACAAAGGCATTCAGGAGTGTTAAAATACATTTATTGTAGGTATACAGTTAAGAAACACAAGCTAAAGCGCATTACATCCTTCTCTCAGAGCTCTCATAGAGAAATAAAGTGGCCTTGATTCTCTACAGTTCAATTCTTCTTAGTTTAAGCCTTGGCAATTTAAGGCTACTTTACTTCTGAAAGAAAGAATCCACACTGGGGTTTAATGTACTCAGGTCCTGACATAACCATGACTTTGAAATCTCTGGATGAAATACCTTACATAAGAGGTAATTAATTATTATGCCATTACGCACTTATTCAAGCCATTAAAATGTCTAAGGCAACAGGAACGTTCAAGAGAAATTTTAAAGGACAGCAGCTTTTTGCAATGTGTTACAATGTTCAATAGAATGGACTTTTGACCTATATGAAAGAGTAAGACTTCTGCCAAAAATTTTTGGCAGCCTGTTCAGACTCACTCATACAACAAGTACAGTGTGTTTTCACATCTATTCATTAAGTCCTACTGTGAGATCTCAGTGTGTGAGGGAGCAAGAACAGACATTTTGAACCATTTTGCTCACTGTAGCCAATTGAATATCATTGTTGAAATATCTGGATATGTTTTTTCCAGTAATACAATTCTCTTTGTCAGTGAACTCAAGTGAGAAAGCAGTTTAGTCTGTTAAGCATTTCAGCGAGTTTGAACAATAACAGTGACTGAGAAAACTTAGCAGGATCCAAAAGATGCTTTTTATCACCCTGTTACTCAACAGTCACTCCACATTGAAGACTACTGGTTCTCTCAGACAAAAATCTGTAATTTTAAAACTTGGCTGCAAAAACAGCAAGGTATCAGAAAGCAACTGTTCAAATGGCGTTTGTTTCTTTTTAAAAAATGCATATTATCTTTCTTTTGGAAGAAAGAAGGTTGACTTCAGTGATGGAGACTACTGGCACTTGCAAAAAGTCTTAATTAGCTTGTACAAAGTAGACAGACAGAAAGCCTGCCCTTGAAGCAGTTCCAAAAAAGTAACTTTGAATAAAAAAATATGTACCTGTTGTCTAAAAAGGAAATGAATTACAAAGATATTTGATGATGCAGACCATGATCAATGGTAACAAGTAAATGTATACTTCAAATGAAGCTTAATACTATCAAAGGAGGGATTGTGTTCGAAGGTGTTTTTATGACCACCAAAACCAACCAACCAAAAAAAAACAATGCAATATTCCCATTCAATTCCTATTGGGCATGTAGTAGCAAAAAAACATTGGCTGTATGAGTTTTTCTAAGTTTCACTATAACAATGATTGAAAGCTGTCATTCTCCACTGGCCCATTTAGATCAGCTCTTTTTAGATGTGCTAATTCCCTCTTAGTAGGTAATTTGCAGTTTCCACAGCAAACAAGAAATAACTTCATAATGTAAAGCTGCTTTCAAAAGTACACTTAAACTATTGCTTTCCAGAATTATGACACTTTACATTATATGCAAGCTGAGGCAAAGAGGATGATTGAAACATTTATCTGATGTCCATCCATTTAGCTGCTGATATAGAATGCGACTTGGTTCAATATAAGCACAATAGTCTAATTCACTTGTTCCATTAAGCTTACTCTTCAAACTTTTTTTCTTTCAAGCACAAAATACAACAAAAACTTTGTGCCAAGTTAGAAAAGTAGGCTACAGTTGGACAAGATATCATTCACAGCTTAAACAGACAGAGGCACAAAATTGCAGTATGCTGTGCTCCATAGCTGCCATCAGCAAAAGCTTTCTTCTAAGTGTTCCTCAGCACCTGTAATCACATCAACACTTACCTACAGCATTGCCCTATCTCAGCCTGATGTGTGGCCCATGCTTTTGTGAGGTCATATTTTCATAAATCCATGATTTCTGCTTATCTTGATATAACTGTAATAAATAGGATGTAATTGTTATCTTTCATGTCCTAAATTTTTAAGTATTAGAAAAAATATAGCCTGATAAAGCAACAGGCTATAAAAATTAGAATATTAAATTTTCAGGAAAGAAAGCAGGCAAATATGAGACTTATTTGAAAAAAAAAAAAGTATAATATCACAATAGATTTGCTTCTTAAATGCTTACAGCTTCCATGTCTACCAGCTGGGAAAATGGCTGGCTAGAGATCATTACAAATGTCACAGTTATTATCAGACTTATCTCATTTAAGAACGTGCCAAATTTAAAGAAGCAAGGAGAACTCTTCTATTAGAAATATTAAATTTCTGAGCCTGATTGCTATTGTAAATGATGAAAAAATATCTACATGTTTGAGCCTAGATGCCATACAATACATATTAATGTCCTGTATACTATAAAGGCTACAGTCACAATTCACAGACAACCAGAAGGATCTTCCCACTGTGGGAGGTCTTCTTCATGCGAACAATTTCCTTATAGGTGAAAAAGCATGTCTGGGAGACAACTGTGTGTCTGGTCAGCAGTAGCAGTACTCTACATCTACACTTCTGTAGATGATATCAGATTAAATAAGCCTTTTGCAAAAATGAAATAGAGAACATTAACTCCAATAACCCCGGAGTGCTGAAAACGAAACATGTCTAGGGTCGTGCAATTGCTAGTAAGTGTAATCTTGCATGACAGACCTAAGAAAATTTAGAAATATTGAACAAAGAGAAGAAATATCTTATGGGTATTTTATTTTATAAATAAAAAACTGCTCCAGCCAACACATACAAGTAGTGATTATTTTGTCTATTTTATGCAATGCAAATGATCAAGTTTTCACTGAAATCACCTTTCTGTACATGTTATCACAAAACAACTAACACAAAATGTCTCCTGTTTATCTGATATGCAGTATTATATCATCAATATCAATAAGGGGCAGATGTTTTAAAGTCAGCAGAGAATAACAGGGCTCTTTCTTATTTTAGGAGCAAGTAAATCAGGTTCATTTTATGGGCATAAATGAAATTAGAAGTAAACCAGCTGCACAAACTTCAGAGAGACTTCTCATAACATAAACAGAGGTGTTTATTCATAAAAGAGTAAATGCTCTAATTTCTCATTGCTTTGCTCCATTTTCTTAGTAGTTTCACACGTGTAGATGCTGATGTCAGAATAACCCATTAGATCACCTACTGTGACTTTCACTGTGTACCAGACCCTTAAATTTTACCCAGTTAGGTTATTTTTATTGAAATACCTTGTTCTGTAACTCACATTTGACTAAAACATCACTTCTGTTGCACTAAAACTTCTCCTAGGAATACATCCAGTTTTGATTTGAAGACATGAAAACTGAAAATCTACCAGTTTTCACAGTATTTGGTTCCACTAGTTAGTTACATTTATATTCTTCCTTTAAAATCATGACAATAATCTGAATTGTTTTACTTCATCTTTGTCCTGTGAGTTTTTTTTTTTAACTGATACACTAAAAACCTTTTTTCTATTTCACTTTTCTACCCCCAGAAATATTTATACAGCTCAGCAGAATCAGACTTAAATCTTATTTATCATAAAATAAGAAAAGTGAACTCTTTCATGTATGCGTGCACTAGGGGAAAAAAAAATAATACATTCTCTATCTTAGTTTGGTTAACACAAGTAAGCTAACAATTCCTAAAAGAGCAATAAAGACTACGCCATCTTGGTTTTAATTTCAGTTGGTGTCAAACTTTTTTAAACTTCTATATTTCAGGTTGAAATCTTAACTTTATTATGTACTCTGTGGTTTTCATTTAAATTAGCTGACTCAAATTTGCCAACCCAAGGTAGGAATAGTCCTTTATATTTGCTACTGTCAGTATGTGTTAAGAAGTCCGCCAGAGACATTTGCTGTTCTTGTTTCCAACCACCCTACTCTGAAATCTCTCTGACAGAGGCAGAAGATGTCACTGTCCCTGGCATCTCCCAGGAGTGTCATACCACCAGCACCAGTGTGGAACTGTAAACTGGACTGGTTGAGACAAGTGGTCTGTTCTCCCATTTCTGCCAAGAAGACAGTGATGTCTAGAAGAAGGACAGAGCAGACAACTAGGATCAGTAAAGCTTCAAACAACAGCAGCTAAATCCACCACTCACCAATGTCTGGAATAGAACAGAATTGTTTGAGTTGGAAGGGACCTTTAAAGGTCATATAGTCCAACTGTTCTGCAATGAACAAGGACATTTACAACTAGATCAGATTGCTCAGAGCACCATCTACCCTGTCTCTGAATGCCTCCAGGGATGAGGCATCCACCAGCTGTGCCAGTGTTTCACTTCACTACTGCATCCGAAACTACTAGATCTCCAGCCAGACAATGAACCATTAACCACCTCTCTCTGGGTACAATCTCACAACCAGTTCCTCATCCATCAAACAATTCACCCATCAAAACTATATCTTTCCAATTTGGAGAGAAGGATGCAATGGGGGACCATTTCAAAGGCCTTTATGAAGTCCAGATAGATGACATAAGTGGCTGTCCTTTTTTTTCACTCAGTTATACCATCATAAAAAGTTACAATGTTGGTCAGGCAGGATCTGCCTTTGGTGAAGCCCTGCTGGCTGTCAAATACTACCTCCCTATCTTCCATGCGCCTTGGCACAGCTTCCAGGAAAATCTGATCCATGATCTTCTCCAGTACAGAGGTAAAGCTGATGGGTTGGTAGTTTCCTGGGTCATCCTTTCTACCCTTCTTAAAAATGAGCATGACACTGCCTTTTTTGCTGTTACCAGAAACTTCACCTGGCTGCCATGACTTTGCAAGTATCATAGAGAGTGTCTTGGCAACTACATCAATTTCATCAGGATTCTGGGTTGCATTTCACTGGGACCCATATACTTACAGATATTCAGGTTCCTTAGCTCCAAACCTGATCTTTGTTTACAGCAAGACACATGATTATTTGCCACCTTCTGACTCATCTGCTAAAAGAGTGTGAGAAGACAGTGAGGACTCAGGCAAAAGACTGCTGAGTCCCTCGGCCTTCTCTTTGTCCATTGTTACCATCCTGCCTGTATTGCACACCAGTGAGGGCAGGCCTTCTTGGACTTTCCTTTTCTAGTTGATGTAATATAGAATCCTTCCTTGTTCTTCTTTGTACCCCTTGCAAAGTCCAGTTCCAGTTGGGCCTTGGCCTTTCCAATTGCTCTGCAATTTGACCAGCAGGTCCTGCTGAGACATACTAGTCTCTTGCCTTCCTTTCCTAACCTCCTGAACCTGGGGATGGAGAATTCTTGTGCATTATCCCCTCCAATTCATACTTTTTTCATGAGTGATAAAATGGATTAAAACAGTTCAAATATATGCAACTTCACAAATCCAGCATTAAAAGAGAAGACTGTTATCTTAGCTAGAAGCTTAAGCTGAAGGCAAAGATCAAAATTAATGATGATCTCAATTATATTTCCATAGTATCTCTAGGGAAACCTCAAGCCATATGTTGAAATTCCTTTCATGTCAATGTGTATTGTTTGCTTTTCCCACAGAGACTTAAGGAGTCAGTTTTGCCTTGTATTTCCATGCCGGAGGACAGAATACAACAAAATGATGATGGGAGAAAGTAAAAAAAAAAGAGAAAAGGGGTCACATTACACTCAGTGATATACACTTTCCTTTTTCAGATATCTGAAGAAAAACTATGTAAGAAAGAGAAAAAGACAAAGACAGAGCTTAGAGTTACATGATTGATATTCTCACATATTGTACACCACCACCAGAGAAGATATTCAAAGTAAAAGGGAAAGTATGCTGAAAATTCTAAGTCACATAATTAAGTCCTTATCATCTACTGAAGTAACTGTGGGCTACACACAATAGAAAAGCTCACCTGACAGTTAATTTGTAAGTTTTAGTAGTTACCACAGGTACAGAGCTAGCCCATCTTATTAGGTGACTCATAGTCAGTTTGCAGTAAGGGATGACAGGTCCAATTACACCATGTGGAGAAGAAAAATGCCTTGCCAAACAATTCATGTGGCCCAAACTGAACCCTGTACATCTACAATGATTAAATAAATAAAAGAGCTAAATATATCGCCAGTTAGACTGGACATCAGGAAAAAATTCTTGACCATGACAGCAGTGAAATACTTGAATAAGCTTCCCTAGAGAGGTGGTTGATGCTACACGCCTGTCAATGTTCAGAAAGCATTTGGACAACGCCCTCAATAACTCACTTTATCTTTTGTTTAGTTCTAGAGGCAGTTGGATTCAACAATCCTTGTAGGCCCCCTCCAATTGAATTATTTTATTCTAATAATTATGATTACATAAGCGTCCCGATTCCTAACGATATCAGAATGTCTTACATATTACTAATTTTCTTAACACTTGGAAACAACAAAGAACAGATTTTTAGTAGTTGTTTTGATTTGTTGTTGTTGTTGTTTGTTTTTTGCTTTTTGCTTTGTTAAATAAAATATCTTATAAGCTCTCTTAGAACTACAAGGAAGATTTATTCAATTTGCCAATAAAAAGCTTCTTTTTTTTCCCCATGACAGAAGCACAATTTCTTTTTCAGCCACCCACATACATTTTTGTTGTGGCCTTCATTCTTGGCCAGTTATTGATTCTCTTACAAATCTTTATGATTGCCTTCAATGACAAAGATTAGATAGCACCATTAACCCACAGCCAAGGGAACTGAATCACTTATTAGATTTCTTTTAATCAGACACCTTTGATCCCAAGCAGTACTTTACAACGGATATGCCACTGAGAGTGTAATGCATGTAAAGAAATGATCCAGAATGGATAGCCCACCCCAATAAATACTGTGCTCAAAACTAGCTTAACCTCAGTAATAGGGAGTATGCAATCAAAATTCCAGGAAGTGGAAAACAAATCTAAAACAAGGTCTATTTTACTGCTTCGAAAATCTCTGTCATCAATTATATGGCATATCCCATTATTATTCTTAGATGCAAGATGATTAGTATTTGTCATTTAGTGGTATATATTTTGTTCTTTAATTTAATTGTGATTAAAACAGGATTTGCAGTATATTCCCAAATACATACTGCTAGATATTCTGGTACTTCCGGTGCACTTTCTTAAATTCCAACTGCATTTATTGTTTGGAAGGGAGAAACATTCTAGGTTTTAGAAAATACCTTTTCTCCAGTGACTTTCCTGATATATTTGTAATCATTACCTTTTTCCTCACTTGAAAGACCAGAAAAAAATCTTGACAGCCTCAAATACAACTATTTTAAAGAGATACTCAGTGCCCTCACTACTTCCCAGTACTAGTTTTGCCACTCAAAACTGCCTATTCTTGAAGGCAAGATACAAGCTGTAGCAGGAAAAGACAAAATATGCCAAGCTCCGCAAACATCTCCCTGACTAAGAAGCTAGTCTCAATTTCCTTTAATAAACATTTAGTTAAGAGATAGCTAAGTGATTATAAAGTTATACTAGCACTATACTGTTCTTCACTATAATACTGAGAATTGCATTCTGAACAGCCAAGCTTCCTTCATTTCCAAGAAGCTGAATTAATTTTTAATTATAGACAGAAAATAAAAACTCCTGATAAAGTTTAGAAAAAGAGAAAGTAACATCTGTAGATGTATTTTTTTAAAACTTAGAATGGTTATGTTATCCTAGACAACTGCAAAAATTGAATCAACTTAGTATCAGGCTCTCAAATCAGAGTTTAATAAAGTCCTTATGTTGTCAATGCAATATGTGGTTATCATGGTGTGCTTATAAAAGACTGTGCAAAAATCATAAATAGTCTGGCTCTTAGTTACATAATTGATATATCGACAAGTGGGAATAAACAGTTCTTAAAAGGTAAGCACAGCACACAAGTTTCAACACCTATTGCTTTTATCAAGTTATTCATCTCAAGAATGTGCAAATGGGCCTGTTTGTTAACAGACTCTGATAATCACAGAAAAGGGAAATGGAGCCATGCTGCAGTAAGAGAAAAATACCATGAATGTTAAAATAAAAATGATTCTTGTTTTTTCACAGAATACGTTAAAATACAGGTCAGAATGAAGGGCTCCAAAACCAAAGTTCTAAATGCAAGCAAAAAGTAAAGAGAACTGCATAATGTGATATCATCAGGCAAAGCAAACATTTCTCTTAAAGATCTTTCAGTTACAAATTGACATAATTTCCAAAGGAGAATGAAATATAGTTTTATACATTCTGCATTATAAAAAGGAGCAAAAATTAAAGATATTATGAAGCAATGAATTCCACTAGAGACTACTCAATGCAACCAGTGATCATTCTGATCAAGTCTAATTAAAAGAAAACAGCTTCAGGTTAGGTCTACATAGTTGTGTAATTTTAATCACTTCCATCTGTCATGGGGAAGGCAGGATACATTAACATTTCTCTATTCATCCAAACGTCAGGCACTGACTGGCAAGGTCTCCCAGAAACCTTTCAATTACAGCAAAGGTTAGTTTCATCTGCACAGAGATTCTGTAGTTTCTTTGGGATGCAAAGACTCGCAGGGTACTGACTAATGGGCCATACTGTAACAGGAACTCACTGATAAATGGAATACCACAGGAGTCTATCCTGGGACCTGTCATGTTTAGCATCTTTATCAGTGCTGTGGAGGAGGTGAAGGAATACACTCTCATCAGGTTTACAGATTACACTAAATTGAGGGGCTGCCAATGTGAACGCAGTTGCAAGACTAGGGCTTGTGCTGCTGAAGAGACAGTTTTTGGGGATACCTAACAGAAGCTCTCCAGTATTAATAGGAAGTTTATTAAGACAACAGAGCTAGGATTCTCACAATGGTGTATCATGGGAAGATGAGAGAATACAACCAGAACAATAAATTCAGACTGGGTATAAAAAGAACCTTTTTCAGTACAACAGTCAGCCAATGGAGCAGGTTGCCACAATGAGTTGTGCAATTTCTGTCATTAGAGGTCTTCAAGACCTGATTGCATAAAGTCCTAAGAGATATAGTCTGATCTCTCATCTGGAACTGTTTTGATGGAGCCTGAGATCTTATCCAATCTGAAGAAAAATGAGCCTAGAATTTTTTACAAATCATGTGTTGTCTTACATCCTCCTCCTGGAAATTTCCATAACGATAGATAAGAGTTAAACATTATTTAGCTATTCTTCTTAAATAAACTTGGTCCAAATTCTGTTACCTTCCAAATCCTTGGGCCCTTTGCTGAGAACAGTCTTGGCTCTATATAACTTTGTTTTTTCAGAAACTAAATAATCAGTATATTATCAAAATTGTTTTTCTCCTAGAACCAAAAACATAGCATCATACCAGACACCCTGAAGAAAATAATTCTATCCTAGCTGAAACTAAGACAGTAAGACTAAATACTGTGACCTCACTCATAGGCCCTTCTCTTCTCCACCAATTCAGAGCGACTGCATCCAAACTGTTTACTGGGAACACCTATTGATTCACACTATGTTCACACATTACAGTCTTTTCAAGGGTGGTGATCCTGCCCCTCTGGTCTGTGCTGGTGAGGCCTCACCTGAAGTACTGTGTCCCTATGTGGAGTCTGCAGGACTGTACAGGAGAGGCACAGACCTCTTGGAGCCTGTCCAAAGGAGGGCCACAAAAATGATCAAAGGAATGGAATGGAACACCTCTCCTATGAGGACAGGCTGAAAGAGCTGGGGCTGATCAGCCTGGAGAAATCTCCGAGGTGACTTGATAGCGACCTTTCAGTATCAAAAGGGGAGCAAAAGCAAAGAAGGGGACAGACTCTTTAGCAGGGTCTGTAGTGATAGAACAAGGAGAAATGGTTTCCAGCTTACAGAGGGTAGATTTAGGTTAGACATAAGGAAAAGCCTTTTATAGCGAGAGTGCTGAGGCACTGGAACAGGTTGTTCAGAGATGTGGTGGATGCCCCTTTGCTGAAGACTTTCAAGGCTAGACCAGGCCCTGGGCAACCTGATCAAGCTGTAAGTGTCCCTGTTCATTGCAGGGGAGTTGGACTAGATGACCTTTAATGGTCCATTCCAACTCTAAGAATTCTGTGATTCTATGATCATCTAGCAGAATGTTAAGTGGAATGCTAACATGGAAAACCATGCCACAGAATGTGTTAAAACGTAGAGCCTTAGGCTCAAGCTGGTGCCATGGTCCACTTGTATTTACTCACACTGATCTCATCAGTGTAATCATTCATTCACATATTTCTCCACATAGACTACAATGCCAAGCAATAAAGATGAACAATTGAAATTCTTGTAAAAAGTAATTTAAAAAAAAAAAAAAAAGGAGAAAAAAAATCATGGGTCATCCATGATTCTATGTTTTACTGGAGATACATGCATTGACACAGTCATGTCAGCTGAGAGTTTGAAATTCTGAGACAGACTCTTACCTACACTAAAATGAGAAATAACAGGCAGTGTGGGGTAATCCATGCAAGAATATAATTGGGAAAACAGAAAATTAGAGAAAGAATGTCCGACACAGCATAACAAGCAATACTTACTGAGATTTCAGTTCTGTAAGATGCTAGACATTGCCTCTGCAAGCTCAGTCTTAAATGTCCAGACACAGGAGACAAGGAATCTTAAAGTATTAACCAACAAATTTTGAAATTTTATCTCAGAAGTTATTCCATTATCATTGCTTTTATTTTCTTTGCCAGCAGACTGTGAATTTCCCTCCAATAAACACTTGAGCAAGTGTTCTCCAGTGAATGAATAAATACTGACTGAGCTGTCAGACTGTAAAAGCTGTCCTAAAGGTATGAATACAAAGCTGGTTTTGACATAAATAATAATCAGGTTAAGCACTGAAGCATTTAAAGGATCAAAACAATATAATAACAGACTATCAAAATAGTCACAGCCTTCCAAAACTGCTTCATAGATCGGAATACAGAAGGCAGAAGAATGAATAGATATAAGTGGTTTTAATCATTGTTCAGCAGTGCTTTAATCCAAACAGAAGCTGGGTATGTATAAGGGAATTAGCTTTGGTGATGAACATTTACAATGATCAGGAACATATTTCTGCATGAGGAGGGATCAGTACAGGTGAAACCAAATAATTTAAGGAAGGATAATAACACTGCAGAAGCCAAAAGTAGGCTACATGGTGTGGGGAGAGGGGAACGCCCAAACTAAGGAATATGATCCTTATTAAAAGGTTAGTGAGAAAATTTCCAGCTCCTATATTGTCCTTTGATGCCTTTAGGATAGGCATACTTCACAGACATTTGGACAGATGGAGGAGAAAGGCTCACTGACTGCACCAACTTAATAAACAAAATACATGAATAATTATATTTTAATAGACTTTAGTTTCTAAGTCCAAACTAATGGTATCTCTAAAAATGTACATTAAATGGCTATTAAAAAAGAGTGGGAAACGTCATGCTTTCAATTCCTAAATATTGCACAAACCAGGGAAATTCAGTTTTACATTTCTTGAATTTTGATGACCCTTTTCACTTTCGCACTGCCTCCTGAATTTCCATAACTTGGAAACCCTGGCCCAAACTGATCTGAAGGAGCTCTATTCAAATATATTAGATGGACAGAAGGTTGAAAGTGTCTGCTGAAATTTGGTCACATTACCCTCATCTGATACCTTTGATTGGTAAATTGGTAAGTCATTAAGTTCTATTTCTTTGATAAATTAATTCATATGCTATCAGAAATCCTGTAGATCTTATCTCTCTGGACTGTGCAAGCACTTGATTTTCTCCCTAATATATAATCAATTATTGTTTTACTTCCTCATTAATTAGTAATTACTAAGTATTAATTTAAAATTAGTTATTAATATCAGAAATAATATTAGGCACTATATTATTAATTAGAAGTTAACATTATAAACTTAAGAGGAAAATAGAGGGATTAATACAATTGCTAAGGAAGACAGGACAGAAAATACTGAAACTGAGACAAGTATGGATTAATGAGGATATACAATGCTAAAAGATGACCAACAGACTTATGAGAATGTTGCTTTTACTTTCATATTGTCACAAATGAACTTGTCATGGAAAGGAAATGGTGAAAGATGTGCCAGTGAAGTTTGGTGACATGTAATGAAATCTTTGCATATGCAAAAAATAACAGAATGGTGTAAAGGAAGAACTGAATAATCTTGAGCACTGTAACAGAAAAATTTGAGATAAGATACAATAGGAAAAGATGAGAGGTTATAAACTTCAGGAGTAAAAAGCATTATTATTCCCTAGAAGCTGATTCGTCCTATACTGGAAATTATGCAAGGAAACAGATATGCATTTATTAAGCAATCACTGGAGAACTGTGAGACAGTGTAGTTATGCACAAGTGATAAAAGGCAATTGTGGAACAAGTAAGAAGGGCATTTCCAAGAGAGAACTAGAGAAAAAAATGTGTTACTACTGTGGCTGGATCAATAACACACTACCATCAATCATCAGACCATTAATCAGGCTCAGAGAAGAGGCTGAGGAAAGATCTGTGGAAGATGGAGGCTTTTTACCTCTTGAGGAGTGAGGTGACAGCATGAATTCCTAACGTAGGAACTAGGAATAAAGAAAATCTCTTCCACTCAAATGTGATTAGATTACATGATTCTTGAAGTGGCAGAGGACTGCATTAAATTATTTGGAGATACACACCATTCCTGTATTTCTAACCACACAGATGATGGCATTACCTGTTCTTGAAGTCCAAGAATATAAAAATGTAACAAAGTAGCTGCTTAGAGCAGAGCTTCAGTAAATATTCCAGAGCTGTCCATCATATGGGCTTGTGCTGTGGAACAGCAAAGAAAGAAACTATGGCACAACTATTGAGACTGGATGGAAATGGGGTGCAGTTCAGCTAAGGAAAAGGGCACAGGCAGAATAGTTGACAGATATACAGAATAGCGTTTCTGTATATCTGTAAACGGAATTACATTTTAGTGATTTTCTTTAGGTTGTCAAACGTGTCTTCTGAAAAGACCATCTATAGTGCTATTCTTACATTTCTCTGTTCAAGGATTAAAAAAACACACAAGGATTAAAACTTACACTGATTCATTTGTCAAAAAAAAAAAAAGAAAAATGTAAAGTTAAAACGAGGAGTTCACTAGTAAGTACATCAGAATATTCTGATGATTTCAATGCACATTCAGGAACTCCTCTAGTTTAGCTGGTGGTAAAACAAGATCTGATAGAATCAGGAAGCCAGGGACCATTTTTTAGTTTTCTTGATAATAATTTTGGGGGCAGATACACTGAAAAAACTCATTTCCATCTTCTTTGGACTTGATCTTAAATGTATCAGGCCCACAGTAGTAATGGATCCTTTGGAACAGTCAGCTTTGAAAATAATTTTTCAAAGATGATGCATTTCAGGATTATTAGAGGGAATACACAGTTTATCACAGATTAAACAAACAAACAAACAAACACACAACTGTTGTTTTGATTATAAAATGTATGGATCTGTAACTTGCTTAAAGTTTTCTATGTTACGAAACTCCAGTTTGAAGCTGTTGAGAATTCTAACTGAAGAACTAATTAATTGCTGGACTTTACACAGGACAAACTTTGTCTAAGTGAACAACCTGATCCATCTTCATTGATTTGCTTTCTTAAATAAAGGTCTCACCTGAAGCTCTAATTTCAGGGTAAAAGCTCCAGCACCATTGGGATATTCAACCACTGATCTAGACCACAGTTCTGACTCTCCACATTGATGCAGAAGAGTCAGGATTCATATTCTGAGCAAGATCAGATCATGTTGATATATTTACAGTGGACTGGAAACTAGCTTTGCTTAAACACACTGTTGTACAAATTCTTCCATATCCAGAGAATGAGTCAATTTATGTAAATGAAATGAGCTTTATAATAAAGCATGTTAGAATACAGAAAGGAAAGAATATGTAGGAAATTATTTCCTTGTGTAAAAAAAGATACTATGCATTTTTGAATGCATTTTGAGGTGCTAAAATTATTTCTGGGAAGCAGTGGCTTATGCTTGTCCAGCTCTACATTTCTAAACTGCTACTTTTCTGTAATTAGAGCCTAAGCCAGGTTTGTTTTCTTGCCAGTTTGCTTGGCCAAAGCTCTCTAAGCAGAAGAAATGTGGGATATATACTGTGTTTCCCAATTATACAAGAAACACATGGAGCTTTCTACTGCCCTTTTAAATCATAGCAAAACTGCAGCATGAAGCCATAATTTGATCTTCAATATTTTACCGTTATTAATAAGCACACAAATTTCTGTAAGGAATATGCACTTGGCTGCTAAAGTAACTTGTTTTTAGAAATACTGAAGTTAGATATTAAATGTCATATTTTGCCAGCTCTTGGATTTATCCCTTTGCATACCTTACTGAGGAGGGAAATAGTTTTTAAATTTTGTATATCAAACTACACTTTTTCTTTTAATAAAGAAATATTGATATTTTGCACATAAATGTGAAAAGAGGTGCCACACAAAAGCAGTCTGCATTAAACTTTATCACAGTTAGTTGGTAACAGTTTGCTACGTTGTAAAATGATGGAAAAATGAATTTGGTTTGAAGTGATTTTAGTTCACTTATGTAATTCTATCTTGGGGTGGGCAAATAAGTGCCTACAAAATTATGTTTACTGAGCAAGTGGAAATATGTTAGAAATTACCCCTGTGTAAGGCATATGAGCTGCATAATGAAATGCTTTCAGTGCCACTAAACATTTGTTTCTAATAGCGAAGGAGCGGGGAGAGGAGAGGGGACATGAGATTGTCTCCCTAAAATAGTTCTTGGACAGGTGATTTCCTGCCACTAAAAATGTTTCCTAAATTTTTGTTGAATTGCTTTCTAGTTCCTGCAAACTAGTCATTCTGAGGTACAAAAATCAATTCTGACATTCCCATTTTTAACATTTACCTTAATGGGGTTTTTTTTTGTTTTTTTTTTTAAAGAAAAGTATGTTGTTTCTGGACGTACTGAGTAATGGGTGCTTAGAGGAAAGATATAAAGAGCAAGACAAGTGTGGATTGATTCTTTCCTGCTCTAACAATTATAACAATGCCTGGCAAACACGACAGAGATGGCAGCCACACCATCCTTTTGAATAATCTCTAATAGACATAATCAAGAACTTGTTTCATCCTTTCTAGAAAGTATACAAATATTAATCTTCTACAGAGTTCTGTGGTAATAATGTCTGCTTTCAGGGATAGGTGTTAGATGTTGAAAACACACCTGATTTTTTTTGTTTGTTCTTGAGAGGTCTGTAGTTTGACTTACACTGAAGAGTGTTCCCTCTGCTATTCACATTCTTATAGATTTTCTTCATACTCATCCTTTATTTACTTCCCAATATAAGGACATTAATCACAATTCAAAGGGAAAATGAGAAGACTCAGAATATGTACTAGGATTTTTGCATGTTTGGAAAAAAATTAACTAGACTTTTGTGGTCAGCAGGACAATGACAGCAACAAAAGAAAAACATCAAACAAATAAAGCCAACAATATAAACATTAAAATAATAATTAAAAAAATATCAAATACCTAGCTTAAAATCAGTTTGTGTTGTATCTTGTAAAATAAAATCGTGCTCTTCCAGCACGATACGTGACCATTATGCCATAACTGTATTACCAGAGTTTTCTTAATAATTTTAATCACCTAGAAATGGTTTGGGAGAATAGTAAATGTACAATTGAAAAATTGTCTCTCTTCATCTGAAACAGATAATTTATCAGTGTTGAGGTTGCTTGTTTAGAGTAGAAGAACTCAAAATCTCCAGTAGTTACTAGCTTACTAGATTTCATAGAGAAAAATCCTAGGTCAGATCCAAAAGTCCTGTAATTGTCTCCAATAGGTCATCAGCTGAATAAGAGTGAACTAAAAAGCTCATTTCTCAGTTCTGCAGGGACTTACAGCAAAAACAGTCAGTCTTGCCAAGATCTGAACTAACAAACCTAATGGGTTGAAAAATGAGGCACAGAGAAAAGGATTATTCAGATAATTGTAACATTTTAAAGTACTTTGTATATTACCTAAATTAACTGAAGTTTTACAAAACTAAGATAAAGGAAATAAAAAAATCTTTAGTCATATCACTTCAAAATTTGCCATTCATATTCAAAGCACAGCTTTTTCTACCAGCATTCAGTTATATCTTTCCCTCTTCAACCAAGAGATCTGGAGGAGAGAAAGGAATTCTTTTTCTTTTTCGTTCCCTTCGGAGGATGACCAAAGACTCTTGCTCATTAGACCAAAACAAATTGTTTACAGAACAACGTAAGGAATTGTGAGTTACTCCCAGACAGTTACCCCCATTTTATGCTGCTGCAGCAAATTTTAACAAAAATGTTTCCAATAAGAATCACCTAGTAGTATTTTATGCTTACACTCAACTCATAACATTCAAATATTATTTTTAATAATTTCTGAGTCAAAAAAGGCAAAAAGTATAGGTAATTCTTTCGTAAGGGATCTATAATATAGTTTCTATCTGGAAATGTTCAGTACCCAGCCATTCCCACTGGAGCTGATCTTTTGAGAAGATATTTGAAAATCAAGTATGTAAACATGGATTTAGGACCATGGCTTCAATCCCCAGTGGGAAGTTATCTTTGCAGTCAGAAAACTGAAAACACTATTTCCTTATTTCTTTGTTTTTCCACAGTTATACTTAGATTCTGTCTGAAACTTGCAGCTAAGGACTTCAGGATTCATTTTGCAGTCAATATATTCACAGCTGGGAACCATTCATTCAGACTACAGTTAACATTCAGTCGATGCTATAAGTGGATTAAAGCAAAATTTTGGCTCTAGATATAGTCTCAGTGTTTTACAGAGACACCTCAGACTGGATTTATGCAGACAGAGAGTCCTGGCAGCACATCTACATCATGAAATGAAGTGCAGCACAGTGTTCCCTAAACTAGCAGAGATCCAAGCCACTAGTTCATGAAGAACAGAAGAAAGCTGCACAGAAGTAGCTCCAGACAGACAGTTTTTTTCGTTACTACGTTTGAATGCTGCCAGGAGCAGTGTCCACACCAGAATACTCAGCACTATTACATCTAGAATTATCACAAGCTAGTTTTTTACTCACAACTGTAAATATGTTTGAAATCAAACAGACAACTACAGTTCAGTTTTCTCCTGCCAGTGTTTCCCCTCCTCCCACCCAGAGTGGTTTCTAAACCACTCTGTTTTTACTCTCTGTTGTTTTAAAAATGCATCAGTGAAAGTAGTGTGGAAGTGTGCTGCTAATTCTGAAGTAGAAAGATACCACCTGCACAAACCACAGCCAAAAGTATAGAGAATTGAATAATTGGTCTAAGAGTTAAAAGAGTTACTGGTGACAAGGAAGGAAGTCTGGGTCTCTGGGGTATGCATTTGTAAAAACACAGACATGCTTTTGAAGTTTAATTCCAAGAGTGAAGTCTTGTCTGAAGATTCCCAAGTGTAAGAAGGTGCCCAGCTCAGAAACATCACTCAGAGAATCAGATAAATTACATATCTGGGCTGACCTGTTTTTGCAAATCCCTCCTTCTATTACTAGCTCCTATCAGAGTTGCTCTGTGTATCTAGCTCTTCCTGTATACAGTACAAGGAACGTTCATTTTTAACTCATAGCCACAGATTTGGAGGCTTAAGGGATGTTTAAGGGCATGTCTGCACCACAGGTTGAAGGTGATCCTCTTACCCAAAGCTGGCTCCACAGGGAAGCATATATAAGTGGTAGAGAAGCACAGTGCTAGAACTCAGGAAAAGAAGACACGATAGTTCTGAAGTAATCTCATTCAAACAAATAAGCCTTTCCTTTCAGTATGTATCACAAGCTTGACTGGTATCAAGCTGATATAGCTGAACAATATTGCTAGTCACTGGTCACCCTTATGCCATGTATTTCAGCACTTCAATCCACTGCAGGTTGCCCAACCCAATTGGTCATGTTTTGCATGCAGAGATATTTGACTTGCCCTTTCACCTTCCCACCAGTCCTGTGAAAGATGGCAAACTACTCAGAGGCAGCTGAAAAGTGGGGTTGGCGAGCAGAAACTAGGAGGTGGGGAACACAAAGAAACAGGAATATTTTAAGTAGACTTATTTTTATTTCATCAATAATGTTTTTTTTTGTTATTGTTGTGGGTTTTTTTTGTTTGCTTTTTGTTTGTTTATTTTGTTTATTTTTTTTGAATCATATGTTCACTGGAAGTTTTTGCATTGACCATTTAGAGGGGACCTCTAAATAGATTGTGCTTCAACAGCCTTGATGTCAAGCTCTCAGCATTTCTCAACATTCAAATCTGGAATTAATTTCTATACCCAAGTATCTAAATGATAAGAATGATATGGTAAAACCTCCACCATCTCCGTGACAATTTTAACTAAATGAAGACTGGCATAATTATAACATAAAACCATAAACAGTGACAAATTATATATAAATGGCACAACTAAAGGTTGATTGAAATGTTAAAGATCAGGAGTGATAATATGTAATTAGCCATAATTGAATCACTTGAGGCTAACTGTTGGTGCATAGAATCTCAGAGGACAGGGTTGTAATTTTGCAGTTTACTGATATTTATCTCCTTGAGTAGTTCCTTGAATTTCAGCTTCAACACAGGCGTTTTACCAGTAGTTACTGTTTCTACAGTAACAATTCATTTCACTACATTTCACCCAAAACCACAAAATCTTTTCTGGAGTTCCTGAAATTTATCTAGGACCTAATTATTTCTAAATGACAGTTAATTATGGGAAAGAAATAGTAATGTATAAGTATTCTGCAGCTGTAATGTTCTGGCACTTCCCTTGGTAATGTATAATCATAGTGGTGTTCTTTGGTAGATAGTGGTTTTCTTTAGTAAGAAGATACTGTCATGTGTTAAAGCATCAACTAGGCAAATAAAAAAAATTACTGTAAGTAGAATGGGAAGGCTCTATAGGATTATTATTATTTCTGGTTTAATATACATAGGCTTAACGTTATTGATATCTTAATTTCCTATGTATAACTTCAGTAACTGAGAAGACTTGAAAAACATTTGCAGTCAACGAAAAGGAAGAATACGTTTGAAAGGGGAAATAGAAATAATAACTAAGGCAATGATTTTACTTAGCAACTCCTTATTTGGAATGCT
This sequence comes from Perdix hodgsoniae, assembly GCA_035772895.1. Classification (NCBI taxonomy): domain Eukaryota; kingdom Metazoa; phylum Chordata; class Aves; order Galliformes; family Phasianidae; genus Perdix; species Perdix hodgsoniae. The sequence continues at coordinate 19,939,170 of JAPSGF010000002.1, read as the reverse complement.
GTGATGCTTGAATTCCCAATGTAAATGTCAGTCTATAAAAATGGGGTTGCTTAGACATCAAAAATGACAGTCATAAAAATAGGAGCAAAAAAAAATTACTTCATATTGTTAGCTTCAAGTTGTATTCATAATTAAGAAAAAAATGAATATAAAGAATGAAAGTTCTAAAAAAGAAGTAAAAATGTATACATACAGTAGAAGTCAAGTGAGAATTTTGTACAATCCATTAATTAGTATAAAGGATATTTTCCTAAAGAAATGATTTTTCTATTTCAAACACTGAATAATGCTTTTATTTTAAAGCCTTTCATGCATGATGATAGACAGGTTATTTATCTTACAATATTTTCTACATACTCTCTTCTTTTCCCTACGTGATCAGATTTTATAACAGTTAGTCAAAACAAAGTTGTATCATACACATTAACAGTCCTTTTCATGCTCTCTCACGCTTTTCATGCAATAGCTACATTTGCTGTCTAAAATACTACAACCATTTACATGTCCAGGAAGTTAAAAGCTGTCACCACTGAAGATCATAGAAGGAAGTGGCCAATTCTTCTAAAAAGACCAGATAAACAATGTTATTTTGGGTGGGTTTTTTTTGTTTTTCTTTTGTTTTGTTTTTTGTTTTTTGTTTTTTTTGGTACTCCTATAAACCTTGAAATACTATTTTAGTATTCATTAAGACAGAAAATCCCACTTAGTAATTGCATTCATTGTATTATAACCATACAGAATATGGTTTATATTCTAAAAACAATCTTAGCAACCCAAAAGAATAAAATAGACTTTCACTAATAAAGCATTACCTTAGATTCTGCAGAACATAGTCATAGTCCAAAGGAGAAATCCACATTCCCTTCAGCAAGGAATACTGATTTCCAACACTGATCACCTGAAGGTCACAGTTAGACCCACCCAATTTCCACACATTAGAAAGAGACTTCCAACTTTTGAAGTTTAATACTGAATAAGTATTTATTCAGAGAACTTCCTTTCTAGAACATGTCCTTTTCACACATCTGATTTTCAGACATTTCTCTTGCTCTTTTTCACATTCAGAGAAACTGTACAGAAGAAATGCTTCAAATCAACTAAGAATAGTAATAGAAATAAACTTTTTCCTTCCGATAGAAGGAATAAAACCTGAATTTCATTATTCCATTTAAATTACATATATGTCTCAAATTCAAAGTATGGATCTACAGTGTATTAAAGAGAATGCAGGAATAACCATATTTCTGGTATGTTTCCTGGCACACCCACCCTCCAGCTCATACAGATGCTTTTTCACTGCTAACAAGTAGTCTACACATGAGGGCTTCTCCAGGTCTGATTTGGCTTTTCAAAACAGACCTGAGGTCTCACATACTGCAAGAAAAAAGAATTTTGTCTCCAGAAGTGCCTCTGGAAGTCCAGGTAGGTGTGCTTGCTTGACCTTGAAGCAATGTTTAAAAAAAACTGTGGCAGACAGAACAGCTCTCTAATGATAAGAGTTACTCTCAGAAAGCATTTCCTCAAGCAGTTTTCACCCTCTTCATTACCTTACTCTTCACACACTTTTTGGCAGCTTACCATTCAGGTATGATATCTTCCCCCTTAAATCAAAAGATCTTTAACATCAGGCAACCACATGAAGTGTTCAAGTATGTAGACATTTCCTCATCAAAAAAGACAGCTTTGTAGTTCTCAGTGCAGGTCTGTGTCCAGCTAGTCAGACCTTCTAAATTATTTTGTCCAGAGTTCCATCCATAATTTAACAAGTAATCCTATTTAATAGTAAAGTTACAAGTTTAAGAGATTGTACTTTCTAGGCCCAGAGGCCATCAATAAAATGTTTACTCTTGGCGCAGCACTTTGCCATTTATACGTGCTATTTTTAAAAGCATATATATGTAAAAATACTTACAGTTCCATATTCAAGGTTGTTGGATGGCAATTAGAATGTAATTTGTTGCTGTCTGAAATTTCCAGAGTCTTTAAAGCATATAGCCATTAACTGGATCTTGAGACTGGATTTTGCCGTTGTTCCATTTGCTCACTCTCCAACACATTGTTCATTCTTATTTTTTTATCTGCTTCCAACTGTTAGGCTTCTACTGTGCCTATTAAAAAAAAAAAAAAGAAATATAAATTCAATCCTTTTCTTCAGTGCGCAGGACATCTCGGAAAAAGAACTGTAGCAATGCAGATTATTAGATGTGCAGGCAATGATGTATTCCCTCCACCAAACTCTTCATAGATAATAAAAATTACACACTTGTTGCAAACACACTAATTATGAGAAGTTATGAACAAAAAGAAATTGAATCTCTTCCTGAGCTGCAGATTAGCTTGTATTGAACACTGCATTCTGTAAGAAAGATAAAATTATTTTAATTTTCTTTGTATAAAATTAGAAATACATTTGAAAACTATTAAATTTGAAATACATCCAGTGGAGCTGATGAATTAAATTGATAGAGGAGTTTCCCTACCATGTACTCCTGACTGAAGGGAAGGAAATTATTTACTTGGCTCATATAACATGAGTTTAGTGTTTCACATAACAAGGGTATCTGTAGATGACAGACAAGACCAGGACCATGCCAACTGCTGCAGAAACATACATAAATACAGTTTCTTTTCAAGAGCTTCATAAAAAGTGATTTTGTGCATATTATTTCCTTTACTATTAATAACAAGGGCACATCCAGGGGAAAAAAAAAAATGTTACAGCTAGAACAAGATAGGCCTCTGTGAAGCTGAAATTTCTAAACCATTAGAAATTTCTAAGCCCTTAGAAATGAAGGCTATGGTTGTGAATCACCTCCTGTTTGGCCCCAGGACTGCAGAGGAAGTTCTATTGCAGATTCCTACTCTCAGCCAGCTGTCTGCAAAATCCTGAGTTTCCAGACTTCAACTCCATTGTGCTAGATTTATTCAGCTGCCAAAAGACGTGTATTTCTCATTGCTTTGTACTAGATTTGGGCTGTGGCATGGCACTGACAAAAAAATTGGTTAGAATCTTCAAAAGAATCTCTTTCAAACTGTAAAAACGTTTAGACACTAGATCAAACTACTAGGAACTCTCCGACCTTTTAAAATGAAAAGGCTCTGCTGTATGCCTTAGAAACACATAGCTTAATTAGAAGAAAAAATGTCATAGACCTTTAGTTCAAGGGAATGTCCCATGTCACTGTGCCTATTAGTAGCTGTAGCTACAAGAACTAGAAAATAAAAGCAGAAGCACCATTAGAAAATGAAATAAAACCTTAATTGTCATCCATTCAGTGCTGGGAATTTGTATCTCACAAGAAAAAGCCACACAGATTCATCAAGGAATGTTTATGGCCTTTAATTTGTATTAAGGCACTAGCCTGGAGCCCCCAGTCACGCCTTAGGACTATGGATTCATCGCTGTACAAGAACAGACTGAAAATCAGCCCCTGCTCAAGTAGTTTGCCACATTCTCAAAACTCCGTTATTTCTGTACAATTCCTCTCCATGACACATTGTGGTTCCCCATCACTCTTCAGGCAAAAATATGTTTTAAAGGTAATTAAAAGCTTAGCATCCAAAATCCATGTAAAAGTCCCCAGAGCTCAAGGAAGGCCAAGAGGGCAGTGCCAGGACAGGTAACAACACCAGCATTTCAGCTCCTCACCTTAGCTTCTTAGAGCTGTGCTGCTGCTGACACAGCTACATAGGAGCACCTCCAATGTATGTCAATAAACTTGGGGGCTGCAACAGATCTGACAACAGAGAAGAGGGAAAGCAGGTCAGAATCTTGCTGCATCACCGGCTCAACCCAGAATCACGCAGTAGCTGCAAAGCTGGAAGGAGGCACGGGACAGTCCTGCTGCCACAAAGACACCTTACTTCAAGGAAATTATCTGTCTTAAGCATCATATGAATCTGAAAAATAGGGTTGTTACTGCAAAAGATGGATTGTGGTAAACCAGGTCTAGCTACAGCAAGATGAAGCTGGGTCTTGTTTTCATTTTTTCTGTTTTCAGCAGAGCTGCTACTAGCAACAAGACTGTACTGAGCAGTCAGCAAAGAGAACAACATTCATCCTTGTGCTCACCCACTCAGTTTAAATTGAAAGAAACATCTGTTGCTCATTTCTTAGCTTTGTGCATTTATGCAAGCTTACTATTTCATTTTTCCAGTTTCTACTACTTCCTTCTCTCCATTAAAAAAAAAAACACCACCACCAACAACAAAAACAACACTTTGCTGACAATGCTGTAAAGCAAATCAGTCATTTTGATCAGAAAGACTTCATTTACAACTTTACACCTCCACAGACAATACAGAAACAAAATTCATAAGAATATATACTCTGTCACTTAAACTTATTGGATAAGGAACTGGAAGTTCTGCAATACAGGCAATTTCCAAATACAAATTAAAATTTGTTGTCTCTAAGTCCTCCAGGGAAGAACACAGTCACAATTTTCTAAAATGACTTTCCTCTCTCATGCTTTGAACTCCCCTGTTGCACTGAATTTCTTTCTTTGAAAAGAGCAAGCATAAAGAGAAGTTTCAATGTCAATGTCAAAAGTATTTTCGAAACACACAAGGAAAAATTTGTTTTAAAAAAACAAAAGCAGCTTATTTTTCTTTATTACTTACTTCAATTGGTTTAACAGTATGTACAAAATCTGAAGCCAGAACTTACTTTTGTTGTATACAAATACAAGAAAGATGCTGCAGAAGTAGCCACATTGCCAACACCATAACAGACAATATTGAAATATATTTCAAGAAAGTTGATTTGGAAAAATGATATCTTCCATGAAATTGCTTGTTGGTACGTAAGTGAAGGTTCAAGCATATCAAGACAGAAAAATTTCACAGACCAGGGATTAATTACAAAGTATGTAGGTCACTCTGAAAATACCACCTCCTATTTATTTTCATAGAAACATACAAAGTACATAATAACACTATCTGATAAAGCAAATTCTCATCCACAAAACACTGTTTTTCAACAGTCATCACTAGCTATATAATTTCACCAGAGATGAATAGGAGCCTCCATGCCATGCTCATAAAAATCGGCACTAGTGGAAGTTACCCATTACTTCACAGCTGCTATAATGGTGTCACTGCAAGGAAAATGTTGCCCACATAGTCTGTCTTTCATTGGCACAAACAGATGGAAGACAAAGGGAGACAAATCCAGAATATACACTGGATCTAGTCAAGATTGGCAATGTGCTCCATGGTCTTCAAGTGTTATGGGGCTTGGTGTTATTGTATTACAAGAGAAAAGTTCTTTTCTTCTCTGGCCTGAACTAGAAATTTGTGCCTTCAGCTTACTTAGCTTCATGATGTAGCAGTCAAAGTTGATGTTTTTTCTGGGTTCCAGGAAATCCAGAAAGATTACCTCTTTCCTTTCCCAAATGACAGTGTACATCACTTTATTTGCTGAGGGCTGCCAGTTTTCAAAGGAGAATTTCTATGTCCTCCACTCCATAGACAGATATTTTGAGTACAGTTCAGAGTGGTGACATCACATCTTGTCTCTGGTAATGATGCAATCCAGGAAACTGCCACCTTCAGTTTCATGTTCGTTCAACAGGTCCTAACAAAGCTGCACAGAGTGTTTTTTTCTGCACTTGAGTGAGCATTTGAGACCCAAAAGGAACAGATGTTGCGATATTCCAACATTGCTACCATTTTTTCCAATGCACTGAATCACAGAATCATAGAATCGCAAGGTTGGAAACGACCTGCAAGATCATCTAGTTCAACTGTCCTCCCACTACCATTGCTACCACAGGCAGTAAACCATATCTCGTAGCTCCTCATCCAGATGCCTCTTGAACACTGACAGGGACAGAGACTCTACCAACCTTCCTGGGCAGGCCATTCCAGTGCCTGACCACTCTCTGAGAGAAAAAGTTCTTCCTTAAATCTAACCTAAGCCTCCTCTGGTACACCTTGCATCCATTTCCTTGGGTCCTGTTTGTTGCCTGAGAGAAGAGGCCAAACCCCTCCTCATCACAACCTCCCTTCAGGAAGTTGTGGAGTCCAGTAGGGTCTCCTCTGTACTTCCTCTTCTCCAGACTAAACAATCCCAGCTCCCTCAGCTGCTCCTCATAAGACTTGTGCTCCAGACCCTTCAACAGCTCATTGTCCTTCTCTGGACACATTCCAGGGCCTTCAGTGTCTTTTTTGTAGTGAGGGGCCCAAAACTGAACACAGTACTCAAGGTGCGGCCTCACCAGTGCTGAACACAGAGGGATGATTACCTCCCTGCTCCTGCTGACCACACTATTTCTAATGCAGGCCAGGATGCCATTGGACCTCTTGTCCACACTGTCGGCTCATGTTCAGCCAAGCATCAAACAACACCTCCAGGTCCCTTTCCTCTTTACAGTCATGAAGCTGACATTCAGCTCCATACACAGTTCCCTGGTTGTAATCCACTCATTCACACAGATGACCTGATAGAGACACTCTTCATTTCATGGTGTGAGAACTGTGCATGGACATCCACAACATAGTTTGTCTGTCACATGGTTGTTACTACTGCTGAAACACACCATCAACTGCCTCTCTGCTAATTTCTGCTCTCCAAAAACTTTCAGCAAGTGTAGATGAACATCAGTGGGTGCTGTTTTTTTCACCTGGAGGAATTCAATCCCATATCTTTGCTCCATACAGACTTCCATGTCAGCTGCCATTTTGTCAGAATGCCCCTTCTGCTGCCATTTCACATGTGGCAACAAAACAGAATATAATACAGCTAGAAAGGTTCAGCTTCTACTGTCATACTACCATCCATCTCTGATACCACGGGCCAACATAATAAAATAGGAAGCATCAATTTCAGAGCAATTCTTACATATTCAGCAATACTTCTTCTAGCTAAGTTTGTTTTTAGACATCCAATTTTGTTATTTAGGCACCAGAGATGGTCAGGTTCATGCTGAATTTAGTAAGCTACCTAAGTATTACTGTTGTTTTGTCAGATATCCTTCCATTCCAGACTTCTCTATTTATAACACAATATAACTATTGCTATCAGAAAGGTACTAATGAGAAAAAAATATTAATTTAAATCTCTTTAAAACTGAAAGAAAATAAATCAAAAGAGATTTGCAGTATGACCCCACAAACGATGGAGAGTAAGAAAATGATAATCAATGTTTACAAACCTCTTAAAAGACTCCTAGAGCAAAGTAAGCCCAGGGATAGTTTACTTTGCATGCTATTTTAAGGCAAGATTAGAAAGTCCAGATAAAAGAGCTGTAGCAAGTTTCTATAATTTACCACATATTTACGGACTACTAAAAAAAGTAGATGATAAAAGGAATTAATTCCTGATTTACATATTCTGCTAATAAAGTGGCAAGGTCTTAAGGAACAAACACAACAGCTGCAAATTAAGTAATTACGTATCTGTATGCAAATTTGCAGACATCTCATAAATGTTGGAATACTATTTGCAATGCTAATTGAGTGCCTTTTATTGCCTCTGCATAATTCCTACATGTGATTTTTTGCCAGATGTCATTTTAGCTTGAAAAACCTTTATTGTCAGGTTAGCTGAGGTAGCACCCATTAACACTGCTCATAAAAAATCCTATTTTTAATTAAATTACCTGAACTGTCTCAATAATTTCTCACTGATTTCCTGTCCAAGTCAGTTGGTTGGTTTCTTTTTTTCAAACTGCACAAGTGTTTCACAACTTCTAAATGTGTGAGTTTTTCTGTTCCATTTTGATAATACTTAATTCAAAATAATTTAAGTAGCACCTTCAGAAGCCATGATCAGTTCCTCAAAGAAGTTTCACAGCAAGCAGCAAAGTGTTAAGAAAAAGACAAATCTCTCAGAGAAAAGGATACATGAAGATTGCAACCAACATATGGTATCACTGAATCTCTCATTTGAACTGTAACTATAATATTTAGTGTAAGTTGTAAGCTGGAAACATATATGCTGCTTAAGACATTTTTATGAAAGGCCTAGTTTAAACGTTTTTTTCCACACACATTTCTTGGTCATAAGCCAAATGACTGAGCAAGATCAAAGAAAAAACAATGGTGAGAATAAACAAACAAGAAAATTAACTATTTCTTCCTCAAAAATGTGACTGCCAATCTGTTTATTTGTATTTGTACAGGATCCAGAAAAATACAGATAAAAAAAATATTATCATTAAAACAAGCTTAGTAAAAACTTTATGATACTCTTGATTTAGACCACCTTCTTTTCTAAAGCCATGAAGCAATGTTAGACCTTTCCCAACCAGTCAAGGAAGTATAGTCATTTTAATGGCTTAGCTAACCAATCTGTTCTGACTGAAGGAACAAATCCATCTTCTGAGCAGCAAGATAGCTTTTCACATGCTTTCCCATTCAAAAGTTCTCAACACGGTCAGCTAAAGCCTCAGCATTAAGAGCGTAATAATGTACTTTCTGGAAAGAATTCTACCCACATTTCTGTGTGGACCATGAAATCAGACTGCTCCACAAAATAAATAAATATTATTATAGGTTTGCCTTAGGGATGAGTCTTTAAATATACTTGATTGTATGGAATCTACTACACCATTTGCTGAGGGAAGCACTTTTTGTAACAGTGCAGTAAACTATACTTAGCACAAACTATTCATAGTACCCTATCTGGCACAGTTCTGAATAAATCTTGGATTGTGTACCTAGATCTGGCCTTTTTTTCAACTTCCACTTTATGGAATTGTTCTTTAAGAATGACTACTTTGTGAGATTTAGTATTATCAGTATCAAATCGTAACACCTGCAGGGGTCAAATCCAATTGTAAATGAACATATAATCCAATTGTGCTTCACCTGGAGGGTGGTTGGGGGGCCTGTCAAACCCAAGTGAAAAGAAATGCAGCCATTAAAAATGCTTGGAAAGGATTGTAGAGAAAGGAATCTGCAATAAAGTTTGTCAGATAAAGGTTGAAAGAAATTAGGGTTGGACAACTTGATCTAACAATTTATCCATTTGGAATATTAAGGAAATTTTTCTTGTTTTCATCTGACTGAGGACTGATTTTCTAGACAAGATTATCTGACAATTGTTCTTCCTTGCCACTGGGTTAGGAGCTGGGTCTCTAAACTGGAAAACAGAAGGAGCAAGCACTCTAATATTTATACCATATGTGCATCGGCTGTCCTTGGGATCAGCTCTTCAGAAGGCAAGTCTCTGGATGGCATGGATTTGGGAATAATATTAATTAAAAAAGAATTCTAATGAATAAAGCAGAAGAATAAGTAAATAAGTAAATAATGACAGTAGAAATAAATAATCGCAAAAATATCACAGATCTACTGCTAATAAAAATTATTGCAGCACTAATTAGAGAATGCCATGAATCTCTAATGTCATGAATAAACTATATGAATTGGAAATGAATTCAGACTTTGAAAATGTTTGCATAATAGTGGTATATTTCACAAAAATCTTCACAGGATAAAAACATTAAAATGTGCAAATACCAAGTGCAAAGAATTGAATGTCACAGATTTGTGTCTTTGATATGTGAGATGTCAACTGTGCAAATCTATCTTTATACCATGATTTCTTGTCTTATTTAACTACATGGTTAATAATTCAATAATTCTAACAAGTAAGACTTCAGAAACAGAATACAAACATTTAAAACTGTTTGAAATTGATACAAAGCAAAAAAAAAAAAAAAAAAAAATACAGCACACAATTCAGCTTTTAGCTACAAGTCTTCTGCATTCCAGGAAATCAAATCACATATTTGAGAGGGATAAGATTCAAAATCTGGACTAAACTATTTAATGGTAGATTATTGTGTCTTAAGCTATTGGTCCAGACCACTTGGAATAAGCCTAAAAGACAGGCACATTAAAAAACCTTTTGGGGAAATTTCTGCCTGACTCCACAAAATAAAAAAGACACTTCAAAAAAATTAGTTAAAAATACAGAGATATTAGATTTTATTCTCAGGTTATATTCTGCTTTAAAAAAATTTAAATAATTTCAAATGAGTATGAATTCTGAAACTAAAGTAGATGTGTCTCATTTTGATAAAGCTGTACTGAATTAATTTTATTTTCCCTATTCTTTCAGTGGACAAAAATGAGAAATATTAAGGTTTCAATAGATTTAGACATTTTTCTTAAAGTTATTTTCCCGAAAAAAATCACTTGGTTACTATAAGATGTTTTCCAAAATAGTAGAATTTGAGCATTTACTTTCTTTTGGCTACCATTCAGCTGCTTCTCAGCAAGCTGGTTCAGTGAATTCTTTGCCCCTTTGAGATCATGTTGTTCTATTTATTTCCTTTTAGGGAAAAAAAAAAAAAGAAGAAGAAAAAAAAAATTGTTGTCTGTAAAAGTATATCCAAGAAAATTTATGAATTAATAATAGGTAATGCTCATACAATCAGATGATAAATCTAAGAGTTATTCAAACTGCTGGGATAACCACAACCCAGCTATGCATTAAGTCTTGCATTAAGATTTTTTCACTTTTTAAAAGACAAAAAATATATATATTTTTTTAAACTTCAAGAGAAAATTCTGTAGATAGTATCCTGGCAATGCTTGCCTGCCCTGCTCAGCCTTTCTAGATATATATTGTTCAGGATAGTGGCCAGGAAATGGTCCTACTACTGAACAAACTGGATCTTATTTAGTTTTACGTAGCAGCTTAGTATCATCACTCCAGAAAGAAGGGATTCAGAACGGGAACTGAGAAGATGCAGAAACCAAATAATCATACTTACCACAAAGTTTGAACTGATTTAAATTGTTATGTTCCATAAAAATATTACATGAAAAAATACAGGAGATGGAAGTATGAATTTGGCTTGAGGACAGCTGAAAGAATGAACTTGAGTTGTGGGTAAAACGCTCCAGGAAGAATGGTCCTGTTTGTAAAACAGGAAATTATTTCTTTCCTGATGGAAATTCTAAGAGGAATCAGCAAAGATCTGTTGTATTAGAACAAAATATATGCATCTGAATGTGGACATCTGTGGTACAATATTCAAAAATATAGTTTTGACTCAGAGGCATACATGATAAAAAATTATGAATGCTCAGCAATAAACTAGAAATAGCTTCATAAGCGCAATGAAATACTACATGTAGTATGAACACTGAGGATACATTTTTAATCTTCCAGACAAGCCTGAAAAATTGTGAATAGGTACATTTAAGAGGAATTGCGAGGGATTGTGATGTCAGCCATGTTTTTTTGAAGTCTATCAAAAATAGATACCCCTTGGACGTTTTTATCTCCCACAAAAAGTAGCTGAGTTATGCAGATACTTTAATATGGAGGTCACACAGGGTCAAGCAAATCCCTGGGTGTTTTTATTGTATTTTTGTTTTGTTTGTTGTTTATTTTAACTTTGAAACTTGAAAAAGATGACACACTACGCAACAAAAATGCAAGGTACTCCCCAGATACATTTAAAAGCTTTCAAAAACTTCCAAAATTTAACCTCAGACTCAGTCAGCGTTAATAGGGTTAGATTTTCCATACCAAGTAGTGATGCCAAGGGGACTAAAGAACAGAGATGTATTTATAATGTACAAATAATGACTTGTCTCCTTAGATTTTTATAAAATTTCAGGCATTCAGTTCTTCAGTCTTTGCTTCTGCATACTCAAAGGAGTCTTCTGCTACAAGCAGTACAACCTGTATAGCAGAAGTACACATAAGAGCAGCAAATGAAAATATATTATTTGCCAGCCATCTAGCCTTTCCTCATACATTTTCAACCACACAGCACTTGATACTGTAGAAGTGGTAGATTTGTGGTACATCTTTGGAAAACAATATAGTTAAAAACATTAGGAAAACTATGGCATATCTTTCTGATTTTCTTGTAAGGAAGTTATTTGCATTGCTTCATAAATCTGTTGCACAACCTGAGCTTTTCATAAGTCAGACATCATGGTTTCATGCTTTGTCTCATTTTTTCCTTCCATATTTTGGTGTTGTGAGTCATGAAGTCTGTTAGTAGTTTCCTGCATGCATCACAGTAGTTTTAAGCTGCTTTTGTTCAAATAAAAGAACTAAGATGAAAGACATTCCAAAAAAAAAAAAAAAAGGCACTTATCTTCAAGTTGGAAATACTGTTCAAATAATTCCTTAACTATTCTTGCACTTATTCTGGAAAGCAATTCTCTTCAGTCTGTTCCTCAAGTTTGTGGGATGGGGATTTGCACCTCTAAGCAGTTTCCAAGAAGATCTAAGCCACTATTTTTAGAACTCAAGGTCAGATAGTTTTGACCTCAAAGTCTTTTAGCTTATTAATTTGTTTTTATGCTTATAATATGAATTCCATTATGGAACTCAGTTAGAGACACATCTTCTGTCATGCCCCCAGCTTTCTCTTTGCTTGCTGAGAAGCCCCTTCTGATCCAGCCTCTGCACTGATAACAACCCTGGTCAGGCAGAATAAGAGCTGGGCTTTTTACATGCAGTTACCACTATGTTTACTGAGTTCATTAATTTTGATGCACTTTTAGAACAATTATTAAAAAAAGCTGAACCTCAGAATACAAACAGATTGAGGTGATTACATCCCTCTCTGCAGTAAAGGCGAACTTAATCTCGTTACAGATGTGTCCTGAAGGTAGTGAGAGAGAACTTGCTTGCAAATCGGAGCCCTTTCTGTGCATACCTGCAGCAAGGCATACCCACCTGCAAACAATCATCATCACTTTGTTCATGTACTGAAAATCACCTTCTGATTTACTTTATCAAACAGAATACCACATTGCTGCTAAGACAGCAACAGTCAATAGGGCCTCAAAGGTTACCAAGGCAAAGTAACATTTGTTCTGCCACTGCAAGCTACCTTAATAAGATTAACACTGCCTCTTGTTTCACTGCTACTGATTTCATCCCTGTAGAGGACAATTAAGCAAATGAAAGTCATTCTGCTAATTTACATCCCCCCTGGATGAGGTTCAGACACAGTAGGAAATGTGTGCATTCTTGAGAATCCTGAAAATATTAAATACCTCCCTGGATACTGCAAGTGAACTACTGCAAATTTCCAAAAGCCACTCTGTCTCTTAATATAATTAGAGCAATCTTGGTATGCTGGCTTCCTACAGCTGCTCTTTAAGTCTGCAAGTAACCTTCCTGAAAATTCAGCTTCTTGGTCAAAAGAGAACACTGACAGATGGTGAATAAATTCAAGACTAGTTTATTTTTATAACTGGAAAATAACTTTCAGACATCCTGGTGGTCTGCAGATTGCTTCCAGGTCTTTTCTATTCTAATGAAAGATAAAATACAACTTAGATTCATGTTCACACAACTTAATTTTAGCCAAATTGCAGAGAAAAGTAAATGCCAGCTTTTATTCTAAATTTCAACCTTCTGTATCACTGATACATTTATCTTATGCAAAAATGATTGCAATAATAATAATCCTTTCTGGTTTACAACTGATTTAGCAGGAAATTAATATTTGGTTTTATGAACACATTAAGCAGATGGTACTTATTGTTGAAATTATCCCATAAATGTACATGTATTTGGACTTTGTTACAATTTAGTTCATTAGTCTTTCAAGAGATTGGTGTGATAGCTTTCTTTTTTCCCTAACAAGCCATTTTAATTCTATAGCATACAACGATGGAGCTAACTCTGGCTCCAAAGCTACAGTAATTAAAAAAAAAAAAAAAAAAAAAAAAAAAGACTGAATCACTTTCACCCATTACGAAGAAAGAAAAGAGCACATTAATGAAAACATCTTATACAGTTACTAGAATTCTGGTCTATCATTAGTTTCATCAAAATCAGTGACAAACTGAGAAGCAGTTAGAAGAGTCAAAGAGTGCAGTTGACTGTTCTGGTTGGAGTTCTGACTCCAGTGAATATAACACTAAACTCCTCCTTAGTCCCTGCAAAGCTTCAATTTCACCTTCAAACAACAGCCTGGAAACTATGCAAGCATATTACCCGTGAGCAACTTGCAAAGAACTGCTGCCATCCTTTTATAATGTAGACAATCCATCCCACTAGAAAGTTATTCACTGCAAGCTACTCATGATGAAAGGGAGTGGAATAACACTTTGGATTGACTGCATGACATGCTTGCTCTTTCTCCTTCATCACTTTAGACTCAATATCCTTCAGTACCTAGAATCACGTGCAATGAAGTTAATAGAAAAACTCCCATATACTTCTGAAGTTTCACATTAATCCTATATCCCATAAAACTTGACATATTACTTACAGACATTGCATGAATATACAGTGTATTAAATAGCATCTTTGCTTGCAGTCCCAAAAGCAGTCATATGCTTGACTGTGTCCTGTTTCCAAATCAACCTGTACCTGCACTGGGCACTTGTAAAGCTGGCAGCCCTGTCGCCCTTGAAGATGGACAAAGGCTGAAGTAAATACTTTAAGTATTCGACAACCCTGCATCATTTTATTTCCATCATGTAAAGTCAAGTAAAAGGTGGAAATAATTTTTAACAACGACACACACCATTTAATGAAATTGTAGCACTGAAAGAAATAGTTAAATAAACTCTTGTTCAACTTGATGTGATTGCATAGACACCTGTGTGTAATCTGATCCTCTTTACACACACCAACTGCAACTTTATAGGAGATTTTCCAGACTAGGTGACTAAAACTAAGGCTCTAAAACTGTTCAAAAAGAGGTCAGTGGCCTGATTTTCAACAGTGCTATTTCTGCCATCCATTCTTCATTACTTTGCTGCAGAAATACCAAAGCAACTACATGAAAATATTTGTCCCATTTCAGCAGAATAGAAAAATAAGACCCTAATGAACTACTGAGTGCTCAGCATAGTGGAAAATAACAAATCAGGCATTAAATCCAGACATAAGAACTTGATTTTAGGCACAGAGATTGAGAGAGACTTGATTTTTAGCACCCACATTTCCTAACTTCTGTTACTTAATCTCATTCCAGGCTCATCTTCTGCTACACAGAGATTCACATGCAGAAGAAAATTCAGATGTGATCTGAACACTATCTCTATTGACCAGGGAAAATACTGACATAGACATGGCATACCTAATTTCGGAGTTTCAAATGCTGCCTTACTTAACAAGTTGAATAAATTCAAACTGAGTTTGGAATGTCCTGGCCATATTCACTACACTAGAAAAATAAGTTAGAGGTGTTGCACTTAAGCAAATGTAGAAAGGTCCCAACAGAATTCTAAATGCCAACATTAATTATAATATAGTATTTTTAAAAAAAAAAAAAGCAACCTTCACTCAGTTTCAAAAAATGATGCATAAAGCAGAAAACTCCAATTAAATCAGTCTAAAACTGTATGGCAATTTATTATAACCTATCAATATCAAAGTGACAGGTAAACCATCAAGCATTACCGACCTAGAAACCTGGAGTCTCCAGCTCTGCAGTGGAGACAGGCAACCCTGCTGAGGGCCAGGGATCTGGCAGGACCGTGGCAGGGTTCTGATTGAAACATTCAGCTGGAACAGCATCAAAACTGAGCCACCAAGGCTCAAATCACCCCTGGGAAATTCCACACTGCAGTTCTATTTTTATATTTGCATAAGCAAATATTGCTTCTGGCTTATGCGAAACGGTATGCTACTTCAGTTCAACAGTGTGCATCACAAACCACAAGTGGCAATCTGTAAGAGGAGTCCAACAGGCTTTTAAATTAATCTGGCCTTCCCTCAGGATAATTATTTGCAGAGATACTCAGCTGTAAACAGTATTCCAGTCGGATGTATACAGGCAGCCTTAACTTCGCAAAGATGTTTCCAAGTTTCTTTTCCATTTTTGGCAGCTTTGCATAAGTTATTGACAAACTTGCCAGACGTGTGGGAACCTCAGGGAAAACTCATTTTGATCAGGTGCACAATGGACTCTGAATTCATTCTTCTCCACTATACAGGGGTCTGCCATCCACAAATCTGACAAAGTGCATTTTTACCTTCTGTTTCATGTTATTTACCTGTTTTTCCTCCAGAAATTTCTCTTCAAAGAATGTGGAGCCATGGAAACAATTTATTTAGTTAGTTAGTTTTTACCCCAGGAGGCTCTAAGGCTCCAGAATATGCTTCCATTGACAATCACCATACACTATGCAATTCTCTCTTCCTGGGATGTTTACGTCTAAGCATTTATCCTCATTTAACTTTTTCAGGTATCTTGGGGAATGGCATGAAAACCTGTACCCAGGTTCCATTAGAATGTGTTCTTAAGAGTTCAAAAAATCATGCTTTGGTACAATACATTTTCAGTAAGAGCAGAACTCCAGGCACTTCTCAGCAAAACAGTCTTAAACACTGCTGTCATTAATGCTCGGGCACCATTCCATTTTCCTACCTGTCTTCAATCAAAACTAGCTACTGTTATCTCCTTTAGGTATACCTTTCAAGACACAAAACAGCAGTCATACTGTAGCAAGGAAGAGGTGCTGCTAGACGCTCCCCAGTAGGTAAAAGAAAGCTTTGTCACTGGCAACAATAGCTCAGGAATTTTACATTGGATTATTTCTTCACATATTTTACGTAGAGTAATAATTCATACAGGTCACTGAATGAATGCTCATTCAGATCCCATTAACTCAACAACAAATGAAACAAAGGTTCCTAGTCTCTGGTAAACTATGCCTAAACTCAAAGAAGAAAGAAACACACCATGAAGTTGTATTCCCTACCAGCTCCTGGAGGTAAGGCCCTTCACCAAGGGTAATTCAGCAGTGAAATTACATTGTCTTTTCTTGGAAATCTCCGTGATCTTCACCATCTGTTTCATGTGATAAAGTTGTTGATTTGATGCTGCATCTTCTGTATCAGAATAAAGGCCAATTCCAATTTGCATTAAAGAGTAAAAAAAACAAACAAACAAACAAAAAAAAAACCTACCAGATGTAATTACAAATTACAATGAAAACAAGCACATGCTTTTCTGCATTTTAATGAAGCAAAGGTAGCTGCACGCTGCATTGGTTTACAGATCCAATCAAATTCAGATCACGGTAGTTGAATATTTTGGTTTTAGAACAGTAAAACTGTAGTAAACAGGTACAATACAAACACAGATGAGTTTCCTCAGCACATAAAAATTATCCAGCAAGCTGTACAAAGATCACTCACATGAAAACACATACTCAATAAAGCAGATAATTGACTCCAATCTTATTTAATAAGATGGCCCAAAACTGCCCTGCAAAAATGCCAAAGCAACTAAATATAAATGTTTATCTTTGCTAGTAGAGGAAGAAAAACTTCTATACTGTTTGGATAACTTCTGAACAGTTTTATGGGAGTCTGAAGTACTTTAAAAAATAATTAACTATTTTATGTTGTAGTTTCCAGTTTGAAGTTTTATTTCAGATTTGAATGCCATGGTTTATGATCTAAAATCCTTGTTATCTGCTGACTTTGTCAGCATCAGCTTTTATTTTCAGAGTTGAAAAAGAAAACCAAAAACAGTAGATTCTAAGAATAAATGTTATTTAAAAGGCCTAGCTACTGTTAGCTGACGATATCCTAAGCTAGACTCACACACACATATATACACAATCACAATCTAATGATACTGCAGTAAGTCATTATTTTTTTTCATTATTTTTGATCTCTTCCAGACCTTGAGATCAACATTTATGGAATTAACCCTTGAACAAGAATCCCAGAATCTCTTTGCAGGCTAAATAATAACATTTAAAATGTATATACGCCTACTTAGTAGTTCTTTCTACAAGGCTGTTTCATTGTCATTCACCATGGAAAAGCATGAAATACCACACAGACAAGAGAAACCCCCTGTCCAGAAAGGTACCATGCATCCTGGTCTGAATCAAGCAGATTCTGTATTTCTCTCGTTCACATCATTTGTCAGATAAAGTCCTTTGCTACAAATGGTCAGTGGTCAGCTATTTGATCCCAGCCATCTCTGACAGCAGAGAAGTGGGAGTATCCAATGTGCTCGACCTTGACTGTAGGAATGGCTTGCAAGAGAAGAAGTATTTAGTACATCTCCCGCATTATCTGCTGTATCTACCCTCTTTCTGATGAGTCCACTAACATGCATGACAAATTAATACAGATTGTTTTTTGAAATAACAACTGTATTCAAAGTATGCCAGCTGCATTCACAAATCCATTTCTGTTTAGTTTATAAAAGATAGTTTTATAAATGACATTAAGCAAAACACTGTTATATAGAATGAAGAAACAAATTTCCGTTATCTCCTTTGTAAATTTTGATTATATTAATGTCTCCCTTTCTGTAACTGTTGATTCCACATACTCCCTTTAATTTAGGGAGAATGCTATTTTATAGCTTTATTTTAAAATAACACTGCTATTTTAAGAAATCCTTCCAATATCATGTACTGTGAGTGGGGTACTAATAATGTAGCAGGTTCCTTCTGGGAGTCTCAAAGCTACTGAGGGAGGTGAGACCCCAAATAGTTTCCCACAGCTCCTTCCCTGAGTGAATATTCTTTTTTAATGAATATCCACAGGTTTCAACATTACCATGTTTGTTAACATAACTATTATCTATACCAGTGACAGCTCCTAGAAAGAGATTTAGTCCGATACTGACAGATGAACTGTCAATGAACTCTCAGCAGATTCAGAGGTTTGGAAAAGTATACTAAGTTTGAACCTTATCTAGATCTTGTTTTTCTTTTTTCTTTACAACATCAATAAACCTTTCTTTCTTCCAAGTTACACTCTGCTGTTGTCTTATCAGATGCAGACCTGTCCATCTTCTCACCTAATCCCCTTCGAAGGGATGAAAGCTGACAAGTAAGCAGACATGGGACACCCAGACTTCCCCACTTTAGCAGGATTTTCTTTCCTATGGAAAGTGTTTATGTGTTTAAATATTCTACCATTTACCCATACTCCATCTAATTTTGATGGAGCAGCATAAATCCACTGCTATACCTCTCATCTCTAGATTCTGGAAATGAAATCCTACTAAAGCTGGTGCATTGAATGATCATTACATCTGAAAAAAAAAAATTTGAAAAAAAAAAATTATGATCATTACAACTGAAAAAACAAAGACTTGCCAGGTCTTCCAATGAGAACCGAAGCAAAGAAGAAAGAAAGAAGAAACAAACTGTTAAGGCTCTCCAGCAAAATTCTATTCCAAGAGCTTCCTCTGCAGTCACTTATTTATACACTGAGTCCACAGGACTACAAGCCACAGTATTTTGTATCACAATTTAACCCATTTCTCTCACAAACCTAAGTTCCATGGATTCATCCTGATAGTGACGCTTAATATTAATAACATTATATATAGTATGCATGGCATTGTTAAATGTCTAAAAAAAAAAAAAGGCCCCTTCCAAATACACTTTTCATACATTTGGAGCAGAAGATAATCTATCAGACTAATACTAAAGGAAAATACTCGAGTGTAACTTTCTCTTCAGTGGAAAAAACTCACAGCAGGACCCTCATGCACCTCCTGGCTTTTGCTGAAGTAGTAACATGGAGGAAATAGACGTGATGTAACATACATACAGTCTCCCAAATTAACACTCACATCAGAAAACTTCAATGTCTCCATAATAAAGTAAAAAGAATTTTCTTGTACCATCTCAAAATGCACATTCCAGTTCTTTTCTTCTTTCTTTTGCTGAGATATTAAACACAAAATTACTTTGAAGCATCAAAACATTACAAGATTTCTTCTTCATTCTGCGGCATTCAATTTTTATCATTGATTTATTCTGTCATATTGATGCTCTCGGTCTCAGTTTCTCCTTCTGCAAAACAGAGATACTAATCCTCAATCTCAGGTTAGGACTTTCACCAACTGTTGCTAAAAACTGCTATGTAGATACCTGATATTGCTGCTATTTTATTTTATGTCTTACTTTATGTTAAACATGTTTACAATTTTAGATGGATTTTGGCAACTACACATATGAAAGTTTTGTTCTCTTGACTTAGATCAAAATCACTTATTTCTGCCTCACTCTTACCTCTTGAGTTCATTTCAGCATATTTCTAACACAATTCCATTTCTTTCATTAGTCCAAGACATCAGAAAATAAATGGAAGAAAATGTTCATTTTACTAGCCTACCAGGCCCCTAGTAAGCTTTTCTGTGATCATAAACATAAAAGTGGACAAATATTAGCAACTGTGAAGTCCTTCCCAAACCTAAACTCCATGCCAAATCACAGCTGGGGCAAATAGTAGAGTCAAGGATCTCTATGGACTGCCCAGCTGTCCCTTCTCTTGGGGTGGAATGGTAACCCAGTGAAAAATAAGAGGAAACCTTCCCAAACTTCTGCAGGTATTTCATAATATTTCAGTCAGGATACAGATGGGATCTATTGGCATCTATAAAAGTGCACTCATTGAGAACAGAATTAAAATAGAGAGCGAACTAGAAGACTTTTGACATGCTGCTGGCCTATCCTGCAAATCAGCAAAGGGAAGAAAACTGAAAAACCTTCCTTTCTAGGGGAATTAAAGGAACATGATATGAAGGCATTAAACAAAAGCAAAAGCACATTATATTCCAAAGGAAATAACATGAAATTATATCTCCAATGAAATTATATCTCCAGCTGTGATAATAATGGTACAGTGACCCATGACTACATACTGGAAGTTGCGGTCCTAATGGTTATGTAGAAGAAGGTGCTGAAATTGGGAGGGGGGGGGGGGGGGGGGGGGGGGGGGGGGGAGGGGAAAGGAGGAGAAGGGCAGATAAAGTACTTTAAAGCACAGCTAAATACAATATCAACCCACTTGCTATTTGTTTCTGTCAGACCTGTCAGTCAGTGATTTTAGATGAGAGATTGGGAGCAATAGCATATTTGTCTGCTGGTAAGAGTCATAAAATTATCATAGCAGAAAGCACTACCCTTGTGGATATGACAGAATCAAAGGAATGGTGCTGCTGAGACTTGAAAATGGAAACAAATTGGATGATTTTCAGTTATTCTGCATGCAGACTTCCATGAAAACCATTTTTAAGCAGTTGTATGCCTAAAATGGAATACATTAAATGGGGCAAAATTGGTCAAGAGTTGGCCCAGATTTCACAAGTCATTTGGCAATCAGAATTTACACGTATGTTTCTCACTTCAACCAGTTACTGGAGGCAGGTAGAGGATAAGGTTCAGTGCAAGGCAAAACTGAATCAAATACCTGCATGCTCCATATATACCACCTCCCCTGCCTCCAGTGCGATTTATGAAATGCAGCTTCAAGAACAATCTAATTTCATAATTGCAGATGACATCAAGATGAGACGATGTGTCGATCTACCTGAGGGTAAGAAAGCCCTTTAGAGGGGTCTGGACAAGTTGGATAGATGGACTGAGGCCAATAAGAAAAAGTTCAACAAGAACAAGTACTGGGTCCTGCCCTTTGGCCTCAAAAACCTCAGGCAATGCTACAGCTTTGGGGCAGAGTGCCTAGAAGACTGTGTTGAGCAAACAGACCCAGGGGTGTTGGTTGGCAGTTGGCTGAACATAACAACAGTGTGCCCTGGTAGCTAACAAGGCCAATGGCATTCTAGCTTGTATAAGAAAGAGTGTAGCCAGCAGGAGCAGAGACTCCCAGCACTCAGCACTAGTGAAGCCACATCTTGAGTACTAAGTTCAGTTTCAGGCCACTCACTAAAAGAAAGATATTGAGTCCCTGGAGCATACCCAGAGAAGAACAGTGAAGCTGGTAGTAGTTTGGAGCACAAGTCTTACGAAGAACAGCAGAGGGAACTGGGATTTTTTAGTCTGGAGAAGAGGAGGCTCAGGGGAGCAAAGTGGGGGTCAGTCTCTTCTCACATGTAACTAGTAATAGGACACAAGGGAATGGGCTCAAGTTGCACCAGGTGAGGCTCAGGTTGGATCTTGGGAAAAACTGTTTCTCCAAAAGAGGGATCAGGCACTGGAACAGGCTGCCCAGGGAGGTGATTGAGTGATCATCCCTGGAGATGTTCAAGAAATATTTAGGCGCTGTACTAAGGGACATGGTTTCATGAGGAAATATTGGTGACAGATAGTTGGTTAGACTAGATGATCTTGGAGGACTTTTTCAACATTGATGATTCTATGATTCTATGATTCTAATTCTTGCCTTCTTTAATTCCCTATCAAGCAGAGAATTTCCATGCCATGACATATTCTAACAGGCACCAGTTATACCAGAGCTTGGAAATGAAACCATTACAGCTTTCTCATTGCCATATTACATTAGAAAATTTCTCAGGGACTTAATATACCTCATCAAATAACCAATGAAAACATGTTATTTAAATATTTAAGTCCAATGTGTCACAAGAAGAGCATTCTAGTCAACTTCTCACTTTAGAAGGGCATAGGGCAGAGGCAGGGGAGGGCCAAGGAGGAGCCAACAGCCACGAACCCAATGAAGAGAGCCCTAATGGACACCTTGCAGAAAGAAGGGAGCAAGAGATTCTTCTTAGTCACTGACATCAAAGAAAAAATGCTTCTGGAGGAGTTCTAGCTGCTCACAGGTAGCAGCGTGGTAGTTTCTGCCAAATGCAGAAGCAGAGCTCTGCACATGTGAAGAAACTGTCAAAGGTGCCTTGAAAGACTTGGAGGTAGGGAGAGCCTTATTGGTCATCTCACCAAGAAGTACTGACTTAACATGTAGACACACTGATTTCAGTAGGTTCATAGTATCATCCCTTATACCTAAGATATATAAGCTACACAGAGACACAGTTCAGAGGCACAGAGAGACTTCTGTGAGCATCTGTGATATACAGTCATATAGCTAACCTGAATTCCAGTGTGAAGAAAAGCACAACATTTCAGGAAATAAGAGCTTCAATCTAAACTGCTACATTTGCATCAAGAGAAAATTTCCTTCAATGATGTGGCACAACTGTGGCACTATTGCAGCTGTACAAAACATTTCTCTGTAAGCAAAACATATGCAATGTGGCCTTGAAAATAAAGCCTATCAAACTTCATTGTTCCTGACTTCTTTGTAGATTAATTTCTGGGTCAAGTGTGTTCATTTTTAATGTATGAACACAAGATGGAAGTCATTTTAATGTATTTAAAATTACTCAGGTTCTTAAGAAAGGCTAAAGAGATCTTGTAGAGGTAATTAACATTATAAGAACAAAGTGACAATGCTTAAGGGCACAACAGAAGACAATATGAAAGAACTACTGCAGCATATAGCCAAAACAAAGCTACTCTGTGGAATATAGTTTCCTTGGGAATCTACAAGAGCATTGCTATTACATGCAGTACATACCAAGGAGCAAGGAAGAGTAGAGAAAATGTAACTTCACCATCCTTAAAAAGCACATTTTCAACAAGCCTAAGCTTGCTAACAAATACTTTTTCTATTTTACAATTATTTCCATCCAACTGCTTTAGGAATTACAACACTTTTTTCAATGTGATGAACTATTTTCCTGGAGGGGTAATTTTGAACTCCTTTTGGTACTGCACTCCTTTTACTCAAGCTCTTCATTTGTTCAAGTAAAGGGGAAACTGTAAAAAAAAACTATCAGAGTACATTTTCTAAATGAATGTATAACCCCTTCTCCATCATTCTCTATACACCCCTGCAGTAAGCTTATTTGCCTGTAGTAGTCCTTAAAGATGAAATATTACTTATCATCATTTTTTGTAGTCACATATAGGCAAACAAGTACAGAATCAGAAATGCTGGAGAAAACAGTATTCGTGCAACAGATTCTGTGTTAATTCATCTAACTGAATTGTAAAAAATTACTCTCAGCAGAAATAAATAAATGCCAGTTTAAGATTCTTGAGAGACCTTTGGTTTTTTTGTTGCCACCATTAAAAAAAGTAGGTCCTTATTTGAAAGCTGAATCCCAAAGTAGGATGGATGGGTTCTTTGAGTTCAGTAAACAAACAAAACAAACAAACAACAAACAAACAAGGAAACCAGGCCAGTGCTTCAATTTTCTTCATAAGACTTAGCAGAACCAGTGACCAACAAAGACTTAGCCCTGTAAGTTCCCTCCTGGCCCAAGCCATGTTTCTCACCTTCCCAGTCTACTATTACAGACTTTTGATTTTCTGCATAACAGCTTAAGTTGTACAATGTCATTTCAACATTTTTAAAGCAGAAAGCAATGTCATACAGGTTGCAGATACATAGTAACATTCATGTTCTACAAACAGTACCATTCATGTTCTACAAACTCCCGCTGTCCACAAAATGACAGTAACTCATTTGCTTCTGCAATTCCAGTAGTCAGACTAAATGCATATGTAAGAAGCAAGGCACTGTTGAATCAGTGCTCTGCCTGAATTAATTTTTCAGTGCACTGATTATCTAGCTGAGAGATAGTCAATAGTATGATGATGAGTATACTGTAAATTTTAATGAAGAAAATAATTCCCTATCTTACTTTTTTTGTCATGGATATTGGGAAAAATATATTTTACACAAAGCTCTTTGGTAAAGCTAGACCCTCCAAATAATATATGCATATAAAATTGAAGTCATTTTCCTACTCTTGTGTCATTCTGCCACTGCAATTTCATTGGACAACCAGCAGAAGAATTACGCATTTCCAAAAACAAAACAAAACTACAGACTTGTAAGAGTACTTCTGCAGCCAAACAGTAAATTAATGCTACCAGGTGATATAGTCATTCTGTTTCAGCAAGATATGTACTATTCCACTTAAAACTGTCTTAAGGTCACTCTGTGACTGAGTATTCTGCCTAACAGAGAAACAAATCAACCAATGACCAAATAGGGTTCTGCCACTCTAGGCAGTGCCTTACCTATACACGGGCCGATACTGTTCTGTGGGCTACTTTTCTGAAGAAAATAATCCTCTTTGATTACTTGTTTAGTTCCTTACAAAACAGTTCATACATCCCTGAAAATAGGCAACTAGGAAAATCTCTTAACTTTACACCTCACTCAGCAGTTACTGATTGCCAATTTCTTATCATTATGATGCGGTGAAAGTCTAAAGGAAAACAAATACTACAAATACTTTCAAGTATATAATTGTAGATGAGTTCTTTAAAAAAGGAGTAAAAAGACAGCTTTTAAGTAGCTGAGATAGTAAGTAGGAAATTTCTGGTTGAGAACAGAAACCCATCAAATCCAGCCTGCTACCAAAAAATCAATGAATGGAAGGATTGGTTGTTCAGAGGGTTTTCTTACTGTTTTCTCACAACCAAAATTAAAGAACAGCAGCTTCTGATGTATTACCACATACCATTTTATGTGAACACATCAAAAAGTCTTCAAGGTTGTGAAAGGAAGGTAGCCAGGTGTTTTTTGCATGCAACTATCTCCCCTAGGTAAAGAATATGGAAAGGCTGGCTAACAGGGGATCTTAGTAACAACCTTTCAAATCTACATGAAAGAGATGGAATTAATCCCTCTCAATTTTCCCTTGCTATGTAAAATTATGCAGTGGCAAGCGGATTCCAAGTTTTATAATACCCAAGATGTTAGTTAGCATTATATTCTTGGTACATAATACTACAGAGTTGCAAAAATAAAAAAGAAGAAAAAAAAAAAGCATTTATATATGTAGTGTGCAGTGTGCATATATAATCTATTTTCCAAGAACTATACAGTTAAATCGTATCAGCTTCACAAGATCTTTACTGCTTCCTCTTCTTTTGTTGCAAGATTATTCCTAAAGGTAAGAGTTTGGATTTTAATGCATTTATTTTCTCATTGTAATGTGACCTAAGATTCAGTCATGTAAAAATGATACAGATCTTTCTCTGTATTGGGCAGTTAGGGGATTTTTTTACTACTTGCATGTCATTTCTTGCCCTAAGCTTTTTGAACTGAATCACTGGACTATGAAGAAAGGAGTATTCTTGTATCTAATGGATATTCACGGTCATAGAAGCGGGAAAGATGTCCACACCAGTTGATTAATAAATGATGGGGATAAACAGTCTTTCACAAGCACAGAGGGGGTTTTCTGCCTGACTGTGGAGAAAGGAGAGAAAGAGAAAAGACCAAATAAGTCACTATTCCTCTGAATTTCAGCATTCTTCAGTGTCACAGGCATTTCTGCTCTCTTGGCCCCTTTAATTCTGAAGTTTAACAACTGCAGCAAAGATTGGGAAGAAGTGGGCTCCATGGACTGATTTGTTAGGGTTGTGTTCACCACCCCTTGTAGCTTCCTGCACAGTCAGGAAGCCTGGAGGGCTTCTGGAAGTGTTAAGAGACCTCCAAGATTTTCCCATTCCCTTTTTGCATGAAACTGAGCCCACCTGCATTTTCATTAGACATCTGTCTTAATGTCATAGACACTTAACACATGTATCATTCACACTAACACAGAGAACAAGGTTTATTGGTGATCTAACCTCGACCAGATGAGGACTCAAACTTGCTTTTCTTTCTTACTTCATGAGTATCCTATCCACTAGAATACTGGACAAACCACAGTTAGAGCTGTTTTCTTTTTAATAGAAAATCTGCCATAGACCGGGGAATTGCTTCCAAGACAAGTTTCAAAAATAGTACAATCTTGCAAAGTAACAAAAAATTTTTACCCCAAATCCTATTTCATCATTCAGAACAGAATTCTCTCCTAATGTGCCAGTGAAGGTTTTTTTTTTGAAATTTGGTTTCAGTAATAATACTGCATAGAAACAACAGCTTGACCAGACACATCAAACACTGGAAAGATATTACATATCTATGTTTACTAAAAGAAGCTACTGTCTTCATGCAAAAATGCCTAATTATTCTACATCAGTTTCCTTTCCGTATGAGGTACTTAAGAAAGGATGTTGGGTAATGAGATGGAGAGAAGAAAATATCTGGAAAACAATAAACGTTATACGAGTTGAAACACTCAAGCAAAATGCAGGGAAAGCAGTTCTCATTAATGAATTCAAAGACTGTTCAAATTAACGCTTAATAAAGGTGCATCAAATTCTGCTAGCCTATTTGGTCATATCATACTCATGATAAGACTGCCATTGGTAATAATATCAGCTTTGTCTTTGACCAGCTCTTCTGACAAGAATGTAAGTAACTACTGGCTTAAAAATCTGGTTAGAATTGGGTTCTCTCTCACAAAACTGCAGCTAAACATCATAAAATAAGTTAGAAAGATTGCAATTTTTATACTTACATAAGAATTTCCTATGTAGATTTATCACTGCATTTATTCCAGATCTGACTTTATTGATCTAATTGTCTATTACTCACATCATGATAATTACCTGAAATAATCAACACCCAGAATATAGTATACTTGAAATATTCTTCCAGTTCTACCATTAACACATACTTGAACATCTGGTAATATATCTCTGTTGCTTGTGTTTGCCAATAGTGGTAATTAGCACTTGTAAATATCTTTGAAAAGAAAAACTGAAATTCTTCAGTAAAAATAGAACAGCCGTGTGGAGAAGATAGCTATCTCCTACCTTAAATTCCATACAAATTAACTTCAAAATATAATACCTGTACAACTGGACTTTATCCACTCCAATACAGCTTTCAAAGACAACAATGTAATCAACAATCTTTAATGTCTTCTTAAGTGAAAGTTGGCAATAGAGGAGAATCTTTGATTGTAATATATATTTTAAAGGGAACAGATTTACTTAAGCAGTTGTGTTTAATGACATCAGAAAGGAATTGAGCAAAAACCAGTGATAAAAACATGCATATCTGTGCTTTACACTTGCAGGTAAAACAAACTTGCATCTGAATTCAAGAGATTTCATATTGTGGATGTCTGTCTATCAAGTTTTAACTAATTTAAATCTGCTCTCTGTCTTTCAACTCTTTAGTCACTTCACTGAAGATGTTAGAGTATAGCATTTGGGTTTTAATCACTCATGCTTTAATCTATTAAAAATTACTAATAAACCTCTGCAAATGTAGAAAGACATATGCAACTTAAACAAAGTTACAATCAAAATAGTCTTGCTATTTTGAACACTTGATATAAATATTAAATAAAATAGTGAAGATTTTATAGATCATAGCATTAGGATTTTAGATACTCATATTTTGCTGAGTGTCACGGTTAGCATTCTTTCTGTTGCAGTGACATCTTGTTTTAGCCATAAGGTATCATACCCACTGAGCATTGCCCTGTCACCCAATGTAGAATTCTAGAATCAAATCCTTATGGCATGATATAAAAAAACATAGGACACTTTTGTACATGTACTTACTTACAGGCTTTCATAAGGCCTTGATGTTTCTAAACAGTGGACAATGTTGAGAGAATATTTAACTTTTAGACTATACTGACCCTATGAACAAGAAAGTTTAGCAACTTCTCATATTACTTTATCATGAAGAGACTTCTCTGCTCTTCTGAAAATTCTAATCTCTCACAGTTTTCCCCCTCTAAAGATAGTGATTCCTGCCTGTAACAAAGGGCTACTGAGAGCCTAATGCACTACTTCAAAAGCCCTGCTTCCAATAACGGAGTGGTAAAACAGAGATCTTGAGAGTTTACATCTAAATCAAAAACACATTCTTGACAACTACTCCGGTACTGTAACAGAAAATACACAGGTATGTGTTTGGGAATGAAGCCTTGTACTGTTACAAATATGTGAGGACTATTCTGAAATTAATGCCTCATGTTGACCTGCAACATCAGAGGTGGATGTTGGTGGTATGGCAGGAGAGGTGGAACCTTCCCACCAATATTCTGTTATATTCTGTTGTTATGTGACAGATGGAAGCAAAAGAGCAGTCTGACAAAATGGCATCTGACATGGAAATGCATATGAAGAAAAGGTATGCCATTGAATCCCTCCAAAAAGAAAAAAATGGCACCCACTGATGTTCATTGATGCTTGCTGAACATATAGGGAGGCCAAACAGTGGATGTGAGCACGGAGAGACAGTGGATGGTTTTAAGAGATTATTCTTTTACATCATTGTCTCAAAGCTTGCTGGGGGCACAGATGAACAAGTCCAAGCAAGTCCTGGGCAAGAGTTAAGAAATCCTTTGTCCGGAGAACACTGATGGACAAGGCCAGGGGCAATGAGAGAGAGACAAGCTGCAGCTTAATGACCTGAAGCGGTCTTTTGTCTAGGTTTATATCAAGGAAGAGGCCATCTCAGGGAGTACTCACATGACACTTGCTCAAGCACACAGGGATGTCACATAGGCAGGAAAAAAGGAACGTAAAAGAGGGATCAACAATCATGAGGTTTAGGTTTTCTAGCAACAGATTCCTCATGAAGAAGAAGAGGTTCCTGCCATGAGAAGCCTCACAACCTACCTCTCTCCCTCCTGGACTTGTTCTACCAGCATGCTGAAGAAGAACAAAGGTGTCTGCCATCAGATTCCTCACTATGGAATTCCTGCATGCTGACAGACTCTCCTGGGCTGCTACCTGAGTCCTGCTGCTTCCTCCCAGACTGGCTCTGTGACTTCTTGCTTCTTCTGCGACTTCTTCTACCTGCTTGCTGCCCAAGACCGGCCACGCTGCTGCTGCTCTCCCCCTGCTGCGATTTTGCCTCAGACCTTCGAAACGGCGTGCAATAGAACCTGGATCCTGGTGGCAGCTATCCCTGCTTTACGCTACTTACTTCTTTCCTATCTTTTCTATGGCACTCCTTCCCTTCCCCAACATTCTACTTTGTAATATAGCCGTCCTTCCCTTTCCCGTCTCCCTGATTAGGATTTATAATAAACTGGCCAGACCAACATTTGAACTGTTGTTTCTTAATCCCACGCCGGGTATGTTATATTAAAAGAACCTCCTCTCCCTCCAATAAATTGGAGCAAGACAGTGGTGCGTTTCAGCAGGAGTGACAGCAATGAGAAAGAAAAGCCACATTATGGACAGCTCATTTTCATCACTATGAAAATGCATATCTACTGGTGGTGACTATTTTGAAAAACACTGTTTTGTACCTAAGAAATTGCTCTATCAAACAGTGTTATTCTGTTCTGCGTATTTATTGTAGTTTCCATGGAAATAAATAGGAGGCATTACTTTCAGAGCAACTTACACATTATTTTCCCCAGCTACACAGACTTTTCTAAGGCTACCTTCTAAGCATATATTATTACAGGAGATGTTCTTTTCAGCTTTCTAAGTTGACAGCTTATAGCATTTAATAACTTAAGGTGTGAAGGACACCTAATTACAGCCAGAAGTCATTGTTACAAGATTATTTCCATACTAAAATATTTTGGTGCATATATGTTTGCATTAGTAAATTTGCATTAGTAAGTAAGAACAACTAACAGATGTTAAGCAAAAGATTTAAGGAGCCTGAATGAGACATTTCCAAATGAAATCAATTTAGGAAACTATTCTATTGGCTGAAGCTCCTGGTGTTGAAATAGACAGTAAACCCCTTCATACTGTAGGAGCTCTGTAAGGCTCCCACTATGCAGTAACTTGTGTTAAAGTGGACCATCTAACCTACTGTTCCTAAAAACAACTACGAGATTCATGCAGAGTAGAGCTGTCAAGTAAACACTGACCACATTAAACACTTATTTTCAAAAGGACATTGCTGTTATGAGCAGATAAAAGAAATAGAAAGCCTGCAACAGTATCATCCAGCAACTCTCAGCAACAGTAAATTTCAGGTGCAACATCAGGGCAATGTGTTTTCCATATGGCCTCGGTTACCGAGTTGTCTCTCTTGTGTATTTGCTTCAGTGAACCACAAAAATAAATAGGCTACAAGTTATAGGACAGTAAAATGCAACAGTCTTGCTTTCATTTAAATCAGTGAGAACAGATGTCCCAGTGGCGACTTGTTAATATGAAGCCTCAATTCCAGCTTCTTAATTTCTGAGTTTTTTATTGTGGAAGACAAAAAAACAATAATGTAAATGAAAATTCCAAGTTTAACAAAACAAACTATGGCTGTTTTGTTGTGACTGGTTGGATTTTCCCTATGTAAGCCTAGTAAGGTCCTAGATCAGAACAGTTCCTCATTTCCTTTAATGTTTAATGAAGCTATGTCAGCCTCCTACTAGCTCACGTACAAATAGCATCTCTTTCTCCTGCCCAAAGTCATATTTCAACAAAACTTGTAAGAACTTAGTATCTTTGAAACACCTCCACTGCTGTCAGATTAAACTCAAACTGAGTGATGGGTTCATAATTTTAAGTGAGGAAGACAAATGAACAATATGACCAACACAGACACTTGCATGTGAGAGCTTTGTACTGAACATATCTTAGCCTTCTTGTTTGTGTTATGTCTTCCTAGCATATCTCCATAGCCAGACAAACTCATTTCATTTTTTTTTATCAGTAACAACAGATGCTCACATGCCTTAATGAGGATTCAAATTTGGCGACATCTCAGATCTTTCATTTAAATGGGAACATATACATTTACAACACAACACATATTGCTAGTACCTGTAATAAAATAAATGCTCTCCATTAACTGTGAGAATCTGAAACTATCACAGAAACTATTTTCTAAGAATTCTGAATAAAATTTCATAATCTATAAATCAAATAGCTATTTGCTTTATCTACCATTTTTATTCAGTTATTTTGATCCTGAGGCTTGCTCAGCCGAGCCACAGTTCAAACCAAGGTGATGCTGAGTGTACCAAAAAAATGTATTCCAGTAGCAGAACTATGCTTTCTGTGTACATCACCATCTCACCCCACATATCATATTTCATTCTGTGGTCTCAGCAAGCACCTGGATTCCTTTCAGGTGAGGTAACTGAGGAGACAGAAGTCTTGGAGCACACCCACAACTCTCGTGGGAGGCAGGTCTATGTGACAGGTTTGATTTAGTTCAAACTAGTGCTCCTGAAATATGCTTACAGCATAAGCTTCTGATCCTCAGTATCCATTATTTCGCTTTATCTTTTCTATTGCAGTGCTCTACTTGTTGCTGTAGATAGAGTCCCAGTCACACAGAGCAATACCCTGAACAGAACTATGGGCAAGCAACTTAATTTGTGTACAGAAAACATTCTGCCTAGGCAGGCAGCTAGTCTTTTCAGTGACTCTTTGTCATAGCCACCTCTGCCGGGAACAGAGTTTATCAGAAACACATTCAGCATTCTCTTTAACTGCTCTCATAAGGCTACAAGGGCTCTTTCATTGAATACAATGGATTTTGGATCAAGGCTTTAGAAGTTAAGAGTGCATAAGTATCTGTTTGTTCTGTGTGGGTCTGACAGTTTAGCCATACAACCACACTGGAGCCTTCCCTGACAGATTTGATGCTTCTGCTGTGTTGTTCTTGATTAGTGGGACCCAGCTATATATCTGTCTATTATAATTAGGCAGAAGATAGCATTTCATATTATAAAAGCAGTCTTCCCACAGTGCTGTTTTGTCTCTCTGTACAGTCTTTTCCACAAGCAAGCATAGTTAGAATTTCAATAGCTAATAAATTGAAAGTGAAATATAATGGTGTTTTGCAATCTGCAGGCTTTAGACAACACATGTATTTGGATTGGCTGTCAATTTCCATGTCTTTCCCACTAGTCCAGCATATTGCACAGGAAAGGGATGCTAGCCAAACCCAACAGCAGTTTCCAGGCTGACAACAAGGGGCTGAATGCCCAGAGTGCCAGCTCAGACTTTGGCAGTCTGTATGGCCCACCTTAAGTGGCTGAAGCCAGAAGGTATCAGAAGGACAGAAGGCAACTCAGGCAGACTGTACTGTGTGACTTTCTACCAAAGCAGATATCGTTTGAATCCTCAGACAAGAAACCATGACCATTTCTGAATTTTCTGTATTCCTTGGACACTACTGCCAAAATACAGAAGCATATTACATCTAGAAGAGCCTCACAGGTAGTCAGCACAACAATCCAGGGTTACAACTACATTTAAGGTGTCTGAAGCCAGGCCCTACTTTCTTTCAAATAATCGATCTGTGTAATATCTTCTGCTGCATTTTTACATCTACTTTTAATCCACGCAAAAATCATACTCTAAAGTCTTACAGAACACTTGGAGAATGTTTTAAAACTCTCTACAACTTTGGCTTTAACATCAGAATAAGATTGATAACGCATAACTTCCTGGCAAAAAAAAGCAGCATCAGCCAAATATGCAAAAATGTTCATTCCTAAAAAATACAGTAATTTTTAATGCAATTTCTAGCCATCACCAACTTCTTCTGCAGTCCACAGTAATATGGAACTTGAAGGCTTTTCTTGTTATAACTGTTTTTCTCACATAAGCTCTTATCATCTGTTACTGGTGAAAGATGCACCAGCAGAAAAAGATAAGGCAAACACTAAAATGCTGTCAGTTTAAATATTTGAGAGTGCTTACTTCAGGGTGGCGAAAAAACTCCTTTTGTATTGAAATTTTAGTGGTAACGTTCTAACTGGAACAAGAACAATATTTTTAATCCCTGCTTGAAAGATGAAATTAAGTCTGCTGCAGTCAACTTTGTTACAGCTGCATCTATCAGAGCAGGTTTTTTAATTACTTAATGAGAAAGCTGTGCTGCAGACCTATTTGATACTCATTTATCTGGTTTGTTACATTTGGAGTTTTTCTGCAGGCTTTCAGGGTGCTAGGAAATCATTCTTATCTCGAAGCAATGTTCCAAAATACCAGAAGAGTGAGGAAAACAATCTCTCCACATGCATTCCATGACTTCTATGAATACAGTCATATTTCAGAAAAAAAAATAAAAAAAACAAATGCAATTAAGTCACTAATTCAAAGTACTTTCACAATAACATATCAGAACACACATCTTGCCATTGCAGCCCTACTGAGAAATATCACTGCAATATTTCTGGTGCTACAGTTTTTCCACAACAAATCGCCTACTTTACAGGCATTAAAATTCAAATATTTGGAATCCCATAAGCTTGCAACCTATTCTCCAAGCGGTCAACTCAAATGCAATATATATTTTTCCTCTCCCAAAATTTAATTTAAATTGGTTCCACAATTTTTCTTTCTAGGATTTAGAAAAGGGCATGAAATGAACACCTGACAGCTACTAAGAAACTGTTATATTCTCAGAGAAGCTAAAGAAATAATTATTTATTTCACTGGCTGCTAGTTGTTTACTACAACCTGCTTTTAAATACACAATCAAAAATGCATAATATATTGGGTTGTGGTTTGTTTGTTTTTGTGGGTTTTTTTTGCTTTTTGCAGTTACTGAACATTAATACTAAACATTATTTGCATTTTCTGAGGTGATAAAAAGAGGTATTTGTATTTTAACACATATATGTGACTTCAGTATATGAAAAGTATGTGGTGAATACAAGTGCAAATAAGTGAATAATTCCACTGACTTAATAGAGTGTGATAAAATGTAGATCTATAGTATATATTACAAATTGAGATATTCTTAGCAGTCTGGTGTTCAAACCCCTTTATATTTTAACACCTAGGTCCCATAAAATTCTCAACAACCAGCGCTGAGTTCAGTTCATGTGAAAAGGGCAAAAGAGAAAGAAATAGATAGAGTACCCTGTATAAGGATTATCACCAAGTAAGGCCAACTTCAGAAAGAGAGAGCAAGTCCTATAGAGGAGATGGAGAATGTAGAAGCCACAGCTGTCCGTCTCTCAGTGAATGTGGAATCATATCAGTCTTTACATTATGAGGTCAGTATTTTTGGCATTGGTTCCAAGTGACAAAGATTACTGATGATGTGGAGAAACAAACAATCAGGTTTTTTGTCTGACAATTAAAGAAACTGTAAAAAAGGTAAAATACCTGTTCCACTGACCATCAAAGGCTTCCACATGAGAATCAAAGTGGCTAGCTACTTTGAATGTACAAGTTTAATTTTGTTGTGTCTACACAGAGAACTGACATTTTAGATCACAAATATCATATAGTCTCATATGAACCTTACCAGCCACAACAAGGAAATTCTCTACAATCATATAATATCACTACTTCACCTCTTTTCATTCTTTCTGTTGCTCAGGTATATAAATTCAAATGTCCTCAGCATGCCCAGTACTTGATGAAAGAGATTTAAAAAAAAAAAAAAAAAAGAAGAAGTACTTATTAGAGGTACCTTGCTTCTTGATATAGCCTTTGAAAAGAGATTCTATGACTAAAATAACCTTTGCAAAACTGTAACAGAAACCTATCACTTAGGTCTTAATTCTCTGTGACACATGCGGATTGTCATATAATGGAACACACTGCAAGGAGCATTAGTCATCCTTACCTCTGATTCTGCTTTTTCCAGCAAAAAGAATTATTTAACACAGAAGTTATCCCTTAATTCTCTTAGAAGATAATCAAATCATTAAAATTCTCTTTTGAAATTCAGTCTTATTATATCCATGCACTATATTTGTCTCTTTGGACTACTTCTAAATCCAATATCATTAACACCCAAAATAGATTACCATAACATCTAAAAGCATATGGGAAGTTATTTTTGAAGCTTGAAGAATAGGGATAGATTTCAGAAAAACTTGCAAGCATTTCACTAAAATAGTATTTGGCATCATCAAAATGCAAATCTTAAGAGAATGTAGTACGTATGAAGAGCACAGCAAGAACACTGCACTGAAAAATTAATGAAAGAGAAATGAATTGTTTTATTTCTAATTAGAAACCATAGTTGACTATGGGAAGCTTTCGCTGAAGATTCACTACAGAGAATTCTGCAACATTGTTTTTCTTGTAAGTATTTTCATTATCATGGATGCAATACCCTGGATATTAGTAGGAATAGAGGAAGGAAAGGGGAGTTTTCAGTGGCTCTTCACATAAAAGGCTGACATAAGTTCTGGAAAAAGAAATAGGTCTGCTTGGGTTTTTCAGTCATTCTCTGCTTGGCGACAGAGCAGTATTATAAATGCATTAAAGCACAGAGGATATAGTTATTCAGTTCAGATTTAACTAATTTTCTCTGCATTCTGTGGAAAACAATGCTTGATACAGGCTGTTAATACATTTTATTGTAGATTTTGCCTTGGGACTTCAGCTAAGGTAAATCCACCAAAGAAAGAGAAAATAGATTCTAAGCCTTCTTGCGAAGACCAATAGATGAAGCAGCTTTCCATAACTAAGCTATGCAATTCAGGACAGGAGCTGAACAGAGTAACCTAAATTTGATGGCATGCAGCTTAGATGAAGATATTTGAAGGAAGTATTCAAGTCTTCCTTTCTATGATACAAATATAAATAGGCACAATTCATCAGGTCTAATCTAGACATCCTAGGACAAAGATGAGATGAATTAGTGACATACCAAGGCCTACAGTGGAGAGTTAAGATGCAAAATTACACATCAGTATAAGTGTATTAACACGCCCCTGGTGTTCACAAAAGCAGCAATAAGATCACTCCACGTGTAGTGAAGAGACTTCCTATAATATTTTTTACATGTAACTTTCTAGGATATATTCATAGCTGTATCTTGTGTGTTTGGAGGGAAAAAAAAAAAGTCAGTGAAAGTGGCCAAAAAACTCCTGTTCAAGTCTGAAGTAACACACACGAGTTCTTATCATCAGTTCTGGTTCGTTACGAAGAACTCGCACACAGAGATGTGACAGATGTCAGCTACATAGCTTCGAGCTCAAGATATTTTTCAGTAGAGAAACCAACATGTTTGTGTTTATCTGTATCTTCTAAGGATAGCAGTGCATTAGTTAGCTACAAACAAATAAACTGCAGAGGCAAGTTAGGATACAGGTACCTAGCAAATCAATAGCAGAGTCAAAAATCTAACTCAAAAGGAATAATGTATTTCCTTTTCTAAGATTGCTAATTTACAACAGCATAGGTAGTTGCAGAATAGTTTCTGAGACTACAAGAAAATATATGTTGTAAAGGACGACTGTCAAGCCATCAGAATCTAGATACGTGAATCAAAAAAATGTGCTTCTCTTCCTACTTCTTCTAACTATGGGCTACATCATTTCCCACTCCATATTTTATTTCTCTGTCTGCAAGATGGTGACTTCCTTCTCCACCAGCTGTAACATTGCTTATTTATGGCTGTAAAGTGCTTTGAGACTCTTGTATAAAAGCATAGGGGAATGTAAAATACTCTTGTTTCTAAGCTTATCATTACTATGAAACAAAATAGCTATTAGAAGGCATACTGAAAATATATTGTTTTAATTTTGACTGCTTTGACATTGTGGACTATTTCCATTTTAGAGTACGGGATTTAGCATATTCTCTATTTATAAGGTTAAGCTTTCAGGATAGTAGCCATACGAGATAACGGACTTGTTACAATTATGGAGACGGGATTAAATCTGGCTGCTCATTTTACATCTCAGCAAGGTTGGAGAAAGCAAAGAAAAAAAATTACAAGGCTCTTCAGATCTTTCTGTGAAGAGTTGCCTCTTATGTAAAATTTCTGGATGTTCATCTATTCTAAATTGAAGCCATGTCATTGCAGATATCACTTTAATTTCTAAGAAGGACAAAATAAGAAAGAAGTTAATAAAATGAGAATTTAAACTTAGTCAAATATTTCCTTTGGTTTTTAAGCCAAGAATTTTCTGAAAGTTTATTTCTCTTCCTTTCACTGAAGAGAATTTAGCACTCAGACACACTGGCTGGAATGGAAGAGTAATCAGTCAGAAAGAACAAATAAATTTTGTGTCTGCCTCTGTTAGTGGGGAAAATAATTGAAAGCATGACTGCTTATGTGGTTCCTCTACAACTTCAAAAGTGTACAAAATCACAGAAAAGGGAATGCCATCTGTTTGTTGTTAGGGTCATGTATTTTATTTTCCTACTTATACTCCCACTGAAAGCAATGAGAAATTCTCAATCCTTTGTAATGAAAAAGACATAACTTTATTTTCTCTCCTATATTCAGGTTACAGGCTTTATTATGCATCTTCCTTGCCTCCTGAGTAACCTCAAATCTTTGTTAACTAATATCCTCAAACATTATCTATAAAATAGAACAAAAATGGCAAAAAAAAAAAAATAGTCACCTTACAAGAGAAGAAATGTGACACAGGAGAAATAGTAGACCTCCCTCAGCTCTGAATGTTTGCATCAAGAAGATTATTGAAAGCAAAGCCACTTCAATAACGCAGAACACACCCTTGGTATAATGAAAGCAAGATGTAAAAATGTGTTGGTGAGAGGGGCAGCTTTGAAGCAGCTGCAGTCCAAGCTCTATAATATCTGAAGGAGAATATGCTGGTAATGGAAGTGTGCCTTGTCTAACTCTGACTATTCATCTCAAGGGGCGATTTACAAGGTGATAAAAGGTTCCAAGCTGCAGAAGGTACTTTAGGCAGTTAAAAAGCAGCATTTTATGATCATTTCTTCTGTACAGTACACGTTGTTTCATTAATCAAATGTTTATTCTATTAAAACGCTAACTCTTTTAGCTGGTGGGACAACAAGTTTTACTGCCATGAAATGGCATTAAAAGCCACAGACTTCCCAGCTAAGCCTTTGTAATGATTCTAACACAGTCCAAGTGTGGCTGTATGCAGTGGGACACCCGAGTGGCATGTCAGTTCTGCTCTTTGGCAAGATTCTAGGCTTGCGTCAGTCATTGAGGCCACATCCCCCTCTCCCAGCAAACAGACACTTAGGGCATGCACAGGCTCTCTAAACCAGTTACCAAAACAGGTGGCTCACATAAAATCTGACACTGTAAGCATTAAGTTGCTCATTAAATGAGTATTAAAAGCCAAGCACGGCTGTGGCAAATGGAAAGCTTCTACTCACAAGGAACACATTTGCAAGCCTTTAAAACCTACCAGCTTCTTCATCTCCTAGGGGTCTAAAAGCCAACACCCACAGTGACAGCTATAGATCAGGGGATGTGTTGTGACAGAACAAATAACTTTGAAAAACTTTTGTCAGCTCTCTTTTTACTCCTTGAAAGAGACTTCCCAAAACAGCGGTACCATAAGCACCTGGCTAGGACACTCCTTTCCTAAACTATCAGGTTACTAAAGGAAAGCAATTTATTTTGTAAATCTAGCCCCAAAGCTGAATTATTTAGATTCCTACACCCTCCTCCATCACACAAATAATAGTGTAATTCAAATGGGTCCATCAAAACTGCAGTAGTCTCCCAATAATACCCATAAACTTTTCAGTTGATTTAGACGTGGAAATATCCTTTATGTTAAACAGGAAAAGAACGAAACTGTAAACATATACGCAGAGCCTGCACAGCTAACACGGAGAGCAGGAGGAAGGGGATGCAGAAAAGACCTAGAAGTTTATCTGCACAGCAATCACAGTGACCAACAGGAAATTTAGGCTTGCATTTTAAAGAATTTATAATATTAAAATATAAATTATAAATCTATACACCCAGAATAAATAGTTACAAGCATTATAAGTTATAAATATTAAAATATAGTAAAAACTGCACTAATAAAGGAGAACAGTGAAATATGATAAAATAGAAACTACCAGGGGCTTATAAGTCTAAATCCTCATTGAATGACTTTAAAGCAAAATCATTATAGACACATTATAGAACACTCTCTGCTAAAGTAATTTAAATTCTCCAATTACCTACCGTGTGTTTCAGAGGTAGCATGAATTTCAAGTTGTTTTGCTAAAATGCGTAACCGAAATCCTGTAAATCCTTGTGCAGGCTACAAATAATTCAAAAAAAATGTATATTTTGGCATAATAATATTGATGAACTCCAAAGGAATGATCAACAATACTGAATCAACATACTAACACAAGATAAAGAGATTTTTGTATTTAAATTGTGGGAATTGAATGTTGTTTCTGCATCAGAACAAAATAAGAATTTTGTTAATTTCATGGTCTCTCTACCATTTGGGTTCTTTATTAGAACTAATAGTTCTTTTCAGGGGCCTTTTTTACTTTATCAGGGGTTCTCTGATAAGTTTTCTATTGGTAATCCCCTAGATAAATCTTCCACAAAAGTAATATGTAGGTGTCACACACGTTGCAACAGTATCCTGCTCAATTTAAAAGGACAATTCATTACATGCTTCAGGGAGTGTCTGAAGAAGGTATGGAAGAATGCCTGGCACACCCCCCCCTCTTTGTTTAACAAGGACTTTGGAGAAAATCACCATATCAATACGACAAGAAGAGCACTGAGACATCTTGGAGACAACAGGATGGCTACCGACTGACACCAGATAACACACGAATCAACAAATGTAAAATGTGATAAGATTGTGAACCTGGAGTACCCAGGCTATGGGGAAACGGGGCAGGGAGATGGGTAAAAAGGGAAAAAGGGTATAAAAACTGTCACGTTGTGTCCATAGGTGCGCTCCTGCTTGCAGGACGCCCGCCATTGCAATCGCGAATAAAATCTGCTTTTATCAGAGATACCGTCCTGACCAAAAATTATTTGGATGTTTCCAACAAAATGAACAAAGAGAGTGAGAAATCTTTTCTGTGTGTTACACTGTGAAGTAGTAATTTCAATATCAGAATGCAATAATCACCTTTTATTGTAAATTCTGCTGTTACTGGGATTAACAACATTAAATCCAAACATATTTTGAAGGAACTATACTTAATACTACATTATCCATCTTTGGAGAATGTTTTTAAAGTTCATAAATGAATATTTTGCACTGCTGTTTGACAATATAGCAGGATACTCTCATTAAAACATGCCATTCTTCACTCTGAATGACATACTCAATTTCTGTGTGAAAGCAATCTGTGTCACATTAAGAGGCAAAGTGTTGTAACTGCTGCTCAGGATTCAAAAGGATTCACTATTGCACCATGGAGAGGTGCTTACCATTGTAATCTTTCAAAAGCACAACTAGTGGCTAAAAAAAAGGCTTTGTTTAATTCAAACTGATACAGACTGACTGACTTGGCCACAGATACAGAATGAAGCCTAATTTGCATAATCCATTCGCTAACTAGGCATCTTTTGCATTACAATACCCACGAAAATCAAAACGACCAGCTAGCAGGTCAATCTTTCTGCCCAAGCAATGCACCAAACTTCACCTTTTAGTCAATGGGGAATGGTCAAGCCATTATGAGAAGCAATCCGCTTTCCTCAGCACATAATTAGGGCGGCACTGTCTTCCTGCCAGCTACACTTCCTCCTGATTTCACTGCAGCACAGTACAGTAGAAACTCTTACAAGCTCTCCCAGCCTGTGCTCTACCTCAGACATCTGAAATACAGCATAGACATTTCTGCACATTCTCTTTGAGACCTCCAATAATGACAGATGCAGTCAGCAGGACAATAAAGAAGTTTTCCATTTCCAGCCATGATTCAAACAGGTCACCCTAACTTTTCTGGAAGGCAGTATGCAGAACACCAACAGACCATCTTTGCCTCACCGAACAATAGCTGCTTTCTTAGGCATGTTTACATTAGGCAAGCTCTTCTTTTACTACTCCACTACTACTACTCTTTTAGTGCGAAATGCATGTCATCAGCCAAATAAAATGTTTAGCGGGATTAAATTAGCCGTTTACATTTTGCCGATCTGTTACCAGTTGTACTAAATACGCTTCTAAAAAGCTTTTTTCTTCTGCAGAGCTCTCTTTACTTTCTCAGGAATACCTTAGAGCCACAAACTGTGTCTTCGTTTTTCTCGTGTACACAACAGGTAAAAGGCTACAGCTTATCTAATTAATGTTTCATCACTGCTTTCAATTTCTTTTTTACTCCGGTACTGCCAGCAACTCAGGCAGCAAAGTTGACACAAGCCTATCTTATAGCCTCAGACATGCTGATAACTTCAAATTAAATATGCAAAACTAAATTAATTCAACTAAATCACTTTACTACTTAAACAAAAAGGGGAGGAAAATATGAATTAAGATTAACCATGGCTCCAATTTGTTTCATGAGGCAAATGAGCAAAAAGCAGAAGTACCCCCTTTTTGTAAAAAATTTTAAAATTAACATAGATGGAACCTTATTAGATCCCTTATATCCAGATACAACAGAAGCTGAGAAGAATAATATTTGAGACAATTCACAATCCTTTCACAGTTTAATATATTCATGACCTTTTGCTCAAACTGCAAAGTTCAGTGAACCACAAGTTGAAGAGTTGCACAGCTGGCAATTCAGCAGGGTTGGGTTTTGTTTTCTCATTAATCAGCAGGCAGGCTCCCTTCTGATTCACCCCCAGTAACCTCTTGAAACTTTTTATTTGTAAAAAGATAATTCTTAAAATATTTCTCACTGGGGGTAATTATTTCCATTCGCTATATGTAATTAAAGTAAGCAACAGAATAGCTAAGTGATAACTAGAGAAAATATGATGGTTTTCCTTTGAAGGAGCTATTTAAATGTTAAAAACAGATGAGCTGAAAGACAGAACAATTTTATTTCTTTTTTTTTTTTTTTTAAGATAGTAATGAATTGTCATTTGACAGCAGTTGACAGTAGTCAGTCCATGACAGAAAACTTGTCTCTTCTATGCTAATGGTACCTGGGAGATAAAATAGAAAAACAAACAAACAAATAAACAAACAAAACTAAAAAAAAAAAAAAACAACCTGAAAAAGCCCTGAATTATCTGTTACCTATAATATAATATATATTATGTATAAATTAACTAGCAGATGACAAATCTGTTATAAGAAAAATTAAAAAATAAAAATGAGCAAAAAGAAACTTTTTTTCTACACTTCCTACACCTGAACTTGTACGATTTTTGGTCAGAATTTCTGAATGTGACATTAGTATGCAATTAAGCTTTGCTATTCATTACATGACATTCTCAGAAGCACATGTTTCTCTGAGAACTGGAAGTCATTTGTCTAAATCTTGCAGTAAGATTGCATTGCTTCTAAAAAATGTCTTGAATAAACTTTCAGGTGGAACGTGATTTTGGATTAGAGGCCCTTGTATTTATCAGATATTATAACAGCTATAGACAAGCTGATATGGATACTTACGTTATCTACACAGTATCAGCACAGCTATTTTATTATATTTGTTCCCAAGAAGTAAACAGCTAACAAGATGTTATATATAAAGAAAGGTGGTCTTATTTTTAGGAGACAATTCATAACTGGCCCTAACCTCATCTCATGCCAGAAAACACCACTGTCTAAAACAACGCAATCATGAATAGTTCTATTTCTACTGCTAAATTAAAAAGTTACTGAAATTCACTAAAATGACAAGGTAATAGACAACTAGGCATTCCCTACTCACAACTTTGGAAGTCAAAGGTGAACAAGTTGACTCATAAAGGTCTTGAGGTATCACAGGATAAAATCACAGGAAATTAATATAGAACAAAGTACTATTTCTATAATTAACACCTACCATGGAAGGAAAATAGCAGTTTGAAGGAACATCTACTTTTTGCAGAAATAAAAATGCACCTTCCTTCAGGAAGACTGCTATTAATCTGATGCTTCCTCCAAGTTGTGGGGCAAGCACGTTTTGCAGCTAACTTTAGACCTGTGGCCTCCTCTCCAACCATGAGTGGGAGTTTTGCATTGTAAGCTCCTCTCAGCTGAGACATTTGCTGAAGGGACTAGAAAACAAAACTTAAGAGGAACAAAGTTGAATAAAATGGGTTGTTAAATGTGAAGAAAGTGAAGCTCTCTACAACTACCTTGAAGCAGTGAGGATGGTGTTGCTCTCTTTTCTCACGTGACAAGTCATGAGGAAATGTTCACAAGTTGTGCAAGCAGAAGTTTAGAGTGGATATTAGGAATAACTTCTACACAGATAGGCTGATTCTAAAGTAGCAAAATTCTCTACAAAATGGAAAACCCTTTTTACTCCCTTACTGCACCAAGGATACAAGAACAGGCTCTTTTTAGAGAAGAGGCAAGAAAAAGGTGATCAGTCCCAGTACAGGGACATGTGGGACGTTGATTTTGTCTCTACAGCCACACACTGTAGAGACAAAACTCAGGCTGGCACCAAATTTTTCAGAAGCTCCAGAAACGAAGACATTTGAGTGCCTTGGATATTCAGAGACTCCCTTGCCAAACATCCCACAGTTCAGGCCGCTTGAGTATTCCTGCATTCTAGGAGAGCACTATAAAAAGTTAAAATTGTATCCTGCCTCCCCAAACAAAAGGTTAACACAAAGACACCATTGTTAAGCATCTTCAAAATTTCTTGTTACCAGAGACAGCAAGAATCAGAGCAGCAGATAACAAGAATCTGGGGAGGTGAAGTCAGCTAAAAACTTCCTTTTATTGGGAAATATTATGGTTTAACAAGCCTAACAAGCAAACTATAGGAACACTGTTGTCACTTTCACACATCCATACATCTTCCCAATGGTCAGCAATATTGTACCCAGTTGGAACAGAATTTCTTACCATCACTACTCACACCACTGCGACATACTCAAAAGGAAAATGTATGGTAATTGTGTTAAATAACTGCAAAGAACTTAGCCAACTGTAGCCAATGATTTATTTTATTTTATTTTATTTGTATCTCGGGAAGAATTAAATGAGACTTTTGAATTTAAGAAAGCTAAAACACCAAGCAAAGAACATTACTGATGCATTTATGGCTATCATATTAACATCATTTCCCCTGCTAATTATACTCTTATCCTTATCATGCACACCATGGCTACCTATTAAGTCTGACAATAATGGATGCTTTCATTTTGCCTATACAGGTATTGATCAGATTTTTGAAGAAAAGAAAGCTCAATAACCAAGTATATTTGCTCCTGCCCAGAGTGAGAAACGTTCTGAGGTTTCATAACAAGCATGTTGCTTAACTGATTAGACTGTCACTTCTCCCAAAAGATTTCAGGCACTTTTATTGAATTTATTTCCCTAAGTTTCAAAAAGTATTGTAAAATGACTTTCTGGCTCATCAAGTTCTTTTGATCACGGCGTAGGTATTGACTTGACTGAAAGAAAATAGCTTGTGTCTAAGCAATGATAGAGAGAATGGGAGAAGGCAAGAGCACAGGTATTGTCAGAACGGATATAACTCCAGCCTCAGGACCCACCTCTGACAGAAGCTACGTCCTTTACTTTGCTCTAAAGATCCACTAGAGACAGAGACGCATGGTAAGCTGTCACACACACCATTCTCATCCTAATGATTGAGAATGAAAAGTTTGAACTACATTCATTTCTGAAGACTGCTTTTCTAAAGCTTTCTTCTCTTTTGGGGTATTCTTATTACCATAGACTTTCATCCTCCAGTAAATTTATGAA
Source organism: Perdix hodgsoniae (assembly GCA_035772895.1). NCBI lineage: Eukaryota > Metazoa > Chordata > Aves > Galliformes > Phasianidae > Perdix > Perdix hodgsoniae. The sequence goes on along the minus strand of JAPSGF010000002.1, from coordinate 19,894,174 downwards.
TGCTTTCTTTTGCTTAGGAGTTATTTAATGTATTATTTTTCATAGAGACAATCAATTTCTCCTACTTGCCTTTCCCCATGAAAAGTGAAACTTTTCACCTGAAGCATTTTTTATTCCTTTATGGGGAAGAAACTTTATTACTTCATTGTGTGAGCTGACACAAAAATGAAACCATCACAAATTCATTTACACATTTCTTATATTATTCCACTTCTGTGTAAGTTACACAGATTGCCTACTGAATTTCACAAGAAATTTGCCTTTTAATGAGTTCACAACTGTAACAGGCTTTCTCAGCTTTCAAAGGAAATTGCAGCAACACACGTGTGTATGTGATCCGGGACTTTGTGTGAAAACAACTTATGAACACATCTCTCAAATGCAGCATATGGTGTTATGTGAAAAGAAAACCAACACAAATCAGCAATTACAGCAACACTTCAGAAAGCCTGTGAAAAGAGAGCGCACCTACAGAGGAAAACCAAACAACTCATAATCTGATGAGGTTCATGTTACTTCCCAGAGTCAAACTGAAGGGTAATCACATAGCACTGGCTCATTTCACAGTCAGAATGAGCAACAGACTTATTTCCCTCCAGCATGACGAGAGTGTAGCACAGAACTTGCAGAAAGCTTTAAGATTCAATTTCAGGGGTGGATCAGTTGATAGTGAATCATGCACTCATGAAGGAAACCTGAAACAGGAGCTGTCAAACATCAGGGCATTCACAGCCTGTGGCAAGTGTTCAGTCAAGTCTGATTTAGCAGAAAGGTGTCTTCTGTGTCATGCAAGCAGAGCTCAAGCTAAACATACGGGTATTTTTTCTTCCTAATTCTATCTATCAAGCTCTTTTCACATCATCCTCCTGTAAAGCTTATTTTACTAGTAGAATACAAGGAAAAATAAGAGCTAAATTAGGTTCCAAACACTGCAGGAAGGAAGCAGCAAGAGCAATGTCCTACAATGTTTTTTCATATCTATTAAAGACTGAGACTGGTTTCAATAAATCCGGAAAATGATAAGCAGCAGGAAAAAGAAACTCCAGCTGAGGCTAGTGGCATACACTAAGACATCACCAACTTGAAGATCTAGACATACCCCTGCCATGTCAAAAATGAACAGATATAGATACTATATTTCATAGTTCTGTGAGTGTTTGTTTAGAGAGGTACAAAAGTTAAAGAGTTGTTGAAAAAGCTTTGTAAACCAACAGTTCTTACCACTTTTTTGTGTCTTAGATTTCTACGGACATGCTCTGCAAACAACAATGGATGATGTGGAACTGTTGGAGCAGGTCCAGAGGATACTATAAAGATGGCCAGTCTGGAGCACCTCTCCTATGAAGAAAGTTTGAGGGAGTTGAGCTTGATCAGCTTGAAGAAGAGAAGGCTCTGTGGAGTTCTCATTGTGGCCTTCCAGTACTTAACATAAGCTTATAAACAGGAGGCAGACAGACTTTTTGAATGAGTAGATAGTGATAGGACAAGGGGAAATGGTTTAAAACTGAAAGAAGGGAAATTTAGATTACATACTAAAACAACTTTTAATCAAAGGGTAATGAAGTGCTGGAACAGACTGCCCAGAGAAGCTGTGGATGCCTCACCCCTAGAGGCATCCAAGGTCAGGTTGGATGGGCCCTGTGTAGCCTGATCTAGTAGTTTGGAACTAGGTGGTCTTTATGGTACCTTCTGAACCCAAGTCTTTCTATGATTCTATGAAATCTACATTGAGAAACAAAGATCACAAGGGCACAGTTTTCTGATCAAAGTGAAACTGAAAAATCAAACAATCAAAATTCAGATTAAAAAGATGCCAAAGGTCACTGCTGAAGTCTTAAAGACATCTTATTATGACATGAATATATTTAGCATATGCACAGGCTTATCAAACATATTATCCTGACAATATGCCTCTGAAACTGGAAATCAGCCCCCTCTTATTACTGCTATTTTTCAATTCAGGAATTGATCCAAAAGAATCTAAGACCCATATCTACCTCACCTACTTGAGCTACCTCAGTGCTACACAAGGTCTAAGTCTAGATGTAAGCATAGTGAAGTGATTCAGATGAAGTTGAAGCCCAACTTGTTTCCTTTGTTACTTAAGCATTCATAGCAGGTCACAGCATTGAGAGATGCCTGCTTTGTTTGATGCAGTCCTTTCAGGTTCAATATTCAGATGATCCTAGGAGTTAATGGTGTTTCATGGTAGGAATTCTGAACCCTCCCTTTACATTTGCGTGACAGTTCCATATTAGGAAATGAAAATTCCTAAAAGATTGTCCCAAATCAGGCAGCTCCCCAGCTTGCCTTCCTCCTCTTTGATACACATTGTTCAACATGTATTTCTCCACCAACCCACTAATGAACCAGCCATTCCAAAAGTAAACACAGAGAATTAGTAATTACACTATGTAAATTGTCTCTGATAGGGACAGACAATAATCCTTTCCCTCTTGCAAATTTTCAAAAAAAATATTACATTGCAAGTGTATCAGAAATTATTGTCTGATTGGACAGGAGCACGGAGTAATTTAATACACTCTTTCCAAACAGTGATACACTATAACATGTAATTCCCTTTAAGCCATTTGGCAGTTTTGCTTTCTTATGTTCAAACAGAACTAACAGGCAGTAAAAATGCCAGTTCATCTGCACTAATGTTTATGGCAAGATCCTCATAGAATAAATAAATAAATAAATAATAATAATAATAAAAGAAAGTAAAAATTTTCTAAGACTTTTTCAAGTACCTTGGCAGGATAGTATGTAACTCCCAGCCATGGAAAATGCTTGGGAACTTACCTTTCACGAGCAGCAAATCCACTTGCAAGATGTAATAAGGTATTTGCAGCCCTATGCAATATTTTATAACAATCACACTCAAGAGAAAATATCAAGATAAATAGTTGAATACCAGCTCAAATCTGATGTGGTTAGTCACCGTATCACATTTCAAGGGTACGTGAATACAAAACAAACCCCTCCAAATTTCTAAATTAAAATTACTCATCCAAAACTTCCAGTGTTACCAGAGTTTCGTATTTCCTCACCAATATACCACGCCACACCAAGAGCAGACAACAAAGTCCTCCCTAGACTCATGATAGAAAAGACTATTAGAAACTCTGTGAATTATCCACTCCACTTCTCATGTTCCTACAAGATCCACATGTGGGCAATGCAGAAACTTTGGAAAGAAATTATATAAATGAGGTGATATGAGAGAACTTCAAGATCGCTCCTGAACTGAAACGTCTTGTAGGTATGAAGAATAGTAAACCATATTTCAAGAAGCTTGCTTAAAAGCAAAAATACTGTCCCTCAGCATCTTCTCCAAAACATCTTCTATTGCTATTTGAGTCTTTCAGTCTGACCAAGCTGATCAATTCTTTGAACAATTCCATAAGCAAGGAAATCTAGTAATCTCATCTCATCCTTACTACAGTAGTAATGAATCAATGGCCTAGGAGCCTGCAGAATTCTATCTAGAAAATATCAGAAGGTTTCAATACTTATACTATTTAGAGTTTTAATTAAAACAGAATATGTAAAATGAATTATTTGTTCTTTCTATATTCTTTTTTTTTCAGGATTACAAACAAGCATCCACTAGCATAACCAAGTATTTACATAGCTGGAAGGTTCTGGGACTCTGTCTAAAATAACTTTGTACAAAAAAATTAATCAGTTGTTTAAGTTCTTCTAATCAAGAAAGTCGTCATAAATTAATATATCTAATTAGAAGCAATCTCAATGAGATTACATTAAAACCTCATTTTGTTCTATTAAAAATTTCAGTAAAATTGCCAATTAAATTAGGCAATCAGTAAGAACAAGGAGATTTTCTTGATGTTTCATCTACTTTGCTCAGTGATTAGCAATCATTTTTTAAAGCTTGTTGACAACGCTCATCTCTTGACAGTGCCGCAGGTTGTATCAGATGCCAGCTTTCAAATCTGCTTGGACAAATCATCCTTGTACTGCCATTTAGCACATCTGCCTCTGCAGGTAATTGAGTTCTCTCACGAAACCTAGTACTGCAGAAGCATGGGAGATAAAGTTTTCAGGGGAGAAAGTGAACACAAAGGGAATGCTTTATCAAGCTGAACTGATACAGAGTAGGGAACTATAAAAATGTAATTAGAAATACACCTAAAATCTGTTCTGGAAACCACACAATCTCAGGTTATAGATGACCTCGGTGGCTCATATCAGTATGCATTATTTTATCATCTGCAAGTCTAAAGAGTGGTTCACACTCCACATCTGTTATACTTTAATGCCTGCTGGCATTGCTTTCCCATATCCATCTTCAGCAAAAATGGATTTAGCCATACTGAGCAAGAAAAACCTGTTCACTAATTTCCAGCATCCCTTCCTCATCACAAAGCGCCACTGAATATTCCCTGTGAGAAACTAGCATAAAACACTATCATTTTCCATGTTTTTTTAATGTGCAAATGAGAAACTGCTGTTACAGATGTGCCTCTGTTCTACACTTCTACCTTCTGTAGATCATGTCTTTTTATCTATGACATCAAGAATATATTTTCTTGAAGACTGGTCTCAAGACTCAAGACAGACTCAAGAACTTTATCATCAGATTGATACTGAATAACAGAACTGGTCAAGCTGCTACACTAGAACAGACCTCTGACACTTTGAAATAGTACCAGTTATAATCGTAACAGAAATAAAAATTTTCACTTCTGCATGCAGAAAAGAAGTTGCTTTTGTCTCAAAATACACAATGTTCTGGTGTATTTCTTTACCCTTTCCAGGAAAGAAAAATTATTTTCCTTATATAGCCATCTTTTCACAAATAAAACAAGCAAATGGCTCATCTGGCTCAGCCACTTGTAGCATATGACTCCAGGAAGACTAACCCACCAGCTCTAGAGAGCTTATAGAATGGATTTGCATAAGCAAAGATTTTTGTTGTTGTTGTTGTTTTGGGTTTTTCTTTGTTTGTTTTTTGTTTTTTGTTTTTACACCTTCAAGTCTCTTTACCTAGTGCCAAAAATCTTATGCATTTTCAGGTTCCCAGCTACACAATAGTTTGGCTGAGAGACTGAGGTTCCCATGACATTAAAACAGCTCAATTTCTCCAAAAGAATAGGCTATGAAAATGTACAATTTTGGTAGCTTGTTAATCATAAAATCACCAAAGTTGAAAAAGTCTTCCAGGATCATCCATTTCAACTGCCCCCCTAACCACCAATATTTTCACTAAATGATGTTCTTCAGTATAACGTAGAATCATATAATCATAGAATGGCCTGGGTTGAAAAAGACCATAATGATCATCTAGTTTCAACCCTCCTGCTGTGTTCAGGATTGCCAGGAATGGTCACTCAACCACCTTCCTGGGCAGCCCATTCCAGAGTGTAACTCTTTCAGTGAAGTTTTTCCTAACATTCAGCCTGAATCTTCCACGGCACAACTTGAGGCCATCCCTCTAGTCCTATCACTGGCTACAGGAGAGAAGAGGTGATACCCACTTCACAATAACCTCCTTTCATGCATGTGTAGAGAATGATAAAGTTTTCCCTAAGCCTTCCCTTCTCCAGACTAAATAATCCCAGTCCCCTCAGTTGCCCCTCATAAGATTTGCGCTCCAGATCCCTCACGTTGTTGCCCTTCTCTGAACACACACCAGGGCCTCAACGCCTTTCTTGTACTGAGCGGCTCAAAACTGAATGCAGTACTCAAGATGCAGCCTCACCAGTGATGAGTACAAGGGGATGATCACTTCCCTGCTCCTGCTGGGTGCACCACTTCTGATACAAGTCAGGACATCACTGACCTTCTTGGCCACCTGGACAACTGCTGGCTCATGTCCAGTCGAGCATCAACCAACACCCTTTTTTTTTTTTTTTTTTTGCCTAAAGTTTGCTTTGTGGGGCCTTTTTGATGATAAGAACTGACTACTGAATTAACTGATGGGGTGAGTGGTGGGTGTCACCATGCCACAGTACTTTTGCCTATGATTGTAAAGATAAGCAGAAGCAGGACAAGCAGTGTTTTTCAGGGGTATGGCTTGAAGAAACTGACCACCACAAAAGGCAATAATGCTTGCGCATGGCAACAAATGCACCATTCCTTGCAGGCATATCTGTTGGGACAGGTGTGTCAAGCTAACAAAAAGAAGAAAAAAAGAACCAAAAAGTAGGGGATAAAAGGTCCCCACAAAACTAAGAACTTTGGAGAACTCCCAAAGAAACCTTTGGAGGAGAGAAATTTCCAAAGAAAATAAACCTTTAGCAGAGGAATTCCCTAAGAGAAAAAAATAATTTCTTAGGAAAGAATCCTGCTGGCTGCTAGGTGCAAAGCTTCCAGAAGTTCCTGCCTTTCTCTCATCCCCCGCAGTGACCAGACAAGTTCTTGGGATCAACTGACTTACTATGAACCACTCTGGACCCACGGTGATGACTACCTCTCTTGCTTTCCACAAAGACTTCGTGCTTTTATTTCTTATCTCTTTTCTATTGCCCATCTTCCCTTCCCCATCTCCCTAAGCAACTAGGATTTGTAACAAACTAGCCTAGCTAACATTTGACCTGTTGTATATCTTAATCTCACCATCGGGTATACATATTCTAAGAGAACCTCCTCTCCCTCCTATAAATTGGAGCGAGAAATACCCCCAGATCTGTTTCTTCTACACAGTCTTTTAGGCACTGCAATAAACCTGTAGCGTAGCCTGGGATTTTTGTGGCCAAATTGCAGGACAAAGCACTTGGTTTTGTTGAACTTCACCCCCCCTTGCCTCAGCCCAGCTATCTAACCTGTCCAGACCCTTCTGGACACCCCTTCCTATACCCTGGCAGACCAACACTTCCTCCTGCTTTGGTATTATCTGCAAACTTACTGAGTGTGCATTCAATGTCCTCATCCATAAAGATACTAAACAGGACAGGCCCAAATTCTGATCCTTTGGGAACATTAGATGTGACTGGTCATCATCTGGATTTAACTCCATTCACCACCACTCACTGGGCCTGGCCATGCAGTCAGTTCTTTACCCAGGAAAGAGAGTACCTATCTAAACCATGGGCTGACAGCTTCTCCAGAAGAATACTGTGGGAGACAGTACACGGCACTGTTGAAGTCTAGGTAAGCAATGTCAGCAGCCTTTGTCACATCCACGAGGCAGGTTACTTGGTCATAGAAGAAGATCAGGTTGTTTAAGCAAGATCCGTCTTTCATGAACACCCATGGCTGTTCCCCCAGATGTCCTGTACGTACCATCTAATCTCCACTTAAGATGATCTGCTCTATAACCTTGTATGGCACTAAGGTCAGACTGACAGGTCTGTAGTGCTTTGCATCCTCCTCAGCATCCTTCTTGTAGATGGATAATAATGCAACTGCAATTCAAACACTAGTCCATCCTGCTTCATGTCATACAGGAAGGTTTTGAACCAGCACATTTGAAATTTCTAGTCAAATTAAGTGAGAGCCAGTATACTAATTTAGGAGTGACCTTCAAAGATATTGAATATCCAGGCAATTTAGCCTGTCATAATTTCAGGGTAAACACATTCTTCAGTTGCCTGGTTCCACAAGTGATCTGTGTCTGTTCTCCTTATTGCAGAATTTTATGAGGTATAAGTGGCATTTAATAATAAATATGTAGTGCTAATAGTTTCAAAACATCTTACTTTTGACATTTTACGATGTCAACTGTCCTACTTGACACTACCTTTCCATCCAAAGTTACCTCATGGAATTTATACAATTACAGTTTTGAAGAGGCATAATTGAAGTGAATCTGAAATTATTTATTCTGTACTCATTTCACCATTCAAAGTTCTACAAGTTTTTACCCTACCTGCAATGAAGAGGTATTTCAAAGACTTAATGTCCTTCTCAAAACTGTTTTTCACCGATTACAGAACTCTGTTTTTGAGCTGAATATGGAGTACAAAAAGGACTGCTCCTGTATGGTCTGTGTAATTTTTACTTTTAAGTGTAGAAGAGACTTTGTGACAAGGCAACCGTTACTTCACTTTCAGCTACAGAATATTACACTGTGATCTCTATCTCCCACTCTTTTTTATTCTCTCCTTTTTATTCTACTTTTTATTATTTTTTTTTTTTTTTCTTCCTTAATTCTAATTCAGTTATTTGGACTGAGAACTGCAGGGTATAAGAAAACATTATGCTCTGACCTGCACTTGAAAATTTAAAGATGTCTTACTGCTTCCCATGAAAGTGTGCTGTGGTTTACAGGGTTTTTAAATCCAAAGCTCAGAAGTTGCCACTGTTCTTTTCTGCCCAGGAGATTAGTAACAGCAAAAAACCAAGAGAAATAGGACCTGCCTCACAAACATATATCTGCACAACTTTCACAATACAGTACTTAACAGAGACATAAGCCATTACTGTGCTATCATTCTCATGCACATGCTATACATTCATTCAGGCCTCTGGGACAGTCCCACAGATCTGCATGGAATCAGGTGTCTGGAATAGAGAGGTGTGTTTCATTTGCGGGGGAATAAACAAAGCATGGGTTTTGTTGCTTTTTTCTTATTTTCAACCCTCTGTGATCGAACACACCATAATGGCTCCTTTAGATCTTAACATATATAATATAATTTTAACATAATGCAACAACCTGCAGGATAAAGCCACTGCTGCAGCAGTTGTGATTTAGAACACTAATACTGCAGCTGGTTTAAATTTAAAAATAAATAAATAAATAAAAAGGCTTTGTCTCCATTAAGGACCAGAGGGGAAAAAAACTTTCTTTTTTTTTTTCCCCAGTAAAAAGACTAGCAGAAATACAGAAATAGATTTGAATTAAAAAGAGATGAGTTGTGGAATTCTTGAACCACACATCAGAAGAGCTTCTCAATTAAGGACATCTCTGAGAAAGCAGAAAAAAATACTCCTGTTTGTAAAAATAAAACGAAAAGAATGAAAAGACCTTGAGCTTGTTGATTTTGTTTTATCTCTATGTGAAAGGCATGGAGGGGTAAGATTCATTTGCTCATCTCTCAATCTATTTCTACAGTTTTTACTCCATCTTTGGCTAACCCTTTATCTACGAGCAAAAGCTACTTGCAGACTATCGCTGAGAATGTTTCCAGGAAGAGTAAATCAGGGCAAAGGACGTATGGTTTCCTTCTAACCTCCCCTTCTCAGACTTCTTTCTCTATATACTCTTTTAATTTGTTTCTGTTCAATTATACATCATTTTCAGAGAAACCTAAAAAAAAAAAACAACAACAAAACAAACAAACACGCTGGCTAATTCACAGTTCTTCTATTAGAGGTGCCATTAGAAAGTTGTCAAGAATTCCTGGAAAAGATTTTGGTTACTGTAGAAATGTTTCTGTTTTCAGTACATTATGTATTTCCTCACAAAACCAGCAGAAGTAATGATGCTACATCTCTGGTGGATTTAGTTTAATTGTTCCATGATGTTCCAATTGATTTATACTAAATATGCAGAATGATCTCATCCTTCTATAGAATAAGAAAATCAAACCAAAGGCACTATTCTGAATCCATAAAAGCAAGAGAATTTTACTATTTCTTGACAGAAAATCTGTAAGGAGGAGAACGCTTGACCTAGGAAGGTATTTCAGGCCTGCTAAGGGATGAACTTTAATAGTAACTTTTCCGATAACACACACCATTTTTTTGCCTCAATGGGGATAATAATCAGATCTCGTTCATCCTTTTATTTCTATGTTTTGATGAAACTTCCAAGTTGTTAATTAATTATTCTGTAGCCAGAGGGAAAACTGATGATCAGACAGCCCAGAACACGGAAAATATTTTTCTTTTTCATGCCTTAATTGTTTCAGGTTCACTGTTCTTTGTTAAACTAAAATGCCTTTCCAGTAGCCCAGGTATTACACTCCTCTGAGACATACAGAAACGCTGGAAATTTTTTTCCTTTTTGAGTATGATTAACAAATTCCCTTGAAAATGATTAAACCAGTTTTAATTATCTGAAGTATTATAATGATTCACTAGCGATAAAGAACAAGGTTATCCCAAGTTTTTCATGTTATTTCATGTTTTCTCATACATAGCAGCCTGTTGGACATAAATTCATCTTGGACAAATTCATCTGGCCACACTCAGTTTTAAAACAGCATACATGGACATAAACTGCAGTGTCAGTCCATTACTGAGATAATTTCAACTCAGCTTTTGATACTGGATGATTAACAAGTTATATTTTGATTCCTGACACTTTCTGAAATTTCAATTTTCTAGAGAAAATTTATATTTACATTTATATGAAATGAATATTGATTACATTCTGAAGATTAGTAATGCTACCTAGAAAAATTTCACAAAGTAGCTATAGTTCATGTGACAAAATTTAAAAAATCTTGAATTAATACACAGTCTGATTAACATAACACCAGATTCAAGACCTTAGAAGCAACTGGACAACTCCAAGGTTCTCTTAAAAAAAGTAGTATTTTTTCAAAGGAATGGGTCTGATGGTAAAACTGAGCCTTGTGCTTTCTTAAACAGGAAAAGCAGAAAAAAATCCATTAATGCATTTAAGCATAGGTAGAGCAATTGCTCAGATAGCTAAGTCTTTCCATTTAAAAACTTCTCACTTAAGCTATTTTTCCACCTGGACACATTCAAAGGAAAGGTCATTTAAATATATTAATTTATTCACTCTCAGTTTCCACTTTTGACTTTGCTTTTTCTTTCTTCCTAGGAAAAATATCCCCCAAAGATATTCAAGCGTAAAAAACTCCAAATTACAGATTTTAAAGAAAGACGGAACTTGTGCTGTTATTCAGTTTGACCTGCACAGGGGACATGAAAACCTTCCTTAAATTATTGTTTGCTTTAAGTTCCAGAAATGGTGTTTGAATTAAAATTCGTGAAAAATATTAAAGACCTAAAAAACTACTGTCTCAGAACTTTCAGTGTAGAAAATGCACAATAATCATAATAATTCTAATACAATTCTGTATTTAGATTATTCTCGGTTTTTCCATCTCACATTCTAGACATTTGTCTTAACGTACTTTTCATTGCTAAATGAAGACCCATCTGATACACAGTAACTTTTGCAAAAAGTTAAAAAAAAACAACAAAGATGCCTCATTTTATAAAGGATTTCTCTTGTCTAAAATGATGCCTTATTTACTAATTTCAGAGAGGTTACCTAACAAAAATTTATTTTGACAGAAGAACTGGGGAAGAAAGGTACTACAGAGGAACCTGGACAGACTGGATCGATGGGCCAAGGTAAACTGTATGAGTCTCAAGAGGGCCAAGTGTCAGGTCCTGCATTTTGGTCACAACAACCCCAGGCAACTCTACAGGCTTGGGGAGGAGTGGCTGGAAAGCTGCCTGATGGAAAGAGACTTAGTGTACTGTTGGACAGTCAGCTGAATATGAGCTAGCAGTGTGTCCAAAGTGGCCATGAAGGCCAATGGCATCCTGACTTAGATCAGGAATGGTGTGTGGTGAGCAGGACTAGGGAAGTCATCCTGCCCCTGTACTCGGCCTTGGTGAGGGCTCACCTCGAGTACTGTGTTCAGTTTTGGGCACCTCAGTACAGGAAGGACGTTGAGGTGCTGAAGCAGGTCCAAAGAAGGGCAACAAGGCTTGTGAGGAAATCAGAGAATAGGCCATACAAGGAGAGACTGAAGGAACTGGGGCTGTATAGTCTATGGAAAAGGAGGCTGAGGGGAGACTTTACTGATATCTTCCAACATCTGAAAGGTGCTTACAGCAAGAGCAGGACTGGTATCTTCTCACTGATGACAGGACAAGGGGAAATGGCCTTAAGTTGTGCCAACGTAAGTTTAGGTTGGATACCAGGAAACAGTTCTTTACAGAAAGGGTTGTTAAGCACTGGAATAGGCTCCTCAGGGAGGTCAGCATCCCTGAATGTTTCTAAAAAACATTTGGATGTGGTGCTCAGGGACATAATTTAGTGGAGGGTTGTTAAGTTAGGGTAGTATGGTTAGATTGTGGGTGGACTTGATGATCTTTAAGGTCTTTTCCAACCTGATAAATTCTATGATTATGTTTCTAAGAAAATACTCATATAATTAGATATCAAATCTAGGCTGCTTCAGCTCAGATCTTATAATCAAAAGAATATCTTTTTTTGTTCCAAATATACAAAGTATATTTCTTGTAGATTTGCCAAATTCAAGAGTCATTCCCCAACTCTTCAGATGCCAAAGTCTCTTTTAAGAACTTATTTTCTTCCTTCCTTCTCTCATTTCTCTTATCCTTCTCTTCAAGCACTTTTTAAAAGAGGGTGTCAAACCTGCTTTGTAGCTTAGCGAAGGGGAACAAAGGGCAAAAAACATCATTAAGTATCAATTTTTAAGTTTTAACAGCCTGGGTGCAGAGATCTTAAGAGTCCAGAACTCAAAAATATGACCTAATCTAATAGTTATGACTTCCCCTTTTAATTTTTTTAATGGGATCTAAAATACATACATGTTCGAAGGGGGAGGGGTGAAAGTTAATCCTAGTTGCCATATCACTCTACAAATCAAAAGAAAGCAATCCATTACAGTTAGTTTTGAGGGCCACAGTACTACAGTGGTATTCCTGATGGATTTAGAAATTATGGTCTGTGGAACTTCACAGGCATTAAGCATGAAAATAAAACTATTAGATCTTCTCAACAAATGGAGTCGCTATTGAAGGATATATTTTTTCCTGCTCACAGTCAGGTTTTTATTTTTCCAAATTGGAAACACACCATACAGAGGAAGTAATAACATTGCAGTAAAGTATTCAAAGCCCAATTTTTATTCACGTTGATTATCTTTCACATTTTGAAGTATTGCCTTTGTATAGTCATCTGTAAGTGGTTATCAGTTAGGAATTCAAAACTTTTTGTTCATTAAACCATTTTGTGAAAACATTATTTTTGTTATATCTTTAGGCAAAGTGGAAAAGAAATACAATGCGCATGGTTTCTCGTTCACCCTCCAAGTTTAAAATCTGCATTTCTTTGAGTCAGAAAAATATACACATAATTTAGTCTCAGCTTTACTGCTGCAATATGAAATTCACATTAAAAAATCCTTATTCCAAACAGAATTTGAATGGCTTCATGACTCCTTTTTTCTCCTATTAAGCCACATTAAAATTACTTGCATGTCCTCAGAATTCAGAAATCCCCTTTTTAAGATGGTGAGTAGATGATAAACTGCAATAAAGAACGTGAGATTTTCCGAATTGCAGACTTGATTTGTTTATGAAAGACACCAAGACAAATTTATACGCCGAAAGTATAAAATGGTGAAGTGAGGAGGATGATCCACCTGATTAACTACTTCCTAAATGAGAAATATCTTCTCTTTATGCATTCATTCCAGATAATTCCACGATTCTTTCACCATTAATGACTTTTACAGTTATTTGGAATGTGATTGAGGTGAACTTGAATTAACTTTTGTCCTTAGTGAAGACATAACTTAAGCATCACTACAAAATATATTTCTGGGTACACCTTTGTTTTTTTGAGTTTAATTTTTTTTGAACACCAAGGTGAAAGAAAGAAAGAGGTATATTTAACTTCTTTCATAACACAATGTAAATTCCAGAAAAAAAACTTCTGAAATATGCAGGCAACTATTCCTTTTATTGTTGTGTAGTTTACATCTGCAGAGAATCCATATAGACATTTCTGCAAAAGATCATTAAGTAAAATGTGAAATGAAAAAAATGTGTATTTTACTATAATATTGGAAAGCAGGAAATAGTACTTCAAACAGCCAAACTATTTCTCAGACATTTCCAGCAGAAGCTTGTTTCCTGCTGGAATGCAAATATTGGTCAGCTATCTTTTCAACTGCTGTCTGCTATGTTTTTGAGATTTCTTTTTTCAGTGTGCAAAGTGCTGCAGATTTCATCGTTACTGCGAACAGCTCAATAGATTTTATCTAGCTGGTGGAGGTATCCCACAAATCTGCATTCCTTTTATATAGAAATACGCATCATAAAAAATAAGGAAAAAACACTAAATAGGGGGGAAAGAAGTTGAAATCCTCACAAAAAAAATAAAAAAAAAGGATTTTCAACAGAATGGAAGAAGAGGATGACAAAAAAAGAGTAGAGTTGCTTAACAAATTATTGAAAGGTACTAATGGGAGAATGGGGGCAAATAAATAAGAGTATATAAAATAAAGCGAACTAGCTCACAAATTACACAACAAATGAGTAATGATCTCTGTAGTCTTTTAGGCACAAATTCACACAATTCAGTGGAGTTATACATATATGACTTGATACACAAATGATCTTATGTGTAACAACTGCAGAATTAGAGCTTATCTTTGGGTTTGTTTCATTCATTTTGTTCATTTCTAAACAAGAAAAGAAAGCACCTACATCCACCACACTGTACTTTGACAACTATTTATTTATAAAAGTAGTATCAATCTACAGAATCTGTTGATAATACAAAAGCAGTCATTGATAACACTGTTTTAAAAGAAAAAGGGTTATGTAACAAAGCAAAAGGGGAATTACTGAAATATAGTTTCCTCAGTAGAGAAATCATTGCAATTTAAATGTAAAATAATCTCTACACAGCACTTATTCTGGAAAAATCAGCCAACAATTAGCACAGCCAGTGCAGCAACTCATAGAATCTGGCAATGAATACTTGAGAAATCAAGGACAGAAAATTTCTATAAGCCCTGAAATTAATTACATACATATTTTAATCATACATCATGAAACTCATATCACCATGCTGAAACATGGACTGTTTCTTCTTCAAGTACTATTTCAGTCCCTTTTTCCTCCAATTTTCTTACATACCTTAAGCTATAACATTTGTTTCCCAGTAAACCATGTTTAAATAAATTATTATTAAAAGTGTGACTTTAGATATACACATGAAACTATCCTTCCAATTACAAATTAGGTTAAAATAGACTGAAAATAGACATTAAAATGAATTCAAAATTGAATCAACTTCCTTATAAAAAAAATATACAACATTGAAATGCCTCTGAGAAATCACTGAAGCACTCAGATTGCGTTTTAGATATGTGAGTCAGCATGTAACAAATGAAAACTGAAGCTCTATAAAGGTACATGTTGTTTTAGTTCGTTTATTTTTAATGTAATTCATAAAGTATTTGCTTTGATTTTTACAAAGTGCAGCAGCACTATCAAGTTGCCAAAACACTGATAATGACTGAGGAAACTAAAATAAAGAGCCCTGTGTTTGTGTTTTAAGTAAGCACCACTTCTTGTTCTACACTCATTTTTGGCCATTTCTTATTATCTGCCACTTACTAGTAAAATGCTTATTTTGTAAGCATCCAGGAAAGATGAGAATCTGTTCTTCTATGCAATGATGCTAACTATATAGCTTTGCCACAGTATTTCAATAAATCGGTAAGATTATGCGTTGTCTGAATAGTATGAGTTATGCAGTGATTTTCTTTGGACAATCCAAGGCACATTAAGACAGGTATTTCCTCAAGTATGAGATGAGCATTTCTCCAAATATTTGAACAGAACTGCCCATCAACACTAATCATGTGAAAATAAAATTAAACTCACTGAATCTTTCTTAAGTATCTGATGTTGGCTCAATGTCATTTAGCAAAAGAAGACTTCACATTGAAAGAAGCATGAAGGAAAGCTACAGATTTGCAGTAAATTGCAATTATCATGCAGAACTAACTGCACTGAATTACCAGGCTGCGTTTTTTCAGACTTGCAGAAGAATTGGGGTTTGCTAGCTGCCTGATTGCTAGCTCAGGTAGAAGGGTCACAGCACTCATATCCCTAAAAACATTGTCAATATGAGCTTTTAGTTATTTTTTTTTAAGTGCTCAGATTTGAATGCCAAAACTGTAATCATGTACAATATCACTAAACTGAAGAAAAATCCCATTTTTCTTTTCTTTTCCAAATGAAACCCAAAGCTTTTAGAAATTATATCTTTGAAATGAAAAGTATGTTCTTATTAAAACAAAAATACTTACTACTTGCACAATCAATGACTGTACAGATGTTATAGTTATGAGATGTACCAGAGAGCTTGACTATGCAGTTATTATACCAAAGCAGAAAATAGGATGCTTACCCATATCCTGGGCTCACTTTGAAACTCCAATGGAATGGATCTCCAGAAGAGATCCTTCTCCACTGGTAATCAGCTCTTAAGTGGGTCTAGGAAAGGTGGAGCCAGGCTCCACCCCTTCTGGCAGCACAGGTGAATTGCCTTCACCTGTGCTCCCATGCCTGACTCACTCACCTCAGGTGATCAATCAGAGGTTCAGGCTGTGCTTCAGCAGTTCCCATACACTACTACATACATACATATACAGATACGCACATATGTACACGTTACCTTAAAGGCAAATGTTAGACAGTTGAGATATAATTCATCCAATTAAAACACATTACAGTGTTGTGAAATCTGAAATGAATGTATACAGCAGAATTCAGTGGAAAAGTATTAAATTTATAGCATAGGAGTGGAACTAACAGGCCCAATTCTTTTCATCACAGAAGCTCGTATAGAGCCATATGAGGCCAGGAAACTATTCTAACATCAAATCACTGTCTCCTGTACCCACTTCATCAAGCCACCCACAGGATATCATGCTTCCCTTGGATCATAAAATCAAAAACTGGGTATTTTTCTTTTTTTTTTTTCTTCCTTACAAAAATTTACTTTGCAGACCATTTAAATCTCCTAATCAATTTTAAGATTAAGCTACTCAATGACTCTGTTGCTATTTCTCTCATACACATCAGTTATGATAATTTTTTGTCCACTTGGTGTGAATATTGGCTTGGATACACAGGCACATGTATCTAAATTGTCACAGTGGAAAAATGCATAGCATTCTGCTAATTGGTACTTCTGTATTAGTATTATGGTGAAAGCTTTATTTCATAAATTTGTGCTTAAGCAAGTTAATTTACCAAGAAACAACACTACACAGTAGCTATTTATATGTGCTTTATGTAGCTAACAGGTTGCATTTGTAGCATTCAGTAGCCACTCTTAAAACACAATAGACTTGGTTGTGGTAGTATTACTTCCGTAATTTGTGCGGTTGTAAAAGGGATGCAGAAGTAACTGAAACACAAAGAGGACATCAGGAGGAAAAAAATATATATCTATTTCAGTTACCCATGTATAATTGCATTTAGTGGACTAAATTCTGCCAAGTCAATGGAACATCATGTGGCACAAACCAGTTTAAAATTAGGTCATAGGAATCCATCCAAGTTACAATCTCACCAAAACGTGATCGCTACAAGTGTTGCCATAAGAGAGTATATTAGCTGTATGACACTGGAAAACTCAAATAGCAGAAGCATTTTCTTTGCTCCTGTTTCATGAACAAATAAAGCTTAAAATTCAGTCTGGTAGCAAGATCAAAACAGGAATAACAACTAGAGTCTATCAGCTGAATGGCTGAAATATGTTTACTAATATTTCCAAAGCTGCACACTGAAAAATAAATCCTAGAAATAAAACAACTACAGAAGTGAACACTTTAAGTGCCTGGTGACTTTTCAAGGGCACATACTGTGGTGATGAATAGAGCCTTAATAACTCTGGTGATTCTGTCATGTTACAGCACCAATGAGATATGTAAACTTGGAGAAGTGGAATTCAAAAAGAACCACCAGTTGTTTGGAAATTCTCTGAATAAAATGAGTTCTCTGAACACGAGCCTACAGGCTATGCATCTTGGTTTTGTTTCCCCTTTCTCATCTCAGTTCATTTAGTTACTGTGAACCACCACCAATGAGATATGCAGCTGACTGCATTTGTGGTAGTTTGGTCTCTCTCACATGTCTGACTGGACAGATACGCATATCCTAACAGTATACTACTATGAGAGATGACTACTGTTAACAAGTATTCAAGGTAGATTCATAGATTGGTTTGGACTGGAAAGGATCATCTAGTTCCAACCACGCAGCCATGAGCAGGGACACCTTCCACTACATTACACTGTTCATTGCCCCATTCAAACTGACATTGAACAACTCCAGGGATGAGACATCCACAGAACCCCTGGGCAGATGCTCCAGTACCTCACCACCCCCTCAGTAAAGAATTTTCTCTTAATAGCCAATCTAAAAATCTTTTTCTTTAAACTGTTACTTCATGTCCTATCATTTCACTCCCTATGAAGAGTTCCTCTCTAGCCTTCTTGAGCTGAACAGGCTTCCCCCTAGCGTGACTACCAAGAAAGTGTCTTCAGTATCACATAACATTGCTTTGCGACATCGTCAGGCAATGGACTGTGATCTCATGGGCCTTTACTACTTATACTGGGACATAGTAGAGCCCAACCCAGCCAAGCTTGCACCCATTCTCTGGCTGAGCACGTTTACAAAGCTTGGAGACCTAGCAAGGCTATCTTGCATTGTGCTCTGGGCAGCTCAGGGAGAGTACAGAAGTTATTAGAATATGCGGGGAGAAAAGTAGAAAGGCAAAAACTAAGCTTTTTCCCACTATAGTAAAAGAGAACAAAAAAAATATATTTACAAATATGTAAGTAAGAGGAGGGCTAATGAGAATCTCCATCCTTTAGTGGATGCAGTGGGGAACAAGACTACAGAAGATAAGAAAAGGCTAGGGTTCTCAATGACTTCTTTATATCTGTCTTCAAAAGTCAGAGAAATTATCTGGGGATCTTAGTGTCCATCCCACCACACTCACCTCCACAGAAACAGAGAAGCCCCACAGGAGGCAGAAATATGACCTTCTAGCCACGGCTGCAGTTGTAACCCCACCACTACTGGCCAGGGCAGAGACCACTCATCCAGAGGGCCCACGTGCCTCAAGAAGAGGAGCATCAGCACTGCCCAGGACACTTCACAGCCCTGTAAAAGGCTGCCCCTGCAGTGCCACTAGCAAGACACAGATGTTTAATAACAGATATATATAAAAAAAAAACAAAAAAACAATTGCACTGCTAGTGTCTCAGACTTTCTCAGAGATCATGGGCAGAGCCTGTGGGTGATGTTAGCAATAGGGTGTGGTGTTCCTGGATACCAGTCACAAGGGTTGGGGGATTCAGCATTCTCCAACATGGTTCCCTTAA
Organism: Perdix hodgsoniae; assembly: GCA_035772895.1. Taxonomy (NCBI): domain Eukaryota; kingdom Metazoa; phylum Chordata; class Aves; order Galliformes; family Phasianidae; genus Perdix; species Perdix hodgsoniae. The sequence continues at coordinate 19,875,104 of JAPSGF010000002.1, read as the reverse complement.
GCCCTGTCATCACCATTAGAGAGCAGAGCTCAGCATTATTTGCCCCATCTAGAGTACTGCATCCAGGCCTGGGGCCCCCAGCTCTTGGAACAGGTCCAAAGAAGGGCCACTAAGATGATCAGAGGGCTGGAGCACCTCTCCTATGAAGAAAGGCTGAGGGAACTGGGCTTGTTTAGCTTGGAGAAGAGAAGGCTCCAGGGAGACCTCATTGTGGCCTTCCAATCCTTGAAGGAAGCATATAAACAAGAGGGGGAACGGCTGTTTATGAGGGTGGATAGAGATAGGACAAGGGGAAATGGTCTTAAACTAAGACGGGAGATTTAGATTAGATATTAGGAGGAAGTTCTTCACACAGAGGGTGGTGACACACGGGAACAGGTTGCCCAAGGAGGCTGTGGATGCCCCATCCCTGGAGGCATTCCAGGCCAGGCTGGATGTGGCTCTGGGCAGCCTGGTCTAGTGCATATAGCAGAGGGTTTGAAACTAGATGATCATTGTGGTCCTTTTCAACCCAGGCCTTTATATGATTCCACAATTTTATGGTCTGCCCTTCCACTCCTCTGTGAGGAAGCTATAAGCATGGTGCCAGAAGGACATCTGAAAAAAAATCTGTAGCCAAGTCTGGATGGATGTGGAAAAAGCACAAATAGGGACAAGTAATTTTGGTAGGAGATTGGACAGGGAAAAGGGAGGAACAAAGGCACCTAGCTGTGGTTAGGGAAGATCAGGCCCAAGATGTATTATGTATTGCAGCCAGTAGCTGAAAGGTATTAAAGCAACACAATGCAGACAGTTACAGAAAAGTAGCAACAGGCTTGTACACAGTAGAATGTCATACAATGTACACCAAAACATTAGACAGACATACAGACTACAATGCAAACAACTGCTTACCAGCATTTCTGAATGTATACATAGGGCCCATAAGCCAACAGGTTAGCAGAGACTACAAAGCTTTTTCTGAAACTACATAAGGCCTCAATTCTTACTATTCAAATTACTCATATTACTATTTAAATTACTTCAAGATAACATCTATCAGAACATATCTGCTCCAAATGTACCGAAATACAGAATCCATTTTCCACAGTCTGCCTGAAATGGGGTAGCTTAGGCAATGGCCATCTAGTCAAAGAAAAACATATTTACCAAAAGCTAATAGACAGCTAAAAATGGGAGCATCTAGAGCAGGATACCGTAAAATATGAGACAAAGCTAATGGATAAGGAAAAGTGAGAAAAAAATATATATACCAAAAATGTATGCAACAAATTTATGCACATCAAGGCATTCCTTCTTTACTACATCAGTGGTGCCTGGCACGTGATGTGAGCAGCATAATAATTTTTTTATGTGGTAAATATCCACCATCTGTGTTCTAGGCACGAACTATAAAATGCAGCATAAAACAATTAAAATCAACAGAGACAAAGTTCAGTGTACAGAAAGCTTTTGATCCACAAAAATGGCAGATGTTATATTTGAGTGACTGTAGAGCAAAAATCTGAGTGAAACCAAGTACAAGTACAGCTCAGCCCACATCCCATACGCCAAATGGTTATTTGGTACTTTTTTTTTTTTCATATTCCCTGTGAGACAGAGAAACAAAGAGAGAAGTTTATTTCAGAAGTTTAATTAGGTCACTAACTAACAAAAAAAAAATCAATGACTATGAATTTCAGTAGGTTCCTCCAAGTTCACATTTGGAAAACCATAAAAATTGACGCTGTATTTTTTACTAAAGCTTTTGCCAGAGTTTTAGGGAAGAACTTTTTACTTTTTCAGGGAACCAACCCTGAAACACACATGCTCTGCAAGAGTCTCAGGTCTATCATTCTTTAGGCACCACAAGTAACATCCATGTATGGAAAAAACAATAACACAGTTCTACACTATTTTCAAAGTTGACTGCTTATCCCTGCTTAAGGTGCTCTTCCTCCACAGCACTGCATTCCCTCTAACACATTTGCCAGCCAGACTTCTGCACTGAAACATGAGGCCTTCTACTCTTCCAATAAGCTTATTTCAACTACAGCTAGTTCTGATCATCTCTTATCTTCAAAATCCTCCTGCTGTTGCTTCTGCTGTGGCTACTTCCCTTTTACGTTTTTGAATCCCTGACTGTTACCCTTGCTTTACATCACATTCCACTTCCAACAAATCAGATAAAACAGCTTTTCCTTAGCTCAGACCTATTTCTTAGCATGACCTTTACCAGAAATTAAAATTAATTTTGTTCAGTATTTCTTTATCTTCTTCCAGTGTACTGGTCTGACAAAGCAACATTTTATCAGCTGGAGTGCCTCTGTGGAGCAGTGGCTAGGCTCTGCTCATGTTGGATCAGAGCTGGCTCCCAAAAGGAACTCAGTGTTGGCCAGAGCTGAGCCATGAACAACACTGGTTGTTCATGTGGAGCGGATTTAAGAAAGGGTAAGGAGAAGGAAAACAAACACACACAAAAAAAAAAACACCCACAAAACAGCTATGAAAGAGAGGAGTGAGGAAAAAAACTGCAACACCCCTGCAGACACAAAAACCAACCCAATCTCAGCTAAGCTGCATATCAAGCAATCTACAACTATATATGAGAAAACTAAGACCAGAATCCGGCTGATAATGAAACTCCATATATCAGACTCAACGATTAATGAAACCATCATTTCACTACTTCCAGAATGAATCTATAAGACTAAAGAAAAAATTCCAAGTAGTTAAACAACTCCTATTTTTTTCATACACACTGCAGCCCAACACTATATACAACACAACCATCTGTTATCTAGAAATCTCTAGTTAAATTTGGTCCAGGAAGATGAGATGAAAGTGAGATTCAGACCAGAGTTCAGTTTTGGAGGGAAGATGGTAATAAAATAATTTTCATATGTAAATTTATAAGTGGCAACTTTCACAGATAAAGTAGCTTGGTGGGAATGTGCAGATGCACACTGTATATGTGGCATATCCAACCCACAGCCCATCCTGTGGCCACCCTCTGACCCATACTGCCACAGTGGCGGCTCTTCCCACTGAGAAGCTCAGTCTGGCCCTGGGTGTGCACACTTCACTCAGCAATAGCCAAACATTGACATACAATCAGCATTATCAGGGCTTAAAACAGGGCACAGGATGGACACAGTGGGGTGCCAACTCAAATTATTTACCTATAACTTTATGCATTCTGATACATTAGCTAAACAGAACTCTGTAAATAGTGAAAAATACGCAGCTGCATTTTCCATTTTGATAAAAGAATTTGAAAACAGGTTCCAAGAATGTTGAAGGAAAAAACAATTGTATATTTGCAACTCCATTTTCAGTTGACATAAATACATTACCTGTGAATTTTCAAATAGAATGCATAGAGTTGCAGACAGATAAATGTCATCAAAGATCTGATGAACAACCTGAGAACTCATTAAGAATTGCAACCACTTCCACTAAAACAGACTCATGCATTAGTTTCACCAAAAAAAAGTTCAAATATCCTGCTCATTTTTTGTTTTCAATTTCAGAAAAATTTCTATGACACCCAAGTCAATTCCTCTTCACTCAGTGTGACCCAGGAAAGCCAGAAGACTAGATACGATGCTGTATACAATGGATAAGGATGTACTAGTTTCCACATCTACATTAATGAGACATATAAATAGACACAGCTTTCTATACACACATTTGAAAATTTGTGTATCTGAAGCATTACATATTCTCTCAGTAAGTGTAAATGACAGTATGGATTTCAAGATAAATTAATGCTAGCTTTTTTCTGGGAGTATGGCAGACACAGGGTACAATCATGCTTATCTCTCAAACTAGATAAGGGTGACATAAAATCCAGAAGATAGGAGTCCATATCAGGACTAGCAGTTTTTGTTACCAGAAAGGAAAAACTCACAGAAAACCTAGTAGAATTAAAGGCATTCGAGAAAATCTTAAAAATTAAAAAAAAAATAATTAAAAAAAATAGCCTACTTAGTCTACAATTTTTTTTTTCCTAAATGAACGCAAGTACATTCAAGAATGTATGAATCTCTATGAAATGATCCACTTCTAATCGGGCATTTGTTTCTGTGTCATATACACTTCCTGACTGTAGAAAAGTGTGTTTATACAATTTATGGAGAAAAGAATTCAGTTACTACAACTGCAACCTACAAGAAGAGGTGAAATCACAAGTTGCATTAAGTTCATCTTCAAAACCATTCATTATTCTGATGGGCACTGAGGGACAGAGAAATGAAAGCATTACCTTAGACTATGCTATAAAGCTGTGAAGAACCAGAGTTAAATAGGTTCCTTTCAGCAATTCCATGGTCAGCATGCTACATGGACATTCCTCCCTGAATCATGTAGCTCCTTAATGTAGGAATTTAAGCCAACCACAAATATGCTTTAGCCTCTAAAAAAGAATTATAGTTTTGAATGATCTCTTTGTCATACAAACACAGAGAAAGTCTGTGCATCTCCAGCTCCAAAAAAAAAAAAGAAAGAAAAAAAAAAGAAACCTCAGCAGCTACCAAAGGAAGGGCATTTAGTTAAGTTGCCTAAAAATCATGCACTTGCTTTTATTGCAACTCACATTACTCAACTGTTTGACCATTTCTCAGAAAAAATGCTGTCATTAAGGATCATAGCAGTGTTTTATGAAGATTCAGAAGTTTTCACTTGAATAAAATTTCTACCATAAGACAACCTAATATTCCTGACTTTCATACAAGATAACAAAAACAAGGCCTGACATTTTAAAGAGAGGGAGAAAGTAAAACCTATAAGATCTGCAGTAAACAGAAAGACACAATATAACAGGACTATGATAAATAAAACAATACTGATTCTTTACAAAAGTATAAACATAATACATCACAAGAACACTGAAGTGGAGAACTGTGCTAAACACAAAACTTTTTTAATGAAATCAAGGAAGGACACAGCTGAATCTACACATACCCCAGTAAAGCCTCAATGCTGCCAAAATATCCAAGCTAAGAATACCCTGCCTAAGGAGGGTCCAATATCTTCACTCAAGGAAAAGAACATATATTCAAGTGCCAAAGAGAAGGTGCTTTGCTCAGTGTTTTTTATTTCCAGAAAGCCAGAGAACTAGGGAGGAAGCTTGTTGTTTTAATTCGGTCTTGAAAAAATTCAGCAAGACTTCTTGAAATTTATGCTTCCTTCTAGTTGCAGCTATGGTAGAAATTATATAAAGAAATCCTAGTGCTTGTGGCTTGAGTCTCCTCTGAAAGTAGGGATCTCAAGGATAAGTTGAAGCAAAAAATTGAAGCAAAACAGAATCTTATTCTCTCCAAGGATGCAAGAACATAATGGTATTGTCCATGTAACACAGCACCCTGTCTCTGACAGAGTCCAGTAGCAGATGGGTAGGGAAATGTAAGAAAAGAGCATAGAAACATAGCTCTTTGAAATACCTTTATCTCATTCATATGATTTGTGGCTTACAGATTTTCTGAGTCACAAGCAGCAACCCTCCTAGATTTTCTTTCCATTAACATATCTAATCAATTTTTGAACTCCTCAGTATTCCTAAAATCCTGGGACAATAACCTCTTACAGCTCTGTAATGTACCGTGTTAAGTATCATTTTTCTATATGCTTTGAATCTGATACTACAGTCACATTGTGACTACAGTCACAATTTCATCCTTTCCAGCTCCTGTATATAAAAGCAAATGAACCATGATCTGTGTTCAAATATCTATGTCACTCGTGACTTCATAGGCTCCGATTGCCTTCTCCAGAAGCTTAGGCAGTGGGAGTTTTGTAGGATACTCAATTAAAAATAGATAAGCAAACAAGGAGGGGTGAGAGAAAGACAGAACAGGCCAACTTATGACTGTATCTGAATTTCATCCACATCAGCTTACAGTTTATGATTCTGAAAGAGAAGCTGCACTTGTTCCTCATGCCACGCACCGCTAATCTTCCTTAACTATGTACAGACTTTAAACTACATTTGTATAATCAAGTTTTCTACTACAGCTGACATACTTGCACTTTTCTCAGGCAGCAGCTCTTTCGCAGTACAGAAAGGAAATAAAATCGGGAAAAAAGAGATTCTTCATGTAATTGATCAAACAGAAAAGCCCTACAGCAGGGTTAATCACATCACCATTCTTTGCCAGAAAAAAAAAAAAAGTGTTATCTCTACATTAAAAAAAGATGGCTTCAAGCATACATCTCATTAGGAAGTACTATGAATGGAAGCTAATTGTGACTCAAGTTCCAATTAGCACTCTTTTTAAAATTTTTGAGTAATTTTTAGACTTGGTAATCTGTTAATCAGTTGCTGTACTTTATTTATGAAGGTGTGTATGTTATTGAAGATAAGGAGATATTTTGGTCCCTTTTTTTGTCACTTAGTCTTAAACAGCATGTGCTCCTTATCAAACCCAATGTACCTCCAGGAAAGGGATGAGGGCTTAGCAATAAGATAGGACTTTTTCTTTCAGCAACAATGCCAGTTCACTACTAGCTGTGAAAAATATTAAACAAGGACATTAAACAAAGGTTGTTGACTGTCAGTGGACTAAGAAAACTGACTAATATTTACCTTACATCTAGAATACAAGATCTTTGCAATAGAGAGGTTCTGCTGGTTTTATATTTGGAGAACATCAGCACAGCCACTTTCAGATTCACAAACTACAGATTTAATAGAGTTGCTAATAAAAATAGTAGAGAAAACTAAAATTTGTAGAGGAATGCATGGGCACAGTGCATAGACAATGCCAACAGCATTTTTCTTGCATAATATACGTGATCAGAGGACAAAGGGGAGACCAAGCAACTTTGTGCTTCTGGGTATGACTGGCAACTTTAATGATAATTAAACCTGGTGTTACATTTCAGTCTTGCAGTTTTCTAAATCACTAACTTCCTGAACACCACTAGAGGGCCCACATCTGTGTAGAGCTTTATTCTCAATTTTACACTGCATGTAACATTGAACACAATTTCAAAGAATGTCAGGCGGGTTTCCTGAAGACGTCATTAAATTACATGCATGAAAGTAGAACTTGAAGAAATGTATTCCTAAGACTAACATAAAACCTGATCAGAAAATGTTATCTTGCCTATCCAAAAACATTCAGCTGAAATTATTCAGATTCCACATTCTTCTGGGTCAAAAAGTACAGCGTTTTTTTTCTGGACACGCTTGGGAGCTGCATAGTGTAACATAAATTTTGTCCTTATTTATTATTTGGAGAAAATCTTGATTGATGTATAAAGTTAAGTATATGCACATCCCCCACTCAAATCTGGGAATAATAAAAATACTTCAAAAAAATTAGGAACTATTTGGAAGCCAGAAAGTCTGACTTTAAACTAGCTCTACTTTAGCAGTTAATTATGCTAAAATAAATTTGAACAAGAAGTTAGAACCAGTAAGAAAACACTTTTGTAGAGATATAAGCCCCTTCTACCTGTGTAATTTTCTGCACAAGTAAATATTCTCCAATATGTTTAGATATTCCCTCACTCGTGAAAAAAAAAAAAAACGCATCAAAAACCCATTAGTGACCAGATGGAAAAAGTGACAAGAAAGAGATTGTCCATAATTTAACATCTGAACACGAGGAAAATGTTTTACTTCAAAGCTGTCACCATGCTATACACAAAAGCATAGCCTCCTCTTCTCAAAGCTTTAGGATTTGTCACCATCATTACCATCACTGTTATTGCAGGAGACAGCAAGATTCACAAAAGCTAGTAAAAAAAAGAAATAATCTGTCTTTTCCTCTTGTTCCCTATGAGAATCACACTATTTCTCTGAAATAGTTCATAGTGTTGCATGGAAAAAGTTGGAACTGATATGGATTTCTTTTCTTTCATCAGAATTAGGCAGTCTTGTACACTATTAACTGCTCCCTATGGGGTTTAGCTGCAGCATGAGTTTTGCTCCACCATCCTTGATTTTCAGCTTTTCTTCCACAAGCAAGAACAAATTATCTGAGCCACAGTTGTGAAGCCATTGCTGATGTGTGCGGTGAATTGTTGTGAAGCAGTAAGGTGTGCTGCCACAGCTAGACACCTGGAGTGAACACTATAAACATTATGAACATAAAGGATTTCTCTAGGGAAATCACAGAGGTTTGTCTGAGCCAGTTTGAAGAAAACAAATGTGAATCCCTAGTTACAGGCTTATTTCTTCAGTAGCTGAACAGCCAGCTATTTACAATAGTAGCTTTAGAAAGTGATTGAACACAGCCAGGCTAGTTCTGATGCTGCCTTTTCAAACTGCAATACAAATCAGTTTCAGCTGGCTAAGCATCTCTCCCACCAGGCCTACAGCAACCTCAGATTCACACTCCTGTACAACATCATCCAGTAATTAAAAGAACATCAGTAAGCTCTGGCTTTTCAGAGCTATGAAAGGCACACAATGTATATAAAAGCTTTCTCTTTATTTCAGTATCCAGCTCCGCATTCCCTAAAGTCAGGGGGAACAATAAGCCCCGTACAGTGTTGAGACGAAGTCAGCACAAGATCCTGCTGTCCACTTCAATACAAATGGGATTTCCTGTTTTATGTTCAGAATTTAAAGACTGCTGCCTTGTGCTGGGCAGGAAGAAGAGACAGTCAGGACTCTCTTAACAACTGTTCTGACAGAATTCCAACACATGACACAGGAGGACAAGGGAAGCTTCTGATATCATAAGGCCAGAGCCAGCATCTTCTCGCAAACTGAAGGCATGAGCTCACATTCCCAGCACATACTGAAACCAGTCTTTGACTGTCCACATTGCTTTCAGTTTACTTCCATGTTATTCTCTGTTGATGCAAAGTTGTCTCCAAGTAAGCTTTATTAAAAAGGTTCTGTGTATGCCTGCCCAAGGACAACACCTATGCTCTAGAAAGCAAATGCAAAGAGTAAGTGAACTAGTCAGCAAAAAAGTCTCACAGACTGAAAAGAAATTGATAAGGTCTAATCAGAACAATAACTCAACAAACACTAGGAATCAACTGAAGAAAAGAAATTATGGTAGGAATGAAGACAGAGAGAAAGTAGTTACAAGGGTACAAGGAAAGTGTGCTTGTGAGGGCGGGGGAGGGGGAAGTGGGGGGGCGCGCAGGGGTGGGAAAGGAGAGGAAAAAATGGCAGAGAATTAGTATGAAAAGGCAGAAATTTTGTGTTTCATTTTAATCAAAAAAGCTGAAAGCTTTTCAATGACTTTCGTAGGTCAAGAACGGCTGATTACTGTAACATTCCTACTGATATATTTTTAGCAGGTGCTCCTGATGATGCAAGGGTAGAAAGAATCCTTCCACTTCTACTCTTCCTCTGCAGATAACCAGCCTGACTAAACTATTCCTGTAAATGAGGAAATGAAACTTCTAAAAAAGTTTGTAAGAATCACAATGAAATGAGGCTGCCACTTTTATATTTAAAAGCTCCCAGAAAAAAAAAAAAAAAAACCTGTGCATAACATCAGCAAATGACACTGTTAATACAATTAGAAAGAGCTTTTAAAGGCTTATGAAATGAAAAAATAGCCCTCCCCTCTCCCCCAAAAATCAAACTCAAGCAATTATTGCTAATTAAGAAGAGCTGATGCACTGATGTATTGGGTGAGCCAAAAAGCATGAAGGTTAGAGAAAGTTCTGCAGCCAGAATTTTCAACATTCTGGAAAGGAAACAAGAATTCGAATAATCCAATCTGAAATATAAAAAAAACAGGAGTGAAAAGTGCCTCTGTCTTAATAATAGAAATACCTACAACCTAGTTAGCTTTCTATGATAAAAGGTAGTTTCTTACACATGCAAAACCATGAGAAACAATCCTCAGAGATAATTGCTCAATAACTGAAATAGAACTAGAGATCATCAGAGGTTAGAAAACCAGGACCAATGTTCCTCTGCAAATTTAAGAAACAAGACAACTAGGAGCTCCATTTTGCCAGTATTTAGAGGCATTAGATTTTGAAATATTAATGATTTAATGCCTGCCAGACAAGAAAGGACCTAGAGATATCACATCTCAAAGACAATCATAACTGTATTATCATCATAGAAATGAAAGTTGACATGATGATGAAAAATAGTTCTTGAGGCATAATAATGGGCACAGCAGAGGAAAACAGCACAACTCACCCATCACAAAGACACACATCTCTAATGATTCCAACAGAAATGGAAAATATATGCAAGCATTACTCTCCACAAGAGACTGCAAAGTCTGTTTGGGCTGAACCCTGTGTGAGCTTCAACTTGGTATAGTTTTGTCAAATCTCACAGACTCAAACTATCAAGGAAAGCTCCGAATTCCCCCACAAAATAAGTTCAGAGGAGATCCGCACAAGCAGTTCTGCTGAACAGGCTGAGAAGGAAGATTATTTCTATAGGAAAAAAAACATTTCAAATTAACTGTAGAGTGAATGTGAAGTGACAGCATGATAATTCAGGTTGGTGTAATTTGATCTGTATTCAGATAGTGGCAATCCATCTGCACACGTCCCACAGATTCTCTTTCCTGAAGCTGAGGCACATGCCACCCCTGGAGTAGTACTGGAGGATAAGATTCAATCAGAAACTGGCTGCCTGCAGGAATGGTATCAAGAACTTCCTGATCTGCAGTTTTGATAAGCACCATGGAATATGATCCAAAAACTTTTTCTCATGCTGCCAGACCTCACCACAGCTCAAAACACTAAGAGATGAAAAATCTCAACTCTCATGACAGGTGGGTGAGCATACATCAAGGTGAGAAGGTACTAACCTCAGTTTAACAAAAGTCATATGTCAATGCTATAAGCAATGAAAGCATAGTTAACACATCAGCATTACTGCAAAAGCAAATTCTCCAGGAAGTAATTTTATAGTAACAATCAAGTTTTAACAAGAATCTAGATACGTTAGGAGAAGTGGGAAAGAAACATTAGTTGTTGGGTATTTTTGTGTTTTGTTTGTTTTTGTTTGTTTTTTGTTGTTGTTGAGAAAGTTCTTCTGATTTATTTTAACTGGTCATTTTGCATGCACTGTAATGGAAACATTTGCTTAAAGTAGCATTTTCTCCCCTTTCTCTTTTTAGCTCAATTCCACAGGCTTTTTTTGTTTCTCTCTAGAGAAGTCAATCTGCCATTACTTTTCTGTTAAAGAGTCCACAATATGGAGAAGCATCAGGAACAATTATCAAAAACGCGGATGTGAACTCAGCACAAAGTCTACACTGACTCTCTAAGGAAGTGTTAAAAAAAGACAAGAAAAAAAAGCAAAAAATCCTGTAATTACATGTACTTAGGAAGACTCAGGAAATATGCAATAATTTATAGCAAATCTGCATGTATTGCAGAGTCTGTTAAGAAAGCTTCAAATGCTAGTGCTCTGTTTTTGGCTGTTCTCTCCCCACGCAAAATGACCAGTTAAAATAAATCAGAAGAACTTTCTCAACAACAA
>JAPSGF010000002.1:19695471-19863294 GCA_035772895.1 Perdix hodgsoniae | reverse complement strand
ACACACACACACACACACTTAGCATTTCCATTATTTGCATAAGCTTCTGCTATCTTGCAACAAAATCTCCTGTGATGGGCTACATCTGCTGTATTATGCCACATGCTGTCTCCCTCCTTCCCCAGCCTACTCAAAATCCATGAGCTGATACTCCCTATTCCATCCACAGCCTTCTGCTTACATGACAGCTCTGAACAGAACTGCCCCTCTGCAAACCACCTAGTTGTATTACTGCACACAGGTACACCAAGGATAATGATACAGTATTACAGATGATGGTAAAGCAACAGAAACTTCATTAAAAAGTCTTTGTTCAGCAGAACGTGTTCCTAGTGAGAAGATTGTGGTACCATCAATTCCAGCAGCTCTTCCCGCTTTATATCTTTCATTTGACACAGAAGGTAACCAGATATATTTACATTTTGCAACCATTTCACAGTCCACAAAGTAAGATTAATAAATAGGTGTTTCTTCATTAAGATAGGTCACAACACGCTAAAAATGGTTAACAAAACACCCCAATTTCTAAGAACCTGAATACGTTTTATGCCAGAATCATTTGCACTGACTTGAAGAGTATGCCTATTCCACCTATTGAACTAATTCTGAATAAGGCAATCCAAAAGTATTGGATTATGGTCAGTTGTGCTTACAGCAAGGTTAGAATTACCTACCCAGTCAGTAAGTTGCTCAGCAGAGTGAATAAAGGAATCGACATCTAGCTGGTTCTGAGAAAGCCTTTAAATGAGCAGCCTGGATCTGCTAGATTGCCTGTTCCCCTTCAGAAAGCATACTGTTGATTCCATTTGGAAAAATGGAAGAAAGAGAAACCATCTTTCTTAAAGATGAAATGCCACTAACAAGCATATCTCATCCAAATTCCTTATATCTGTGCATTAATCAGGCAGGAGTTTCAGTAACCACGTACTTTGAGGATGCTGTTAATATTTTTTGCTTTGAAAACTCATTTTGCTATAGGAACTAGAGAGACACTCCTAAAAACCACACATAACGCAGTCTGTATTCAGCCACATGGTAAACTTCACAATAGAACAGATGAACAGCTGCGGATTCAACAATCATGGTTAAACTACACTGTGGCTGCAGCACAACTACTGTGCAATCTATTAACTATTCCATAAAGTGCAACTGGTTTCGAAGTTTTAAGCTTAATCAAGATATGTAAACAAAAAAAAAAAATCAGCCCATTTCCAAAAGCCAAAAAAAGGAATATTTCAAAATTTGGGTGCAAAAAGCATTCTGATCCTCTTAAAAGAAAGCAATCTTTTTTTTCCATGAAAATGGTCATCAGATACTCTGTAAATTCACTTCTTTGGCTGTTTCCAGGCCTTCAGCATTTGCTGGCCATCTCAGATGAATAGAGCACCCATTAGAAGTTCCCCACTTGCATGCTAAGATCAAAAAACAGAAGCACATAAAATCAGGCAAGAATATTTACTAACACCAGCCATAATTATTTACTAATGTGCCCTCTCCACTTCCGCTAGGACACACACCAGATCTGAAGGAGCCTGTGGTCAGATTTATCAAAGAATAAGGCACCTAAAATAGTTAAAATTCCTCAGTTTTCTTCACTCAAGCTGATACACAGTGCTCTTGTCTGGTTGTCACTCAGCTCCACCCAGCCCCACGCTGCTATAGTCACAACAAGCAGAACTGCATCTTTCAGTTAAAACAATGCTTCCACATGGCAGTGATGCTGAGCCCTGCAGCAGAGACCTAACACATAGGCACAAAGATCTCCAAGTATTTTAGATTCACAATCAACAGTCTATGGCTCACCAAAACACCTCTCACCAAAACACACACATGGGTTTATTATGGTTACTGCTGACTTCATTCTTAGGTGACTGAAACTGTAACAGAAAAGACATTCCCTAACAACGTCATTCCCTCCCTCTCACATCGTCTATGAACACACAGCAATGCGTGCAAATAGGGCTGTCAAAGTAATATAATTCACAGTAATATAATTCCAAACTTTGTCAGTTTTTCTTCTGAGTATTTTTTAACTTCTGAAAGAACTACTTGCCTGTATTTTATACTAGTAATATTAAGAAACTCACTTAGAAGACAGAAGATTGTAAAGATATTAATATTTCAGTAGCTATCCAGCATACAGAAGTAATTTCAAAATGGTAATTAAGTCTTTGAAGAGTACACCATTAGTATGAAAAAGTACTTGGAACAGACGTGGAACTCTGTCTAAATTCAACTGATGTAACAGCTCTGAATTGAAGACCTCAATTATTTAACTTCACCACTTGTGTGAACACCAGTCTCTCCCTAACCAGTATGCATGCTCAGCAGCAGTTTCTCCAAGTACTGAGAGCTGCACTGCAACTGCCTGAAGAACAGAAAGAAGCATCTCTCAAGTTGACTGAGAGGGACTTATCACCAACTCATGGCACACCATACACAGCAAGTAGGAATGACTTCTTACTATTGAATACAGTCTAAATAAGGCAGACTTTTAGATGGTTTGTTCCAGCATCCTTAGGTTCTTTCCACATACAACTATAACAATCACTGTTTAGTCAAGAAACGGTTTTGACTTTTACAGAACAGTTGTTTTGCTATTATCTTGCAACTCACGTTTGGGCATTACAAGGTATTTTACACAGGAGTGGTTTCATCCATCCTTCGTTCACTCAGAATTTGATAGAAGTTCACAATAATCGATAACTGTGCTCTCTGCTTTATATACAGTATTAGACAGAAAAATCCAATGATTCCCTTTTTGGGTAATAGATCATCTGTGAACAAATACAAAAATGACGTACATAGCTCTGCATTGCTGAATTCATATTAACACAAATTAGCTGCAACTGCAATACAAACAGTAAAACTTCCAAACCAGTGATCACTAACATAGTTCATGACTTTCAGCAAAAGTTGAATGACCCATAGTTTGGCCTCTGGACACTAACAATCTAATGAGTTCGTAAGTGTTGTGAATGACCAAGCTGTTATTAACATGGTAGTACCTAACAACTTTTTTTTTTTAACTGATGTTAACACTAAAATATTTAAGAAGAAAAAAAAAATCAGCAGAAAGCTATTTTAAACACTCCACCATTCCCAGTCCTTCTTAGCCTTTCCCGACAGATATCACAGTTTATTCCTCTCTGAGGTTTCATTACAAATATACATAGCAGCCTATCTTCAAGCACACCTCTTCAGAGAGCTATAACGCTGCTCCTTACCATAACATTCTTTGAAAACAGCTTAAGTCTCCTACTCATTATTACTGCCTCCTGCTCTATGACTTCTATGGCTACTATCATTCTGAAAAAGCATGCCTCTACATGGGAATACCATTTCAAGATAAGGTTCTGGCTCTAACTCAGTTCTGCAACCACCCAATGCATTCCTTCTCATTTGTCCAGTTTCTTATAGTTAAAACTCACATTTTTGAGTTGCATTTAATAGGACTGGAGAAAAGAAGGTAACAGTGAGCACCAAAAAAAACACCGTCTATCTCCAAAGCTGGAGGTTGGTGGCACTGACTGTGGCAGGAGGTAGGAACTTGATGATCCTTGAGGTTCCTTCCAATCCAAGCCATTGCATGATTCATAACATAGAAAGCAACCTTGTAAACCACAATTAAAAAGAAGTCAAAGTTTATGCATAGAGTTAGATCTATTGGAATGAGACACTTTCCTAAAAAAAAAAAAAAAAAAAAAAAAAGGAAGACAGGACAGACATAGTAGGAGCAGTCACTCAAATGAATTAAAAATAAAATGGAGGAAGTTGTAATATCTCATAAAAAGAGCGGTAGAGTAGCCGATATGTTTCTGCCCTCACACTATTGTCATATTTGGCCTACATAAAAGAAACAGCACACATTTTAGGAAAGCTACAGATAGTTGGGAACCATACTCTCCTACTGAGATCTTCTTGATGTTTAGTATATGAAAACAGCAAAATCCCCTCTGACAGGGAGAAAGAGTTGCACATGCTTACACCACTTTTATACCTATAGGGAGCAGAAATCCATCTCTTTCAGAAGAACTGAGTGGTACCCTCCATTTGTGCCTTTTAAAATCTTTCCTATTTTCATTTAGACAGGAGCTGAACGATTTGAAAGTTATAATAACCATGAATAATCACAACAGTCACAGCAGGGAATGAGAAAAGACAAGATATCAATAGAGGGAATATTTTTCTTTAGAGTACTGCTTGTCAAGAGGGTATATCATATCATTTGTTTTCTGACATTTTTTTTTTAAATGGACTCTGATTTTCCTTCATGTTTTAATTGCCAAGAGCAAGAACAGATGCCTGGATTATAGATTAATCGTAATAGTGTTGACAAAGCCAAGTTTTAATAAGAATGGGAGCTAGCTAGGCATAAAGGAAAAGAATGCTCTAGAATATGGAGAAGTGTATAAAAGCACAAGGGAGCAGGTAAACACAGCAGCTAAAGAGACAAATACATCAGCAAGACACAGTTAAAATGACAAATGACTGGTCTTACAGCAACAAGAATCTTGAACAAGTCAAAAAAAAAAAAAACCCACAGCACAGGAACTACACCCTTGGAAAGAAAATACATCCATTAAGAAGAATTTCACATCTTCTGCAGTAAAAAGGACAAAGCAGCAATATGCCTTCCTGATCATGAACACCACAGATTTTCTGCATCCAGCTCAATTTAAAAGCTTAAATACAATTCCCAAGGAAGTTAACAGGAATCTGTAGCATTTAACACCCTGTTAAAGACCACTACTGCCAGTCAGGATTAGCCCTTAAAGAAAATAATTTCTTTAGTATAATGTGTTTAGCCACTGCAAGTACTGCAATTATTCTCACAAGAGGAAAAGTAGCTGCTGTTCTTCCCTATTAGGTTTCCTTACATAAATCCTAATAAAAAGTTAACCAGAACATGTAATGATGAAAAAAAAAAATGTAAAAAGTAAACATCAGTTTTGGAAAAATACTATAAAATATACATCAAAATTCTGAGGCAGATAATACAGCCCATCACACAGCCCACAATAACTCACCGTGGTGCAGATGAATGACATACAGTGTTAAGACACACACAGTAACTCAGCTGATAGAAAAACAGTATTTTCATGCCATAAGTAGCTAAGGCGTACAAACATCACATGCAGCATCTACTAATATTTCTGCTTCATGTTTGTTCCAGTATTACTCAGAGCCCAACAACCTTACAGGCCACTCTCTCTGCTGATTTTGTTTTTTCCTTACACTGTCAGGTTGGTGCTTCTATTCTCACACAAGTTGATGATCCAGTGTTTTCTCTCATGTTCTAGTAGATACATAAGTGATGTATTCTAAAGCAGTCACCTTAGCCAATGGCACTGCAACAACAAATAACCCCCCTAGGTCTTTCAACGTGAAACATGTCACACTGTGATATGAATAACAACCAAATACCTCTGTGGAAAGTTAGATGCTATAAATATTCTGCAAGGTAAAGTGACAAGAGCTCTTCTTTCTGTTGACAGTGAAAAAAAACCAACCGTGATATTATTTTAAAAAATTAAATATGCAAATAGAGATCCAGGTTAATATTGTCACAGAGCACTACAATAATAAAGTCCCCAATGTCTTTCATATACACCAGATATACAGGTATTGTGGTATATTTGTTCATAGCTTTGTTGATCATAGCTGCGATTGTCTAAAAAAGCGTTAACACCCATGACAGATGAAACACAGCAATTAGTAAATTGTGTAGATTTTCAGAAAGATCTTGGTTACCTGACCAAGATTTTGGGGACCAAGAATTTATAAGATCACCTAGTTTATTATTATTTTCTTTTTAAAATCATTACCCTAGATGATAAAATACGGGTGAGGATTAAAATTATAAATGAGCTGTATTTAGAGGCAGATAAGAAAGTGTCCATTAAACAAATAGGTATCTTCCTAAAGAAGTAACACACTATTTTATGTTTCTGTTACAGAGGTCAGCAGCATGTCTCCACGTAGAAAACTGCAATTCTCTCCTATGTAACATATACTTTTGCTAAGAACATCGGTGAATACGGAATTTAAGACCTTATAATTTACAAAGACCGTGTACCATTACTATTACTTTTGCCTTACAAATTAATAAAGGAAAGCAATATGAAACAAGTTAGAAAGTGACACTAACAAATGCTAATCCACACCATTTTGTCTTTAGTATAAGTAGTTGAAAAATCCATCTCTATTAACTCAGTCGCTTTTAGAAGATAATTTCTTAAATGCTGCGGCAGACATGACTTCTTGCTTAGTAGGACTGAACACCCATTACACATCAAACTGTTTCCTTAACTACAAGCCCTGCCCATAAATCCTGCAATATTTGAAGGAAATGGTGCAGTGCTTTTACAGGAGGAGCTCCATCCTGTTCTCTGCTTGTGAAAGAATCCATCAGGTTAGGGATGTATGTGAGACCTAAGTTTTCTTTCCATCTTAACATAATACAAACCAATTATTAACCACTGACATGGTTGCATCAATGAAGCATTTACAGCATATTTTTTTGTTTATAAACTTTTCCAACAAAAAATCAGTAGCCATCATTCTTCAGAGAATAAAGGAGGAAACTGAAAAATTTACCTAAAGTATCAAAGAACAAAAAGGAAATTATGAATAGGTAAGAGGAAAAAAAAGATGACAGACTGCAGAAATCCTAACAGGATGTTAATGCACCAACAAACGGAACCTAATGCCCCAACTTAAACAATTCTGATACAAAACAAAAAGTATCTTTTGTGGAAACAGGGTATAAAGAAGAGATGCATAATGTATGAGATATAAGTAAATTATCTCAATTCCCTAAGGGAATAGCTTTTGTCTCAGATGTAGGTCATGCTAGTATTCGTATTTTTTCTATTCATTATAAAGCCATTTAAGCATTACCGATTACTATGTCAAACTGGTACACCAGGATTTTTTTATTGCAATAAATATCCCTTGTAAGGAGCTTTGTAGAATGAACTCAAATATCACCAGAAGCAATTAAAATCTATCAGAGATATGAAATGGAAGCTTAAGTTAGCTAAAGGGAAAAGTCGTGGAACATATTTTTCCAGGATATGAGAAGCAGGGCAGAAAATTAACTGAAAATCCTATCGGCAAGACAGGAAACTTGGAAAAGCATGAAAACAATAGATAGGATAATAAAAATTGTTTGCTGGCAAGAAAATACATATGAAGCAACAAGAGAAAAACCTCCATCCCTATTTTAGTTATGCTTATTTTAGAATTATTACTGACATGCAATGAAAGGGAAGAAAAAAAAAATTAAGATTCCAGTAAAAAGAATTCAAATTTCCAGTTGTCCAGTTGAGACATCATGGAATTTCACTCAGTGCACAGAACTGACTTTCCTAATGCATATCTGATTGACATTCTTGACTGTTAAAGAAATCATGTAATAAGCAAAGATCCTATTAGTCCCAATCAATCACACAACTTCATGCTGGCTTACTTATGTTTTACATTCAGAAAAATTACTTTATCTAAGTTGTTTGACAGCTATAAAATAAGCAGAGATTTTAAATTCCAATTGCATAACAGATATGCATGACAGATGGTCTTTCGGGAACTGCTTAAGTTGTAGCCCCAGCTGTAAATCACCCAGCTGATCATTCCAAGCAAATGCTAGCTTCACAGCATTTTTATATCATATCCTCTCACCATATTTCTTCTGTTTCTTTCATCGTAAAGTTACATTCTAGAATTACATTCCAGAATGACACTCTGGTGAAATATATAGGTCTGGACTTCCTCAAGCCACAGATATGCAGAAGTCATTTTCTAGTCTTTGCTTCCATCTTCAAAAGCCACTTTGTTATCTGAATTTAGGCAACTGTCCCCCTAAAACTAAGTGCCTATTCTGTATTAAATTTCCATAGGCATATTTCTTCCCAAACAAGGTGCTTCCACACACTTTTGTTGCTTAAACATAGGAGAATGTGCAGGCCAAGCCAGATACACTTTGCATTATATAGTGCTAGAACAGCTTGATTACCCTGTAAGATCTAGTAGCATGGAAAAGTCTAAACCTCAGTGTACATTGACAATTTAGCAGAGCTTAATCTAGCTCTTAATTTTTATGCTCACCAAAATGCATATTGTACAAGCAGACAACAAAATCTAGGAGAGTAGCATATAGATTCACCTGCAGTCTTTACTTTGTCATTTTCTTACTTCAAGTGGAAGAAATACAATTCCTTTAATAGAGCATTTTGTAACCCCACCTAAGAGAAAAAAAAAAACAAAACATTTTTTCCTCTATTTCCAGAGTTTTGTTCTACAGTAGGCAGGAGGCTGAATCTCAGACTAAAAGTGCAAAATTCAGCTAACCTTAGATTACCAAGTACCACAGAACAAGACAGAACAAACAATGCCACTGCTTTTTTAGTTGTCAATTCATGAAGACATTCTTAAAAAAGTAACATTTGGCAATACCACTTATGGTATCACTATCCCATTCAATTAAGAAAAATTTCACAACAGCATGCTCGCCCCTCTTTCTTCTCTGCAAATCCCTATTTCCAAAAATTACTTCAGTATCTCTTCTCATTTCATTTTTTATGCCGATAGGATTACCAGTAAGTGATTTATCTTACAAAGCAGCTAGAATTTTCTCCATAAAAAAAGCCCCATACAGCCACTCTCAAGCAAGTAGTGAAGGCATTCAATGGTAACCACAATACATTTAGTAGACTGAATATTACCTGTAAATCTCTTACCTATATCTTCCTAATATTTGTATTCTACGGCACTACTTAAACTGGGAAAACCCACACTGTGCACCCTTTCTTCAAAAAAATAAAATAAAATCAGTGGGACTTCTTGCAGAAAAAAAATCAATATTATATGAAGAAGGCTGTCATAGACCAGGTGTACAAACAAGCAAATTACAGCAAAGCACAAAAGCATGCAGCAATCAACATCACAGAGTTGTAAAATACCTTTCATTTTTAATTTATTTAGGTACAGTACTTCCACCTAAAGTGCTTGGTCCTGACAAAAAAAAAAAAAAAAAAAAAAAGATAGCTCTCTATATTAACTCACTCAGGAAATGAAGTTAGTTTTATTCTTAGTTTTGTCAATTTGTATATGCCAAGACCATTCTGAAGCCTCCCACAATTTCGAAGTAAATCAGGTCTGCTCTGGAGCACTGAAAATTCAAGCATTTATTTAGGCCCTCAGGTAGAGCTTTAAAACAAGTAAAAGCTGCTTTAAGGTTGCATCATCACAACCCTTTAGCACTGCAAAGTATTACCTGTATTACATGAGCCAGACTTTGAGATCATATGTAAATTCTGCATGCAGAATGAAAAAAGAATATGCAATAGACAAACATCCACGTTGCAGGATTCCTGAATGTAAGTCAATAATAATTTTCCTGTAGATTAAATCCGTATGAAGTCAAGAGTGGCTCATTTCACTATCAGTGCTCCATTTAATGAATTGAGCCTATTTTGAACTTCTTATAAAAGCTGTATTTCTGACATCTACTGAAAACAAACAAACAAAAAAAAAGACAATGACCAGTATATCCACTTCTCAAAAATTATTGTGTCACATAATCATGCATCAGCCAACTAATTGGTATATTTTAATCCAAAGATTAAAGTATGGATGAATGTACAAACGTATTCATAGCTTTCTGAAAAGCCCTTTTCCCCCCAAATTTATGTTGGATTTGTCAGTAAACTTTACAATCTGCAGCAGATACTCAATCCCAGTTCAAAGTACTAAACAACCAATACGGCATTAATTTATGTTTGACACAGAGTAAAACCACTGTGGGATTATTCCATGAGAAGTATTTCTCTGACAGTTCACTTTATACTAAAAATAATGGCATGACCAGTTCACACACAGATTCACATTTCTGAGATTAAACGTTTTCATTTGATACCTACTCATTATAATGATGCAGCTGAAACCCAAATCCATCCACTTGCCTACATGCAGAAAGAGCATAACAATGGAAAGTACAACAATAGCAGAGCAGCAAGGTCCTCAACCTCAGCAATTAGGGGTTTGCTTAAATACAATAGCCATAGGCACAAACAAACAAACACTGCTTACCTCCAGAAGGCCTCAGGCATACAAGCATCTCTAGTAAGATATCCTTGCCCCTACTGCCAACCCTTAAATGACATCTGGAAAGGGATGGATCCTAGCTTCACCCCTTCTGGTGGCTCAAGTACATGTAATGCACCTGAGCTCCTCTGCATTGACCCTGCCCTCCTACCAGGTATAATTCTATAATTTCTTCATGCACACATATGTTTCAAAACCTGGATCGGGAAATGAGGAGATGCCAAATTTAAAGGCTTCAAAAAGAGCAGCGCAGCTTCTTTGGCAAGCCAGTAATTTCTGTAAGTTATTCTTTCCTTGTACTAACATTATAGCTTATTAACACTTGCTTTAATTTAAAGAGGCAGTTGAGACGAAATAGGTGTAGTAGAGAGAACATGCTAGTTGAATGCTAGGCCTGGTAATAATGAAGAGCTCACAATGAGTTTTAATGTTCTGCTATTTAAACTGTCATTAAAGTGAATTTCTAGGATTAGGTTACATTTGGACGACACACTGACTGTAAACCGTATCTGGCACAGAATGGGAACAGAATGGGCTCATAAGCATATCCTGTCCCCGCTTAATCCCATCAGATGGCTACCAGTATAACATGTTCTAATTTAGAAAGGTCTGTACCTCAGGTACTTTCCAAAAGTTTGCCACAAAAGCACAACACATTGAACACTGGTAAGGAATTTTGCTGTGACTCGCTGGAGGAGAACAATAGAGGTAACAATTAGAGGAGCCCTGCCCCAGCCAGTGGGGAGAAAGGGACAATAGAGTGTATTGGACT
The DNA here is from genome assembly GCA_035772895.1 of Perdix hodgsoniae. Lineage (NCBI taxonomy): Eukaryota > Metazoa > Chordata > Aves > Galliformes > Phasianidae > Perdix > Perdix hodgsoniae. Next base: position 19,852,415 of record JAPSGF010000002.1, on the reverse strand, counting down.
GTGTGGATCTGATGGCCTGGTGCATCAGAACTACAGAAATACAAGGCATTGGTGGACAAGGCACTAGCGAATAGTGCACTCTAATCCCCTCTAGTAACAAAGGGACACAATCAATTTATATTTCTGGGGTGTCTGAAGGTCCCCAAGACTTCTGACACAAGTTGATATTCAGTCTCTTGACTCTGTAAAATGTATGTTCCAAACTGGAATCAAAGCAAATTCAAATTCTTTTCTTCCTTGCTATCCCATTCACTGGTAAGTGAAAGGCCAATCACGAAAACAGAAAATCTGCATTACACTGAAGATAAAAATCTTCAAAACACATTGTGTTTTCACTTGTTATGTATGCAAGACGTATGTGTCTTCTGTACTATTAAGTAGTATCTAGCACATACTAGTATATCCCAAAATATCTTGGTGAACATGTTATCACACTGATCAGAAAACAGGAACCTTTAATAACATCACAGAAAACACAATAGTAACAAATAACTGGTTGCTGAGGACTTCCAGATAATTACCTAGGCTTCATAGCATTCAGCACTCAAAAACCAATTGGGTGGGACAGATGGGAGAAAAACAAAGATAACATTTTCATTGTATCTGAAATGAAAATTCTGAAGTTTCAGAAAAGCAGAATGTTTTAAATAGTGCAATATAGTCTCTCTTCCAGAAGTTTACAACCTCATGAAAGTATGTTTAGGTTATGTTGTTTGATGACTGACTCCGTTATGGCTAATGAATGACTATGTTACATGCAAAGGATAAAGTGTACCCAGAACTCTATTTGTATAAGAGTAAACAGTTGTAGACAGGAAATTCAAAAGAATCTTCCCTTGCTCTGCTGAAGCATGATAACTTCACTAATTCATTTTTGGCATCTATTTCCTACTTTGAGACCAAAAAGTGATGCTGTCCAATACTTAATTACCTGTTGTTTAGCAATAAACACCTGTTAGTATTTACCATCAAAACTCCTTTAAATTCCAATTAAATCCGTCTTCCAGCAGGAGACGGGTAGCCAGTAAAGCTCAGGCTCCAAAATATGCTACTTTTTTTTTTTTTTAATTTCCTGGTATAAGATATTCTAATTTTAAGCTTTTCAAGTCATACAGTTGTTGGAAGGTTCAAATGGGGATAGTGACCAAGTTGCACTGCATTAGAAGGTCTGGAAATTCAAGAATTTAAGGTTAGCTGATATTCAAAATACAGGAAATAATTCCTTTATTGTAGTTTTTGCTAAAGGCCCGTTTTCCTTTGATTATTTTTTTCTGTTGTTCAAGCAGAACATTCAAAATATTTTATTTTAAAAAGCTTCTCACTTTCTTCCATTTTTCTCCTTTCTGACTGGTAGTATAAGTTGAAAATTATCTAAGTAGTAAACAAAATTAGATCTCAGTAATGGTAGATGATACTCACACTCTATTCTTTTTTATAATTAACTTTTATGTGTTTTGTACTGTTTTAACCAATGCTTCCCTACTCTGTTGAGCTATAAAACAGTGATAATCTTAACAACTGAAGAAATTTAGTATACCATACTGGTATTGGTATTCCATATTGGTATGGTTATAAATTCATGCTATTTTCATTCCTTTTAAACCTATAATGAATTGCTTGATAGAGAAAGCAAAGGTACGCTACAGAAAATCTTTGTTATCTCAGGGCTAGATTTTGGAAAAAAAATCATTTGCTGGTACTGGATGCCTCTCACATTACTATATCAACACCTATATCCTCTTCTTTTTTGAGACCTCCCACAATATCAGACATGCTCATGCCAGAACTTCAAAGGCTGAATCAGACATTCATCAATACAGGTTGTTAGGCCTGAGATACAGCTGGCAGTGTTCCCAATGGCCGTGCTTACAGAGAGTAGAGGAGGAGAAATACATAAACAGGAGGAGAGAAGCAGAAGGGGAATCTGAGTGAGGCATGGAGAGGACAAAAGCAGAAAGGATATTTTAAAAACTGATAAGTGTTATATAGTTGGGTCAACACATTTTCCCTGAGACCTGGGAGTTTCCTTCATCTCACCATTTGTTCCCAACATATGGTTGTGAGGGTCCAGGAATAGTGCATGCCATATTATTCTTACTTGAGAGAAGCAAAAAAATAAAAAAATAAAGAAAAAAATCAGTTGTACCGCTACTGCCTGAAGCTGCTCTCTCACTGCTGATGAATTTCAAGGGATTCCCATCGTCTGAGTTTTCATCAGAAGGTACAAAATACAACCATTGAAAGTTAAGGGATGCAATGATAAAGCTTGCCAAAATCTAAATCTAAATTTAGTCTCATGCCAGTATTTGTTACAAATGATCCTTAATTACATGAAAGCAAACACTTTTCATTGTATATCTCTCTAAATTATGGATTTCTTCAATATCATTTCAATATTTTGAAATCAAACAATTCAATCATTTACGTATGAAATGCCATATCCTGCTGCCTTTAAAAATACAATTTCAGGTGTTTTACATTTCTCTGAAATATATGGTGCAGGCAGTGTTCTGTGATGTAGTTTATGTACAGAAGTTGATGCCCCAATGAAAAAACAAAAAAAAAGTGGAATAAAGCATTGGTGATCCTGATAATACAATAACTCAGTGTCTTAATCTCCATTTCTTGTACAAGTGTTTTTTTAAAAACTAACTTGCCATTGTTTCTAGGCCTTACAGTGCTAGAGGGGCTAAAACTATATTAAATTCTCATCAGCATGTTGATGATTTTAAGATATTTATTATCGAATTACTGTACCTTTGGCATATTTCCTCCCGTGTGTTTCAAATTCTACAGAGCATTTCCACTCTAATACCATCACGATCAATGTAATCACGCTGGAAACTATTTTTGCCTTTTATTCAAAACCACTACAGTGGTTATCCTTATAAAAGGATATTGGATTCTATTTATTTTCAAATTGCAAACATGAAATGAATGTGAATGTCACACAATATCCTTATAAGCTGCTTCAAATTGGAACAATTATTGGAATGGCACATGCCTGTTTTTACTTGAGTCTGTGCCAGTTGACGTTTTTCTTGTTTCACTCTGCAAATTACCTAATACAGACAATTAAGTATAGTTCCACCATAATCTTTCCTCTAAAAGTCTTATCCCTGCGGTTCACTCTAACCACATTAATAGAAATATTTTGACAACAAGGAGAAATAAAAGCTTGAAATAGCTGTTATCAAATTTGAACAGTACAGAAAACTTCTAAAACATTGCCTAACAAGATCTAGTCAGTTAATCATGCAGTAGATCTGCAACAGCAGCCCTTATTTTTCTGTGCTGAATAGGTTGTATAAAAAATTGCATTCAAATCCACACAGATGCTCAATATGACCACAACAATTTTTTATAAACCTTTCTACACTTAAGGGGACAAATGTATTCAATTCTGAGCATTCTAGATAGCAAGTCACACATGTGCTTGTTACAAGTGTTCTTATCTTGTAAAACATAACTGTGACTTTAGGGTATTAATTGTAAATAAGACATGTACTATTGAGACACTATGAAGCCAGTGCATTGGAGGATTACTGCTGGATTTGTCTGTTTTTTTTTTTTTTTTTGTTGGTCTTTAGGCAACTAAGACTAAGACTGTATATCTGACAAGATAGTTACACTGACTGTTTATTCTCAATATGAGTTCAATATGTGAGAACTAATGAAAGTAAAATTTTGCTTTTCTGCACTTCAGCCCCAAAAACCACACTCAGATTATTAGTATGTCTATAACCCTTCTTTATTCCACTCTTTATTAACACTGACTGTTGAATCTGTTGAATACAAGACAAAGTAGAAGCTACCACACCATTCAGTACATATATAGATAGCTTTTCAATATCAAGGGTGACAACACAATTAAACGAATGAAAAACAAATTTGATTTACAATAATACAAGATTAAAACAATAATGGTTGGAAAGAAGAAGTGCTGAGGAAAAGGCATTCTTCCCAAACTTCACAATGGAATAATTGTCAGCTGTGTAAAATTATTCCCAACAACTAACTGCTTCAAAACATCAAAAACAACCATTACATTGATTTGTATGTGCCAAAATTTCTTTACATGCCATTTAGAAAGCCTGCATGAGCTAGGACAACAAAAGACTGTGAAATCTGTGGAGTGGCACTGAACAGCCTGCCTTCAGGAAATATCACACAGGACTTCATGCTCTATGGTTCTTGTAAAGACTGATTCATTTCATCTGTTAAGCTCCTTTTATAAAATAGAGCCATCATGGAATAGTGATTAAATATGGAGGTCTCTCCTTAGCTACTCTTGCTAGCACTGCAGAAAAATGTCTTGTAAAGCTATGTTTTATCTCACGGGTTGTTTTTTTGTTTGTTTGTTTTCTTTTGTGTGTGGGGGGGTTTTAATTAGCCTTAAAAATTAAACAATTAAAAAAAAAAAAAAAAAAAAAAAGCATTGTATCTCAAGGATGTTTCCTACCCAGAGATCTCAAAACAATTTGCAGATAATGATTAAATTAGCCTGGAATTGAAACACCTCAATGGAATACCCAAACCTTCAAACCTTGTATCACAACCACTGTAACAAAACCACTCCTTCTTCTATCAGGTAGTTAACTGTGCCAATTCAGGGATATGCAAGAAAATTAAAACTGATCTGCTAGGCAGAAAACAGCATAAAACATTTCTAGAACCTGCTGAAATACTGCAGGCTTGCTATAGTTTTGTCCCATTTTTATTGATGTTATTGAACTACAACTATCATACTCAATGAACAAAATTGTAAGGAGACATCTTTACCAGATAAAGATTACCCAGTGTGTTTCTTCCAGAGTGGCACCATGAACCTGCAGTCATTCTTACTGGGCAGGATTGTCTTGAACTAATTTAAGTTCCTGCTATATAGAAATGTTAACATTTTTGTTGTCTCTCCATAGAGGTCTTACTAAATATGGAGGGGAGTAATGCTCTGACAACCTAGTTAACAGGCTCAAGAAGTTTGCCCCAGTGTTATTAAAAAACTGCAAATCTTAAGTCTGAACCCAACAGAATTATTCTGTGGCATTCTAATATTCTACTTGTATCCTTGATGACTTCTCTCAATCTGGATAACTCTATTAATGACAGAAAACTTTGTGCTTACATTACCAAGTGTTAAAACATAACATGTTCTTACTTGTAAGAAGGTGGTAAGTTCTGCACCTCAAAACCTTTTCATTAAAAATTTCCCAATGTATTTCTTGCTAACTCAGTCATCTTCTGGGATTCTGTCATGATTTTCATGGTTTTTCAGATTGATTCTGATGCCATTAATGGGAGTGTTTCTATTAATAATAATTTCCACTAATTCAGCAGGAATACTGCTAAACCAGTAATGGCAAGATTCCCAAAGTCTGAAAAAAATGCTCCAAATAATAACTACAGTTTAAATGCTGAATGATTTATAAAATAGTGGCTATACCACTAAAAGTAAAATATTATTCTGATTCTTGGTGAAAAGTGATCACGAACCACAGCTTTTAATTCAAAACTTGCAACTTCTCCAGAACTGTACTCACCTGAGACTCTATCTAGCTAGATATGCTTCTAGAATTTAAAAATCAGAACACTCTTGAGCTCATGTTCAACTGAGTCTTGCTCTTGTGAGAGAAAGATATGTTACAGTATTTCAGTATCCCAAAGAGGAAGCTGAAACAATAAGCTTTGTGTTTGCACTTTAAAAACTTCTGATGAAATTCCTATTTTAAAATTATACAGATTTGAGAAAATTTTGTCTGTTGAGCCAGCCAGGACTTGCTACATTTCAAATATTTGGAATCTCTCAAAATAGAATAACCTAGAAATTGCTTGAGATTATTCTGGGAAAAGGTGGAAAGGAAGTTTTGTCACTAATACTGAAAGAATTAGTATGCACTTCCAAAGACATGTGCAAGCAGTTGCACTCACTTCACTTGGATGGTGGTTATCTTTATCTGGACTCCGAGACGATACAGACTGGAAGCTATTTAGCGATGCTGGCAAGATTTTGGGCCTGAACTAAAATATTCTGCACCCAGCAACACTTACTATCTAGAGCCACTTGAAAATAAATTTTTGGTTTTCAGATTGAGCTGACTCAAATGAGTGGAATAAACTCACTCCCACCTGCTGTCTCCATGGAGATGCAGAGGTAAAATGATTAGGGCCCTTACAAGGTATTATAAGATGAAATTTTGTGATAATAATTATATGAAAAGTCACAATTAAACTGCAACAAAAAGCTGTATTTATTCAACCTCCTTTCAGCAATTTGTTTTAAAAATGAAAAGAAAAAAGAGTTGGCAGATTGGGAATTATCTACACTATTATAATTAAAGGGAGAGATTCTACATCTCCATTCTAGAACAAAAGGAAAGAAAAGTTAAGCAAATAAAGAGGCAACTCAGAAGTGGGTTATACTGACAAATTAAAGCTGCTGAAATATGCTTGCAGGAAAACAGGGAAGGGATTAAAAAACAAACTCCTGTGGAAAATCTGCTATCTTATTCCAGAAAAGCAGAACCAATTTTAAAGAAGGACTTTCAAATAAGAGGCAAATTGGCAACTTCCTAAGAAAGAAGCAGATAAGCTATAAGAAGCTTGGCTTATCAAATGGAAATTTCATTTCAAAAGGGGTACACTGAAACAGAAATAAAAAAACCAGGGAAGTTTTCCTAGGAGCGAGCCTCTGGCTTATTTGTAGGGTAAACACTGATCAAAGCTTCACAAAACTAGAAAGTATTTAAGGCCTTAACACAAGTGACAAAATCAAATTTTATTTTTAGCTATTAATAGCAGCACAAGAGGTACAACAGCCAAAGTTTGATCTGAAATACAAAGAAGATTTTCAATAAATTGATTCTGACTTGAGATAGCACCTTTCTTGTTAAAATAAACTATACTTCCATTGATTCTTAACACGATTACAAAATGACAGTGTACAGTAACAAAGACTTGCTCAAAAGAAGCTCAGGCTCCAAATGGGATCTTGTTTGAGCAGTTACACACTGCTGTGAGTGAAAAGGTAAAGAAAGAATCTCAGCTGGGGAAAGAAATACACATTACAGCAAGTAATATGCAATTTCATGCAATCACTAAGACACAAGTCAGTGAAACTTTGAGCAAGGGTGTTGTCAGAGAAATCACATTAGAAAATGTGGAAAATAAATGCACTACTTCTAATTTAGCAGGAATGGCCTGCACACACTATCAAGAGTCCAAGCAAATGCTTTACCGAAGGCAGAGTTTAGGTCTGCTTGCAAAGGAAATTGCTACACAGAACCATGTTTCTGCAATTCCCGTCTTAAGTAGCACTGGCCTCAAATTATGTTGGAGTCAATGTTGCAGAAATAATGACCAAAGGACACTCTCTGAAATATTCAAAGAATTGAGACACACCAAATATTTATTTAAGCCACAGTAGGAACCCAGGTTATATACACATTGTTTAAATGAAGCTTAGGTGATGACATTTGGTCTGGCACAAACAAGTGAGAATACTTGACCAATGTCTGTATTTTTCTACATCATGTGAATGCTTTTCCATCAGCCTTTACAGTCACTCTCCACAACTCCTGCTGGAGCTCACTTTAAAATTTAATTTAATCTTCCTTATGCCAGGATGAAAAATACTGACTATACAGACAAGAGAAATGATTAGTGAATTCAACACACATATATTTTATAGAGAGTTGAGCAGTTCTATCCAGTTTGGAAGAATCTACTCAACAAAATATTCATGCACCGATTAAGTACTCATGTGGTTTTGAAATTAAAAAATAAAAAATTTCATTTAATTTTAAAACCACAAAATGCATAACTATGAAACTAATTGTCACAGGGCACATGAAGAAAATTAAATATAAAAGTGTTTGAAAAACAATTAAATAAATTTACAGAAGAAAAATCTTCTAAGTGTCAGGAATGAAATTACAATGAGAGAAGTGGCAATGAGCTAATAACCTCCAATTTAGACTCTTCATATATGATAAAATTAACATAACTGCCTAGTAATTTGAGTCACGCTTCACTTTTCACACTCAAACTGAGTTTCCTCATGCCCACTTCTGCATCTCTGGGGACAACCATGGACATTCCCACTAACTGCCAGTGCAGAGGCACAGAACATGTCATGCTCTTGTGTGTGCGCATGGTTCATACCACAGCTCTGAGAAGCTAGGCATGCTGAGAGCAACATGCACCTTACCCACTCAGTACAAAGACAAATTATTTTTTAGTTTTTTAAGAAAGGTCAAAATTCTGATGAGGAGGGACCCCTATCATCACCAAAGCAAGAGCTGCCTGAAGGTCTTCACACTGCAAAAGCAGGCCCTTGAGGCAGTTAAGCTGAGTTCATCACACCATGCAAAATAACTTCCACGAGCTGATTTTCAAAGCCACAACCATACTCTGCTGGCTTATAGATTTCAGACACCAGGGAAAGAATTTTCAGTCTAAGAAAGGATTTCTTGTCATTATGATCAGTCTGACTAACCACAATACTGAGCAGATAAAATTGCCCACCTGAAGATTCAATCTAGTATCACTGCTGGTTCATTTATTTTATTTTATTTGTGAATCTGATTAATCCTTAAGATGTTTACATTTCTTGTTAATTTAATGAAAAACAAAGTGACTTTAGCTTAATTGTGTGTTTGGTTTTGATTTTAACTTGCTGGTTACGAGCCACAGAAAAAACAAAGAGGATTTCTTCTTTTCCAAAAGCAACTTGTGCTTGAATTATGAGGATGAATAAAGTACAAGAAGTCATCTAGAAGCCATATTATTTTCAGTAAATGATTTTAGCTTTTCTTCATTTACATTCCTGAAAATGTGAATGACACATGCACATGAAAATAATGTCAACTTTCCATCTCCTCCACTAGCCAGTTTCCTGCTGCGTGATGAAACATAGCCCAGGTTGGTTTGCTTCCCTGAGTCTCTTATGATTACTGATTCATCAATTTTTCCCATCTTGAAAATATAACTAATAACAGAAAAGATAACAAAAACAAAATCCGCCAGAAGTTACTTAAAATGTGATTTATACAGTTACTGTTACTGTTTGTTATGTCACATTGGCAGTCACATTAATAGTCATCGTTTAAGACACTATAAAAGTCAGGATACCAATAATGACCAACAAAATATTATCAAATTCCAGAATAAACAGAGATAATAGAATCTTGAGAAATGTCAAACGTGCCCTGAGCAATTAATTAGATAACGAAGATGTTATAAAATATCCCCTTATCAAGTTCTTTCTAGAACAGTTTAATTAAGCAGTGTAAGTCCCCAGTGCATTTGGTGCCAGACATTATACTTTTAAAAATAAGTCGACCTCCCCCTGTTAATTTCTTATAGGTATTTACCTTCTCACAGTGAAATTCACTTATGTGCATCTCCCTGTAATTATTTTACATGAGAAAATATCTTTCCCTGGAGCCAATAACTACACTCCATTTCATGCCATTAGTTTTTACTTAAAGAGGTGAGGATCAATTAAGTCAGTATATTTTTATTACATGAAATAAACTGGAGGTGTTGAATGATTTTTGTTTTTACTTTGTTTCTATTAACTGTCAATTAAACTAATTGCTACCTTTGAATCACAGTACTTAACTCTAATATTCAACTACTCTAACATATTTCTTTTCCTGTTGGTTGTTGTTGTTGTTTATGTTAGCCATAAATAAATTGCCATCAAAATTAACATCTCTTTCTGACAAGTTATGAATTACAACAAGGTATACCATTCCCTACAGGCTTCAGTAAGTTTCCATTCTCTTACTGAATGTTCCTATTTTAAACAGTAATGCAAATACAATAGCAGGCACAGGTCAGCAGCTATTATACATCCTAACACATGCTATTAAAGTAAATTAATCTGGTATTTATAAAGTCCAAAGTAAAAGATCAGTTCAAAGACCACCCAGAGAAGCACTTGCTAGTTTGATTATCTACCTATTGGAGGAACAATATTCAACCCATTAAATTAATTCTGCAGACTGCGTATGGACCCAGGAGCAAATCAAACAGGTTAAAAACAAGCTGGTTGCATCAGCAGTTCCACACACTGCACAGTATAAATGCAAAGGCTACACCAAATAGGATTGATGTTCCTGCAACTTTCAATAAATGGGAAGGACTGAGGCAGCTGCTGCAGTCTAATGCAGAAGGACCGCACTGCCTGCCCAGCAGCACCCTCTCTTCCTTGGGCTCTATTCAGCACTTCACTGGAAGCATCAATAGCAGCACTAAGCTCTGCAGACTTCTGCACAGTCAGCAGATTTGTGTTATCCTGTGATCTTTTCCCCACTAGTCTGCAAGACACACAACAGAACAAAAGCCAAGCCACTTTTTTATAGCCATTATACCACGAGAAAGCTGAGTTTGCTGCTGTTTGGTGCTTGTATCTCACTCATTTCAGCTGCATCTCTTTCAAACAGACTTCAAGAAATAAGTCTAACTTCAGTTTTCTGACAGAAATCAGCAGGGCTTCTCAGTGTTAAAAGAAATAATAATTTATTCCAATAACATGGATTTGTAGCTGAACCTAAACCAGTCTGCCTCTACAGATTTCAACTGATTTACACCTGGGATTAATAGGCTATTGATGTTTGCATTCAGGTATACAGATCAGACCGTGACTTGAAGACAAAGCCTCCCAGTTATCAGATAAAGCAGAAACAAAGCAGCCCAGTCTGTGGAGTTGAGAAGAGTGGGATAAAAGGACATCATATCCCATACACTGTCAGAGGAGGAGGATGCCTGGGAGAAGAGTCTCAATGAGGTAACATATTCTAGCTTTACTGCTGAGGGAATCTTCAAAATGCTTCAGTAAGAAAAAATGGAAGGATGCAAAGGTGTTATAAAGAAGGAAGGGTAATAGGTGGAATGGAAAGCACTATTAGAGAGATATCAGAGAAGTAGAAATCAAAATCTCTCACCAGTTTTGTGATGATAAATTGGTAAAGAGTCCTCAAAGTCCTTACTTGCCCTGAAGAAGAAGTTAGTGCTCTAAACTTGGTGAATGAAACTATGGTCTTCAACATATTTCCTGCCAGTGGACATCTTTCTAACAGCTGTAATTAGAAGCATTTTCCTTTCTTCAAATACTGCATTGTCTAAGGCAAAAATTTGTCTTGGCGAATAAGAGATTGGGATTTGAATATCTTTGGAACTATGAAGTATGAACTGAGAATATATCCTAACCAAGAGAATATTGTATACAATTTAATAGTTGCATTTGAGAAAGTTAGCAGCCCACAGCTATATTTTGTAACAATACAATCAGTTCAAAGTATGTTAAATTTATCTGGAACAGTTACACTTCAGCACTTCATACAAAATCCACAAAAAAGGCCCAGGTAATGCATATCTTTCCTTCATAACTCCAAGAAACTACAAAGCCTACTTCAAAAGGTAAGGGGAGCTTACTTTTTTCTAGTTCACAACAGAATTGGATTCTCCAGCTAAAATCTAGTTTGCCTGTCACTTACAGAATGTTGTTTAATATACAATCAATTTGTAACAACTTGCAGCTCTTGATAAGATAGCTCTGAAGCGCTCTTCTGATAAAGTTGTTTTTATAATTAACCCTTCAACACATAAAAGCTTATAAAGAGTTTGAGTATCACATTACACAATTTGTTTCCATTTTTTCCCAAATCAGTATAAAATCACATACCCTCAGAAGTAGTCTTCAGCACTGTTAAAAGGTATTTGACATAGATGAACCTATTTCATATTCAGATTCTCTGCTGAATTCATACCTGCCATTTTAAAACAAGAGAATATAAGTTATAAGACCCTTAGGCAAAGTATGAAGAGGATTAATCAGACTGTACTCTAACTGGGTACTGAACGTCACCATTGCTTCACACAAATACTGTGCCACTGAAAGTGTAATCACTATACAGTAGACAAAGTAACACAGAAAATAAGAAATCTCATTATATTTGGCATTGCATTGTGAAATGTTCCCCATCAAGTGATGGGAATAAAATGTTTAAGAATTATTTATTCAAAACATGTTTGTAACTGTCCAGAGTAGCACTGTTTGATCCAAGAAAAGGTTAAAGCAATTTGAGTGGAAAAAGACCTGTAGTCAAATCACATAAATTCATTGCTCACTGGTAGTTAAACGAAACTGCATGCTTTTCTGCTTCTCATATACATAGTATAGCCAACAAAGACACTCTTTTCTTCCTTTCTCCATAACAAAAAGGAAAGGGGGAAATGAGAAAAGACAAGAAATGGAAGGAGAGGAGAATCAATATTTATTTATGACCTCACTGACATAAGCACAGTATGGATGGGAAATAAAGAAACGGTGTTAATAATAAAAAGCTGAAAGGTATTACTTCTGTATTTGACAAAAACTGTTAGAAAAAAAAAAATCAACCTCAGCAATATCAAATAATAATATAATAATGATTTAAAAAACCTAAAATAGTATCCAAAATTTAAAGTCAGAAGGCGGGCTGTAGAATGGATGTCCAGATAATAATAGCATAATATAGAATTGAATATCTTCTAAAAAATACAACTGATCCTTCTAGAAAATAAAATGGAAAGGCTAATTATCTAGTTTAAGTGATAATCTATTACATTTGGAAAAGCAATCTTAACTCCCTCAAGGTAATTAAAATCTCCTTGATCTCTCAGCCTGAGCTGAGCCAGTAGGTATATCCAATTCAAAGAAGACAGAGCAAGTTTTAACCACAAAGGGTATTGAAATAGAGCTACCCACCAGCATGAAAAAGATATTCATTTGTCAGATTAGTAAGTTAATTATAATGAGGATAATATAAGGACATTCATGCTCACTCCAGTCTCACTCTAAGTTAATGCAGATGCCAAACTTCAGAAAGTGAACTATGAAACAGGCACACCTGTAATCCAAAAGTAGGGGATTTGGTCCTGAAAAGGGGACTGAAGAAAACAACATAAAATTAGAATTTAATCTCACCATTCATACAAGTAGGGCACACTGTCTTCTTTACATTCCCTTCACTGTAAATTCAGCTGAATAAGAATGGCAGATGATAAAGGCAGAAACATAATGTTTAGGAAAACATTAAGAGAGAAGGCATATTATTAGTTAGAAACATTCTTTCTCCTTTGACTCTGAAGTAATTCAGTGCCAGCTGAGGATACAACATCTAGTCTACCTATTTTAGCATAGGAGAACAATACTTAAAGGTCATCTAAACCATCTAAAGTTCACCTAAATCATCTAAATTCCAATTTTTTTTTTAACATGATGCAAAAGTGGAATCTCTTTATGTTAAAAACATAGATGTCTGAGAAGTTCTGACACAGATTTCTTTGCACACGGTTCACTTTCACGACGCACAGACGCATTCAGGAAAATTTTCCTTTTTAATCATACACCAGATTGCTCTTTGCTAGAAAATTTTGTCACTGTTAAAACAATCCAAAATGCACTGAAAACTCAGAAAGTCATAGGACTTATCCTCTCTAAACTTGATCTTTCTGTTTCTATTTCTTGCTCTAGCACCTGCAGTGGCAGACTTATAAGCCTGGTATATGCTATTACATTCTACTCTGAACACCAATTCTCACTGCAATGAACTATCAGGTAGAAGACAGGATTTACTGGTGGACAAACTCTAGAAAACTAGATCTAGATAAATACCAGAGGTCATATTTACCTTCCAAGCAAAATTATATATATTTTTTAATAGTTTTATGAGATTTTTCTTTGTGTTTATTTTCTTCATATTTGGGCCACTTACTTCTTTTATCAAAAAGTAGTAGAGGAAAAAGAAAAATATTCTAATTTCTTTCTAAGGCAATTACTTCTGTTTTAATGGGGAAATATACACCATTTTTTTCTAGGATACTCCTAGATAATACTTAGCTATTCATCTATGCATCTTCTTTGTAGCTCTTGGTTATATAATTGGCAAAATTTTCTTCCTTCTTCCAAAGACTCCCATTTTATAATCTCCACTTTTGTTTTCTGTTTTTCTTTCAAAATACATTCCAGTTTGCACTACATTCTCAGCTCCCTGAGATATTCACCATGAAGTCAAAGTCTCTGTAAAGCCATTCTATGTCTTCCTCTCAACAAAAGGCAACCAAATGCCTAGAACAGTATAACAAGTTACTATTAATTTAGCTCAGTACTACAAAGTACTCAGCTCAGTACTACAAAGACATTAACAGGACACATCAGTAATTGCCAAATGCATGCTGAATGGGAACCTGTGAGCTCAACTGACCACCACAGATGCAAATGAAGATAGGTTATGTTTTTAAACCTGATTACAGAAGAATTACAATTATAAACGATACTTTGAAAGTTCAGTAAGGAGGGAGCTCGTAAAACATAATCTGAAACTGTTAACTGCAGATTTCTTGATATGAGTCATGTAAGTTTTTTCCTACTCCTATAACCATAGAATACTCGCTTCTGCAGGGCAATCCTACTGCTCTCCCCAAGCCACCTTCTATACTGGCTGACGTGGGAACACTCAAACAAGGCAATGCAATGTGCAGCTGTACTTGGGTTCTGCCTCCCAGCAGAGGCTTGCAATCAGAGGTAATCAAAGGTATTCTGCTAAAAAACAAAACAAAACAAAAAATCCTGAAAAGTAGTTACATATTAATATTTAATCACCATAGAACAAAACATACTATGCCTACCAATACAGCACTGTTAAGTTTTGGTTTGGTTTTTGAGGCTAAAGCAAGGGAAACACTGGAAAGGGTAGAAACAAAGAGGAGGTGGCTAAAATACTGCAAGACTTCAAATGATGGTGAACAGGGGGGTAAAATGCAGGTAAGGCCAGTGTCAGCCATGACAGAGAAATGCCAAGCAGTTAAATAAGCAAAGTGTCCCCAGCTAGGCATTCAAATGATCCTACCTCTAATCTGAAAAGCTTGAAGGGAAATATAATAGCAAAAAATATAAAAATAATAAAAGGAGGATTGGCCAGTTATCAACTAATCTAGGTGATATCCTAAATGAGTGACATATATGTCTTTCCATTACTTCAAAAATATTTCCTCTAAACTTTGTTAAATAATCTTAGGAATATTAAAGATTTATTGTAGTTATAAACTCCTGATTACATCTCTACCCAGAGGGATATCGACTTTTTGCATCTACAACATTTGCATCGACAACAAGTTGTGGTGAATAAAAGCCTATGCAACTATTTATCTTCTCTTCGAATTATGTATTAGAAAAATTGACTTCCAAGTTCTTACCAGGATAAACAAAGGACAATTTTGGATTGAAAGTTTATTCTGCATGTCTCGTTGAATATGGTGGAAGTTTAGCTCATGCAGCTTGCAAGCAAAGTAGAGAAACAGCTTGAAAGCTATGCACAGTGTAAGGAAAATCTGAAGTTTTATAAATTTGCAGAGCTTTTTTGTTAATCAGGATTTACATATTCTGCATATCACACCTGCAGTTGCTTTTAGAAATGTTTGTTTAAAAATAAAAAGACCTGTTGTTTTCGAATGATTCCTTAAAAAAATAATCAGAATCTACCAATGTAAGCAAAATTATTTTTCAATGTTGAGTAGCCTACTCATACAGAGTAAAGAACTTATCCAAAATAAGCAGTACGAAGAAGCATTCATAAGTATTCAGTATCTTTTGCCCCTTTTTCTTTTATGCTTTTCACATAATTAACTCATCCAGTTACTGTAGTAAGCGTCTTTCACTCTGTTCTTTCCTTCAGCTTTAAAATGCAAAAATGAAGATGCTGCAAAAAGAGTTCTTTGCCACATCCCAAGTACAGTGACAAAGTGTGTATCAACACATAACATGAAGAACCTCTGATACTTAAGTACAGGGAAATCATATAGGTTTCAAAAAGTAAGTTACTTGACTCATGTTATACAGAGTGAGGAAAATATATGGCTTTGTATTACTGAAAGCTGGCAAAGCCATGCAAGCATTTCTTCAGCAAATATTTTTGTATGTAGAAATTGTATACAGAATGCAAAGAAGGAGAAAAGTTACCCAAGTCTAATCAAAAATCAGTTTGAAGTTTTTGATGGGAGAAAGTGGACAACAGTTTTAATCTATCACTTCATAACAGACCTCATAACTTTAAGCTTTCAAAGACGACAAATTATTTTTGTATGTCAAAATTGAAAGTAAAAGCTGTATTTGCCCTTTCACAAGGACTGCATCCACTGTGCTACCAGATTAATGAAAATCTCTATCAGAAACTACACTAAAAATATTGTTTTCCAACTAATTCAATAAGAAAAAAAAATATCAAAATAGTAATGATTATATCAAGACCTTGAAGAACATGTAAAGTGAAACAGAACTAAAAAAAATAGTACGATTATAAAGCACAGGG
Source organism: Perdix hodgsoniae (assembly GCA_035772895.1). Classification (NCBI taxonomy): domain Eukaryota; kingdom Metazoa; phylum Chordata; class Aves; order Galliformes; family Phasianidae; genus Perdix; species Perdix hodgsoniae. The sequence goes on along the minus strand of JAPSGF010000002.1, from coordinate 19,836,060 downwards.
CTAAGATGCCAGTTGATTACCTTAGACGTAGGGAAAGATTCCGTAAATATGCTAAAACACAAAATGAAAGGAAATTACTGGTCAACTGTTTCACAGGCAAAGCAAGTGACTGATGATAAAGAAGTCGACACATCAAATAGCTTTATTCTTTACACATAAGGTTCACTGTAACCATATCTTACAAAACCAGAGTGTCAGTCTTATTAGGGAAATGCTAGACTAATAAACATTTAAATAAATTATATGCATGGTAATTTGCAACGCTTGATTCAATTCAGTTTTGGGGACCCAGAAAAACAGCTGAAACAGTCTCAAACTTTAATGATTTTTTCTAAAATTCACAGTGGAATAGCAAATATCCAAGGGGACTGGAGAAGGATAATCACAATACTGCCTTTAAGATGAGGAAAGGAAAGGACTGTGGAATTAGGGACAGCCTAAATTTGAATCCTGGAAAGATTCTGGAACACATTACTGAGCAATTTATAAGCACCTTAGCTATAATAAGATGATAAAAAACAGATGATGTGGATTTGTCAAGAAAAAATGTTGTATCAAACCAGCACAATTTATTTCTTTGACAGAGTTGCATGCTAATGGATAGCAGGGAACCAATTGATGTGATATACATTAACATTACTATTTTTTCCAATATTCTCTATGGCAATCTCATAAATACTGTATGGAAGTATGGTCTGGATTATTTCCTCTTAACAGGGTAAATACTGGTTGAAAAAGTTCCCACAGCAAAGTTTTCAGCAGTTCCATGTCAAATTGATAGAGAATTTTGAACAGCAGAAAAAAAAACTATTTCTAGTCAATATTTTCATTGATGATTGATTGGTAAGTGATATGGAATGTGAAGGAGATGGAAAACAGAAAATAAAATTTGCAGATTACAAAGATGAAAATTGTTGCAAACATTTTCAATTCACCAGTGTTTCCAGGATAATTTTTAAGAATTGCAGAAATTATTCAAAATCAGAAGCTAACATCTATAAAGACAACAAATATATACGTTGCCTATACAGGGCAATATTGTACTTTGGATAAAGAAATCCAGTGTCGCAGTTTCTCATATGAATTTAGAAATATCTGCCTAAACTTGGTAGTGTACAGAAGAAGAAAGTTAACCATAAACTGATTAAGGAGTTAACAATGGAAAACACAAGATAAAATTGTGAAATTCATCTTCAAATACTTTAACTGGATTTTTTTATGCAGTATGTGGGCAATTATTCCACTTTATTTACTGCCATGAGTCCTCTGATAGAAAGAACGTGTCCTGTTTAAAATACTGACCTGAAGAAGGATGTAGAGCAATTTAAAAGAAGACAAGAAATATAAACAAGTTTGGAAAAGGTGTGATCTGAGATTTAAAGCCCTAAAAAGATTGACCTCTTTTGACTTCTTCTAAAAAAATAAGAAGAGGATAAATAGGATTTTTCAATATTTAGGCTTTTGTTAGTCAACCACTGGCTATGTTCAATCATGAAGAGAAAAAAATGTTACCACTATTTGAATACAGATTCAGCTTAAATGTTAAGGTCAATTTATGGCACAGGAGAGGTACCTGAATTGAAATCTCCTATAAACACATAGTCCTAATTCTGTATACATTTTATGTATGAGATAAGGTGCTATTTTTCAACATGAAAGTACATATCTAATCACATCCCTGTTTCCTATAGTTTCATCCATCTGTTGAGAGAATGAATAAAGTAGCATCAGTATTGACAAGAATGGAAGCCTTCAGCAAATGTATGAAAAAATTTAGTAGAATATCTAAAAAAATACTGATGGACTTGGGAGAAAAAGAGTAAACTAAAGCTGTATCATGTGTGTGTTGACCCAAATTTATTAATATTGTCAGTTTGAAGCAGATCTATCAAAAAGTTTGGTAAATACAGACAATATCATGAAAAGGACAAACTAGTGTTCAGTAAAACTAATGGCTGCTAAAGGTTGAGAGACTGTTAGGCTGTTTTACTGTTGTTGCTGTTATTTTAAAATATGTTGTTTTTTTTGTTTTTTTGGTTTGTTTTTTTCTAAATATAAACACAAGATTTGCCGAGGCTGGAGGAACTTGCTGTGGAAGAGAAAACCTAATCCACCTAAATAACACTGACACTGTGGGTATTTTAACAATACTTATCTATGGAAGATATGGAATACACTCTATACTATGCTTTTTCCTTATTAACCTCATCACACTTTCTGACTTCTTGAATTATTTCCTGCTACAATATTTTAAAGAGATGTTTTAGCTAGTGGGAAAAAAATAGGCCTCTGCCTTAACAGCTTTCCTTTCTTCCTATGATGGAAGAAGAGTGGCAGTGCTCTCTGGCATGGAAGGTTAATCTGATAAGGCCTCACTGACTGATAATTAACATTACCACATCTGCGCTTTAACTTGACTTGCTTGAAGTGACACAAGCAATGACAGCATTCACTGACAAACGCAGAAATCCTGGGGCTGTACTAACACTGTACTCTTGCCAGTGAATTCACAGAGCCTTATTATCGTCACCCTTACCAGAGCAATGCAGCACATCAGGAGGAGAGGAAAGCAATGCACAAGGAGAATTAGACATTTCAGACATCATTGTCTTGCTATCAGAAATCCATAGTGATTTACCAAAGCTATTTCTTGGAAGACAAGAGAGGACAGCTCAAGAAGTTATAGGAATTCTAAGTGGTATTTGTAACTCATATTAATACACATTTATAGCTGAAAATCTCTTTTTAATACTCAAGATATCTTTAGGCAAATATTCATTCTGTCTTTCCTAAGCTGCTCACATCTCTGTTTCTCTCATTCAATTGTTTCCTAACATCTGTTATTTAAAAGGTTCTATAAAGTGACAGCAAGTGGTCCAGCTAAACACAGCCTAATATGGAACTGGTTGGTGAGCAAGGGAATCTTTTTGATGCTTTTTCTACCACCAACACTTCCCTGTTTCTAGCCGAGAAAATATTCCTTCCATTCTTAGTAAAAATTTTCCCAGATACAATTTTTAATGTTAAAATGTGTATATGTATGTGTATATATATACACATATATACATAAATACACGTATACATACATGAGCATGTAAGTACAAAACAGTTAACAAAACTGCTGTCTGTCTCCATCTCTGGAGAATCAGATATCACATTCTACGCACTTTTATGATTTAGTAGCAATTCTTTCTATCTTATTTTCACTGCACACTCTACAAACTTAGCCAGTTACAATTCTAGTAGCCAAAGAGATCTCTCAAATGTAAGAGAAAATAGCTTCCATTTCAAAGCATGATTTTCCAAATAGAGATACCTGCAGTTAAATACTGAAGTAACTGGACTAATTCTAGAAAAAGTTCCTTTATCTTCAGTGAATTGTAATGTGACTGCTGCCTCTTATAACACTTCTTTACTATCACATTCACCATGACAGATGTGGGTCATTAGAACCAGGAATTAACTACATGCAGAAGGGATTGGGAACAGGCTGGTTTTGATGGAAAATCTACAAACAACCAGAACTTGAGGGTCAGGTAATGTTGTATAAAAATTACTTTCTGCCAATAAAAACAGAACTGTAGGAGGCAATTATCTGACGATAAAAAACTCTATACTTCTTGATTGGACTAACATATGGACTCCGTGAGTTTCCCGGGCCCAGAAAACAGTAAAACTGTGACCCTGATAGAGTCTGACATCAGTCATCATTGGTGGTGTGGAAAACATTCACCACATGGAAGAACAAGTCCAAAGTTTTAATCCCAAAGGATAGCAGAAAATCTTTGTTTCTTGCAGACATGTTTGCCAAAGTGCATTCATGTGTTTTCTTCTGGGGGGAAAAAAAAAAAAGTCTACACAAGAGGTCCACAAATGTCTTTCATGTATTAAACAGTTGTAGATCTCAAAAGCAAAATGATATGCCCCTAAACACAAGCAGAATTTGTGTTAAAGAATAGCTTTAAAATATTATGTTGAAGGGTTGTTTGCAGAAATCAAAGGCTTTGGTTAAGCACAGAATATGTGGGCTGCGCTATCCAGAACGTGCTGCTTGCCATGGCAATGCCTGCATTCTACTAGTGACTACTATGCACATGCACAATTTTGCATTTCAGCAGCAGCAAGTTTTTCCAGTCACCATGGATTCACACAGAAAAACAGGACTTTGAGAATTGTTATTTCATTGCAGTATTTGAATTAAGACAAAATTAGTTTGCAAAAACATAGGACAAAGCAGACTAATAAACAGAACTCTGAGAAGAAATTACCTCAGGTAAAGAGACCAGAAAGAAAGTCATCAGTTGCAACCTGATACTTTTCCCCTTTTCTCCAATCCCTTTTTTCTCTTCCTTCTTGCAATTAGCCTTGTAAAAGTGTTTGCTTTGATGCTACATAACTGAATGTAAAGAAGTGCAACTTAAAAATAAAAATAAAAATAGTATACAGAATTTTCATCACTGTTTTATTACTACTTGGCAGACCCAGTACCTTTACCATTAATAGACAGAGGGAATTGCCTTCAATGTCTGAAAACACAAGCATTTGCACCCAAATCAGAGTGTTTCACCTGCAAACGCATGCAAGAAACCACCAGAAATTGCATCACCACACAAAAATTTGTTATGAGATATTTAATTAATCTTTATTGATTTGATCATTATGACAGAAAAATAATCACCAGTTAATCAGCTTTAGCTGCTAAAATGTTCATTTACTACTGTTTCAATCTCTAAGAAGAGTAAAATAATTTGCACGTATAAGCTGGCTTTTTTTCTGTTTAGAATAAGTCTCCGAGAGTTCTTTACTATTATACCACATCCGTAAAAGATAAGCCAACAACAATTCCACATTTATAACACGAGCAATTACTAGTCTCAGTCTTGCTGTCAGAATGTATTTAAATTGATTCCAGCTGTTTATAGGAAAGGGACAGGCAGGTGCTAGAGCTGTGCACCTCTGTTTCTGGTAGTAAACATAATAATGAATTGACAGCAACACTTATCATAATCTTTCCTACCCTCCTGTCACGCAGACATACACCTTGCTAGCAACGAACCCTTACGCAACAGAAAGCTGAATATGATGCAAGTTGTGACTTGTGGGGAACGTAAAATGATTCTTCCTGGAATTAGGAGATACCACAGCCTAAAGGCTGACATTTACCAGATGTGTATCTGCATGGTGAGCCAGTTCAAAATCTTTGATGAAAATAAGCACATCTTAAAAATTAACTGCTTTTTAAAAATTCTTTAGACTGCTGACTAGTTGCAACACTCCAATTCACAAACAATCTCCTGTTATAGAAACTGTTTTATAGTGTATTTCTCATAAAAGTATTGACTGTAAAACTGAAGCCTTTTAGTGCAGTAATATATGTGCTGTGTTACATATGGATCCAAAATTGATTGTTTTTCTGTTAGAAGATATGTCTGTTTCCCAAAGTTTTTTTGTTTCATCCACTGCTGTGATAGATGCCTGCAGCACGGTAATCTATATTCTCCTCTTCAGTGCTTAACTCCTTCTATACCACTCACAGCCCTTGACATCAAGGAATCCATACCACAAGCCTCAGAGATGTGCAATTTATTTCAGGAAAGCTGCACTCTTCCATTTTTATAGGACAAGAGAGGGTATATAGAGAGCCGTGCTCCTAATAAAGGGCATTTTCACAGTCAAAATGCATTGCTTCTATTACCAGTAATCTCAATTTGAGCTGGTTGTCTGTTATATGTGAACAGCTTCACTACATTTTCTTATGTCTCAATATGCTATTTAAACACAAATACATTTTCTTCTGTTAACCAACTCTGGAAGCAGTCAAAAATATTCCTTTCTATTCTGAATGCTTTCTCTTTCTGCCAAATGAAAAATCAGTTGCAAACATGTCTCCTTATTCAGCTAGCTCAGTGCCTACAACCAGCAGGCAGAAATGTGCTGACAGAAACACGAGAGCCACCAACCCACAGCCCTGCTCTGTTCTGCATTTCTACACCCTGATGGGCCAGGCCATTTCGATATTTTATTACCTGCTTTTACAGTGTCTTTACATTTGTTCTGAAGCTTGCAACTCTGAAATGTGGTACATATTGAGGTACACCAGGTTATTGAATTTTTAGTACAGTAGAAACAAATGTGATTTAATGCAACAGTTTAATTGTCATTTAAAACAAATTCCTATATTTTAAGTGGTTTAACAAACAACTGCTTACAAGTAGCAGGTGTTTTCCCTCCAGATGAAAGTAGATAGCAGCCAGTTCCTCCAGAAACTGTAATGCCAGCAGTAAAGTTATTTTAGGAAAAAATTATGAAGTTTATTGAATCTGTTATGTTTTACTTTACTCATCATGCAGGGAACAGGCACTACTCTGTGCTCCTAGAGAGGTATTTACATCTGTAATGCTAATCTGTTGTTTGCTTAATAATGGATCAAATTCAGCACAAACAGCCAAATAATGTCACAGGAAGCATTCTCATTCTACTCAATAGCCTATATAGTATAGCCATTGAGGGAATAACAAAAAGGGGTAAATGTCTCAAACCACACAAGGCACTCTGGCACTGCTGCCAACAGAAGTGTGATCTGCAGCTTCCAAGCAGCAGCAATGTCTGGAAAACTGGGCTAGAGCAATCAGAGACACTGTGCACACATATCTTTATCTCAGAGCACTTAATGACAGGAAATAGTCAGCAGAAATGTACGTTTTATGTAAGCTAGGATCTTGCATCAGCATAGTTTGAAATTACTTATATAGGGATGACTGAAGGTCTGGTTTCAGGAGCCAGACTTTCTCTGGGGAGAACAGAAGTTATGGATTTTAGGCAGTAGCTGTCTGGCTGCAAAGTATATACAAAGTACTTGCATCCAGAAGACTTTACCATAGATAGCAGATAATTGCCACTGGATTTCTGCTGCATTAAAATACCATCTACATATACTTTTTCACATTTCTTCAGGTCTCCTTTTCACAGCATTAACACCCAAAACTTCTTTTTCTGTGATGTACAATTGCATTACAGATTTACAAGCATTAGCACAGAATGAGAATGAAAAACATCAGGTAGTTTATGCAAAAATATCCAGAATAACACAAATATTATTTCTCAGCTGAGGATATATCTACTGTACCAGTGTTGCATTTTAATCAAGAAACAGTTTTGAGGTGACCCACTTCACAGTAAGTGTATAACAAATACAATTTCCAAACTAATGGTAGAGGAAACCATAGTGATACATTTGACTATTTTACATAAGTCATAACACTAAAATATTGTAACAAATACCTGCCCATTTAGGATTTTGCCTGCCTTCTTTGCTAAATACCATAACAACATGGAGCTTCATATCTAGGCAGTAAGAACAAAACTGACACCTTTCAGCTTAAAGAAAAAAAGCCTTGGGATGAAGGATTCCATCAGCTTCCACCATTGGACAGTTATAACACAAAGCAGAATGAACTACGCACATCTAAACTAATGGAAAGGATTTAGAAGTAACACATTTCAGTGAAAGTCCCACCCTCTAGGACTGAAGTTCTGCCATAGAAGCACTGTCTGTAGGACAGAGCCTTTCCCTCCTCTTTCTCAAGTGTGAAATCTTCAAGGAGCAACTTTAAAGGTTTAAATTCTGTCTTTAAAATCAATATTAGAAAACCAGAAGCATATAATTTTGCATTTCTGTTTTCACCCTAATGCTATGAGAACCCATTCTGAAGGGAAAAATTCAAGCCTGAGCTTTCTTGGTAATAAATATCCTTGTCAGCAGGAGAGGGAGTAGGGCACATCCATCAACAATCAGCTCCATTTAACCTGTGGGCCTGTATGGCAGGAAGGAGACACAGCCAATTCACTCTTTTTATTTAAGTAATTAATACTTCTGAAAAAAAAATATGATCTTTACACCTTTTTAGAATAAGAATTACTCCAACATGAGGGACAAGAACCCTTCAACTTTAATCTGTACCAGTAGAGCCATATATATCAATAAAAATCAAAGATAGACAATCCCAAGAAAACATAGAGAAAAGGCAGAAGAACTACTAAGTGTCTTAAATGTTACAGATCACAAGACGCTTGTGGCTTTGATATTTTTCTTACCTACAAATACATAAAATATTCATTTCCCAATGAATGTCCTTGTGGTTTTTTACATTGTAAGACAGTTTCCTAGTGTAATCTGATCTGTTATTATACAAGTTACAAAAAAACATATATTTAATAAATAAAACCAACTACCTATCATTTTACTGACCTCATAAAGGTGTTATGGGATATACTTTATCATTAACACTTACAAACTATGTAATATTTGTAATGTAATATTACATTGCAAGGAAACTGAGATAAGCTAAGGAGTACGCAAATGGATGTCCATGTTCTACAATTTAAAAGAAAATAAAAATGATGTCTAATTAACAAATGTGCGTGCCTCTTCTGTAATATATGAAATACTCAGATCATTTTTCCCCAACTCAGAACAAAGGCTTTTATTTCAAGATGGCCACGAGAGCTGTTTCTCTCATCTTCCCATTTTGTTATTCTATTTCTTACTGTTAACTTTTTTCACTCTTTTTTATTGTCTTTAGTTGTGCCCATGGGAGCTAAGCTGTAGTGAGCTTTATACTTTGCCTAGAGGGCAGAGAGATTTGTGGTCAATCTTATCTATTCTGATAATGATTTCCAAAGCTTTGGCTGTGTTGCTGAGGAGGCCTTCTCTTCTGCCCTCTCAGGCTTCACCCTTGAGGTTGACAGCTTCATAATTCCTGAAGAACACAGCTGTCAGGAGAGGTTGTAGTCACAAAAAGAGATTCTCCAAGGTAACATGTACCAATTCTGTGAAGGACTTTGAAGATTAACACCACGACCTTGAATTTAACATAGCATTCTGCAAGGAGTCAGAATCGTGAGTCGAGTATCAATATGATGTGCCCTAATGGACTGGCATTTGGGAAGAAGCACAATGTTACTTTCTGAAACACTGGAAAAAATCTTCAGTCTTTGTGAATGCACATTTTTGACAGATCAGAGGTTGCATTGTGCTAAAGTACTCCAGTTCCAGTGTAGCACACCATCTACTCACATTCTAATGTAAGTATGCAGGTCTTACCAAATGTAATGCCTCTTATTTATTTCCACAGAAACCACAACAGATAAAAAGAGCACAGTAACACTATTTGATAGAGCAACCCAACACTATTGTTCAACAGTCACCACCAATAGATATGCATTTTTGTGAGCAGTGAATGAGAGCCTCTATGCCATGCTTGTAACAATCTGCACCAGTGGCGGTGACACACTGTCACCCTGTTGAAAAATACTGCGCACTGCCTCACATCCACTGTTTGGTCTTCACAAAAATTCAGCAAGCATCCCTGAATATCAACGTATGCAATTTTTTCTGCATGGAGGAATTAAATTCCACACTTATGCTTTATACTTCTGACACCATTTTGTCAGACTGTTCCTTCGCTGCCATTTGTCACACAGCAACAAAATGAAATGGAGTACTTGCAGGAAGTTTCAAACTCTAATGCTATACCTCCAACATCCACTCTGATGTTGTAGGCCAGTATAATAAAACAGACGGCATTACTTTCAGAGCAGCCCTCATATTATTACCAGTGTCCTTGCGCTCAGAGGTAAGCATACACCCAATATTTTTGATGATTCAAGAAGGCAGAGGGAGTGAGGACAGATTTCTTCTTTGATCAACAGGTTCTGATGGCTATAGAGGAAATATATGTATTTCTCATTCTGCCATAAGCTATGCATGCAGCAGTTTGAGACTAAAATATTAATTTCCTAGTTTGCAGACTAGTTTATTTTGCAGAGGACATACTGGGTCCTATTTTTACCAGCCCTCCATTTGACATGCTTGCATTCAGCTGAAGGCAGATGTGAACATGGAGACCAGCAGGAAGCCAGATAGTTGGCAGAACAAGTCAGATGTAAAACCGTAGTCCCGCCAAAAAGACAGCTGCTACACTAGTCATTTCACCACCTACATGTGACGACAGCTTTAGCCTCAGCTTTTTAAGTAATCACAACAAAGCACAAGGAAAGAAGCAATACCACAAGAAAGGTAACAAGAGTACAGAAAGACTGATGATTTTTTAAAAACCTGTTTTTTCCGTAGGGCGTCCAACCTTGAAATGATCTTCTCATTCCACAGTCACAACCTAGCCTTGACTTCAAAGTGAATTTAAGCAAGCCAGGAGCTAACCAGTGCAGCTACTTGTCTTGGGTAGAGGCCAGTAGCAAAAGCCATTGGGAAGAGCATAAAAAGGGGAACTACAGAACAAACTTCTCCCTTTGTGCAATTCTACCTTCCAGCAATCACATTTTGAAGATTTTAGGAGCTGAATTAAATTCAATGATTGTTTAAAATATATTTCTTTCATGAATTTGTGTAATCTTCTTTTAAATACATTTATTCTTCCTGATGTTCTAATCTGGCACATTGCAAAACTGAGCTATGGCTCACATGCATAGTGAATTGTTTTTATCACACGCACTTATCTTTGCTCATGAGCCCATCTCCATGGAATATAATACAATATTCCAAACTTCTCTGAATATCCAAAAGACTCAGTAAGAGAAAATCAATTGCCAAGGAAAATTTTCTTTCTTTACACATTTCCCTTTTCCAAGGAATGTATGATTCTAGCCTTCACAGAACATGACAGAAGACATTGTTTTAAAATGCAGAAAAATTGCATTAATAGATACATCTAAGTATAGCACTTGATAACTACAGTAATGAGTCAGATCTAAGAAGAGTTTGAAATGCCTGATGCTAAGTATTCAAATCTGCAGTTAATCACAGGATGCATATATGAACCCATGGAAGAATCTTTGGCTCCTGTTTCTCCATGTACACAGAAACAAATATCAACACTCTAATTTAGATCATTTAGAATTCTGAATTGTTCTTTTTATTTTTTTTATTTATTCTTTATATTATTTCCTTTAAGAAAATTGCTATAAATATTCTTAGTGTAAAAAGAACCTTCAGTGCTAAACTAGAGACATATTACATAACTTAGTGACAACAGAAAAACTTCTCAGACAGATGATTAATAATAGTAATAACTAATCCTTCACATACTCAAGAAAACCCAGAAAGAATATATTTTAAAAAATAGATGATGTAGAATTACTCTCACTGTATACATGGGAATATTGTTAACTGGATTACCAACTTTATCTCATTAGAGGACAGAAAGTTTTCTTTCACATTCATTAGCTAGCTTGTTAAGTCAAGTAACTTTTTCAAGAATAAATTTTTATCAGGCATCTTTAACAAGAGATTGTTGTGATGTTTAGACATTAGTCTGTCCAACAGATCTTGAGATGTAGGCTATCCCAGATTACTCAGAGACCATGCTCACTGCCCAGGTTGAGCTGCTGATCACAAGAGCTAGCTATCATTTTACATATTTTGCATAATTTTAACATAATAGGAGACAGATCTAGACTGTAGCATTCAATATGCATCATAGCAAGAATACTAAAAATAAAAACACTGTAAAATATCTGTAGAACAATGCATATATTTTTGCTCTCTGCTGTGCATAAAGACTATTTCACAACCTTACCTAGACTTTAGCTAAAATCAATAAGACAAGCTATGGTAACATTCCTACTGTGATTCCCTTTGTCCACACAACAGTGCAGCTTCTCAGTCCTGTTTGCTAATGTATCAACTCCACTGCCTTTTGCAGAAAGACTGGAGATCTGACCTATTCCCTTAGGAGAACCTCAGCATCATTCCGCTGTTCACTGAGATCCACCTAATAATTTCACTTCAAAGTTCTGCACCAATATTTCTCACCTTGCTCTTGTCCACCTCTCTAATATCCATTGCCCCAAAGAAGTCTGGCAAGAAAACAGGCAATTCAGAATACCAAAGATTTTTGTGCTTCACGGCTTACCCATGCAGAAGAGGGAGTATATTAGGCAGTCATTAGTGTGGTTTGTGTTCAGAAAATATGAGGGAGTTGTTTACAGAAGTATTTTCTCTGCAGCACAGATAAACGGCTGTTTCCTCATATTGGTCTTGTGAAACATCCAGCAAATATTTTATAAGCTAACAAAAGCATTTAAGTTTCCCTAGGTTGTTCCCTACTTCTAACAAAACCATCTAGCCAATTCATTTACAGATCATATACCATTTAGTTGCTTTCACCTTCTAATGCTGAAATTTGAATATTAATCTCTGAGCAAATTCAAAGCAGAAATAGCATATTTTGAAATTCAGTCTCCAAGAAGATGTCGCCCTGCTAATCTCAAAGGATTGGCATAGCAATTTCACCACATTTTCTAAAAAATCCATACAGATTTAAGGTCAAGTTCTGGATTTAATTGAAGTAACCTTTTGTACAATCTAGCTTTAATGAAGTGCAATGAAGTTAAAGTCCATAGGGGCCATTAATCTGAAACACTCCATTAAAACAACTACAAGGGGAGTTTTTAATAAACAGTGTGAACTAATGCCCATGTGGAAAGGTAATTGAGAGGGAACTGGTGTCTGGGCCAGATTGTTATTAAATCCTTATCACAGGTAAAGCTGAAACCCCAAATGGCAAGCTGCCATGTGATTTATGGTGCCCTTCCCTTCCCAGCCTTAAAGAAAAGGCTATGTTTAATAATAAAAAAATCCTGTAACTAAGCTATAAAATAACCCAGCAATTACTTAGAATAATTTATACAGTGCAATACACTGACCTTGCTCTAAGCATAAAGTCTACAAAATAACTTCTGTAATAAAACTGTGAACTACTAAAAGGACTAAGAGTTTAACCATTTTTATTGTGTAGAACCTGAGGGTAATATAAATACATGCTACATTTCTAATAGGAGAGTTTACAAAAATTCAAAACTTTTTAATCTTAAATAAAGCTGTTCTGAAGTCTGATAGGGTTTTGCCACATCACAGGAATGGCTTCTGTCATATTTCACAACACTGTAGCAAGGCACTAAGTCCACTTTCTGACACATTATACACTTGTCACCTGAGCTCTGTGCAAGTCTAGTCCTCTAGGAAACAACACAGAGGGACAGAAGCCTGCAGCAGTGCTCAACTTGCAGAGCAGAACAGCCTGTGCTTCAGAGTACCAAGAAAATACTGTGATTAAGCTCTTAAAAGCTATATGCAGATATTCACTCTGATTTTTTAAAGTAGTTTTTGCCCTAAAATCCATAAACTTGTCCGGATGCGCGTTTTAGTATTAATTAAAACATTTTAATAAATACTATTATTTTTGTCAGCATATAAAAAAATATAACAAAATGTCTGTTAAAGTCTTTTCCAAAAAAAAAAAAAAAAAGACAAAATTAGAGATGACTAGCAAATCAAAAGTGATAAAAACAGTGATATCAAGAAATAAAGAGGGAAATTCAAAAAATTGAAAAAAAATCATCACATTTAAAAAGACTGTTTTTGAAGTGTTGTTCAGATTACACTATTTATTTTTAATTTTATGTGTACCTTTTTACATCTTTGAATTTTGCTTCATTTTATTTATTTATTCTGTATTTTGTTGTTTCATATGCCTTGCTTTGGTTTCCCTGTATTTCAACTGATTAGGAAAGGACAAACAATTTGGCTCATATTCAAAGAACACAGTTCTTTAAAGTCAGGACTTTAAAACCTGCCCCCCAAAAGAACTAAGTACAGAAAGGAATTAGACAGGGTAATAATGCTGGCCAAAAGTGCTAAAGGAGAAGAAACAAAGGTTACTTAGAGACCAGGGAGGTGTTTTTCCCCTATTAAGGCTATAATAAAAGACATGGAAACCCTCAAAAATGTAGCATACCAAAGGCAGGACAAAGAGGGCAAAAAAGGATGACTGTCACATGAGAAGACACTTCTGGATTAAAACTGCATAACTACATTTAACAACATTGCGAAATAAATTTCTATGAAAACAGTGAATGGAGATTTCTTCAGAACATAAGTCTGAAAAGCATGGCATCATACAGTTAACTCTAATTGCATCTATTACACTCCTGACTGTCCATATGCCTTTTTCTGTGCTTTAAATGTGTGCATTTTCTGTCTAAATGACAGGACTGGGCTGTGTTTTGTGACTAGACATACAGTAAGCAGAGGATTGCTACAATGTAAGTTTGATGAGGTCAACTCTAATCAAGAGCAGATTACTTCAGTGAAAAAGAAAAGCAACTGCTTTTCTTTCCAGTCTGGCAGTAATCCAGGTTACAGCAGATACCATCCAGAAGGATCTAGGCTATGGAAAACATAACTGAAAGATGGAAATTGTCAACAGGTTTGTATCACTCAGGACAAACAGCTGCCATCTTGATTAATTGGATCTGGATTAATTTGGCAATGAGCCTACTCTTACACTCAGCTTCAAGTCAGCTGTGTTTTCACCATTACAGCTGCATTGAAGAGGTGCCTGGCAAAGTGGTGCCTGTGATTTCAGAAAAGAAGTAAGAACACCGAGAAGGCCAATCGTAACATCCGGATTTAACTACTCAGAAAACACGTCTGTCAACTTATTCACAGGAGCCAGTCCATTTCCAGTAGCTTAACATGTGCTATCTTTTCTGACTTTTCCCCAAAACACATTTTAACACTCTATCATGGAAAGAAATAAGATTCTTTCACAGAAGTTTATCTTGTTATGAGGGTGCATGTGTATGTTACAAACGCTATAAGCAAATCTGCACTTGTTTCTGTTTGTTGACACCTGAAAAAAAGAGTCAATAAATACACTAAATGGAAACTCTGGGTTGTTACCAGTGTAATTTTACACTTGCTCATAAGGGGGTGAGAGATTCCCATGTCTTTGTGCTTTATTTTAAAAACAGAAATATCATTCAGTTAGGTCTTGGCAAGTGGAAAACTGTCATTTTAATACGGGTACAAGTGAAAGCTCTGCTTAAAAGCCCTGGAAAGCAATGGATTTCAGCACCTGACTAAAGTTAAATACATTACTTTAGAACGTTATTGAATAAGGATGAATTGAAATATGTGGCTTTGCTGAACTGTGGCCTGGAAAAGAATATTTTCAGCTCCCACCTTATGATTTTTCCAATGATAAATCTAAAGATAAAGCAATTCCAAACAATTAAATGTGCTCAACTGTACTGGTCTCATTCCTCCACCAGCTGGTGCTTATATTTCAGTAGAGCCACTCCACAGTTTGCAGAAGCTCAGTGCCTGCCTCAACATTTGATTAAGAAGATTCCCACTCAGCAAAGGATAGGGAAAAAAACATATTGATGTCTTTATACACGACTGAGCTGCATTTAATAAAGAAATACCCTATAAAATAGGGATCTTTGGTCAGCATAACCTATTAGTGAAAACTGCCTGAAGTTTTTTTCTTGTAATTTCAGAAAATATTAATTAAACTTTTTAAAAAAGAAAACAACCTTCAGTCATTTACAAGTTTTAAGAGACTAACACAAAAAGTTACAATTCATTTAGACTAGAGGATTTCAGTGTGGAATTCTAAGCTTATATTTTAGAATGAAAAACCAGAGTTCTCTGCCAAATAGGAAATTCATTTGTTCCTTAGCATGGCCTCCTCACTACATGTTGTCCTTACATGCTTATTACTTTCTTCCTGTGAGGAGGAAGCACTCCTACTTCCTCCTACTTCCACAGAACCTCTCCAGCACTGACACAACTCCAATTGGTGATGGCCAGGTGACCAACTAGTCCATGTGCTGCTGTTTGAAAATGTATCTGAGGAAAAACAGTTACTTTCTCTTCAGAGGTGGAAGACTTATTTGGGATACTGTCAGGAAATTGGCCTTATGTTGTTTACTAATGGAATACTGCCAATTTCAGCACCATTTCCTTGATGAGCAATTATCAATCAAATCAGCATTTTCTGACAGTTGTCTTCAAAGGGAAAAACTAAACTACCATCCTAGCTTTGCCTAAACTTATCAAAAGGCATTTCCTGATGGCTACAAGTAGTATGACTCTATCTGCATGGATACACATACACAAAACCCCATACATCTGTATATCCAAAACATCCTAAAAAATGTTTCATAATAGTGTCCATATGTATATGCATCCATACAAACAAAATATACAAACATTTATTTATTTTAGCTTTAAAAAGGTATGTTACTGCTGAGCTTAAAGCAAACAACAGGTTCCTGAAAAATAACACCTATTCAGAAAAGAACACATTGACTATCCAGATATCTGCTTTTCTGCAATTGCATTTCCCCCCGGTATACACAATTTTTAACATACAAAATTCACTGCCCCTTAACACAAGGAAAATTGTCCATTGGTCCATTTCTGCAGAGAGATTGGCCTCTCTGAAATGGTTAAGACAAAATATGAAAATAACATTTAATTTTCCGGCAATCTGCAAAATTGTTCTTTGAACCTACTTGCAGAATTCAAAAGTTGTTTTATTCTAGGGGGATGTCCCAGCTGAAGCAAGCCTGCCTCATGCAATTCATTTTCTGCAAGCTGCTTTACATGAGTGATGGATGTCTTCTACTTTCCCACTGTCGTGTGAAGGAGTTAGATCCTCAGATAAATCCCAACCAAGGATTTCATTGACCTCACAGTATATTTTATGCAGTATAGTTCCAGAAATGTGTGATGTCTGCAAATACATGCTCATGCTGGCCAGTAATGCATTTTCAGAATAAAAAAGCAAAACAGGGAAAAGGAAAAAGAAAACTTTATCTTTACTGCCCTCTTCAGGCTGTGTTAACTCAGTTTGTTAAACAACATTTGTCAATGCATCACTTCCTTAGAGTCTTATTGAAATTTCACCCTGTTCACCTTACAGAAAAGAAGTTGTCTTACTTGGGCTGATAATGAAGTGCGAATGTATGGGTGTATGAAACTCAAACAAAACAAAACAAAAAAAAACTTTCTGATAGCTTTATTAGGAAAATCGTCATATGAAGCTGTCACAGTTGCAAGTATGCTTCCTTATAGTACTGTTTTTCCATTGCCCGAATCCCTCTACTTCTTAATTTTAGGTTCTCTCACTTAATACTCATAACTTCTTCAAATGAAAGTCATCTCATAGTTCTCAGATTATTGCTTACTCTGATTCAGTGGTTAGATACAAATGGTGAACTACTCATTACTTTGAACTAATTTCTGAGCAATCCATTCACCCAATTTCATTAAAAAGAGATGATTCATGATTTATAGTATTTTAAATGTCATGATTATTTTTATTAATTTTCTTGAAAACCATTATATTTTTACTTCCCTAGAGTATTTCAGAAATTGATAATAAAATCTCAATAGCAGCCATATAAAAATGTAACAGCAAACTATCTTGTGCATAAAGTGTTGGTCTTTATCTTACTCGTAGCACATAAGGTGAAATTCTAAGTGGCTTGCCTACTGAATTCAACATGGCTGAGATTAAACATCCAGCCTTTACATTTCTTCTGTGAATACAGCCACATCTTCTGAGGTCTCACTAACACTCCAAGTGTGATATCACAGTGTTCAGGTTTATGACTGTAAGCAATAATGTTCTATCTTTTCTGTTTGTATGAAATGCAGAAGTAAAATATCATATTATCAAATTGTTTGTAACAAGGAAATAGCACACAGAACAAAAGCTTTTCCAATGACTGCAAACATAATTACACAACAATTCAGAGTTTAAACCAAGTGTGTATTTGCTTATAAACATTAAGGCTACAAGTATGGCGAAGGTTTGATTTGTGTTACTACATAAGCTTGAGTTTTGTTTATGGCACGTCCTAATCAAAATAAAATTTTTGACACTATTTGGAGGACAGGAGGATTAAAAAGTCATAGTGAGGGAGGAGTTTGAGAAAGCAAGAAGTTCCTTTATTACTTTGTTCAAGTTTTCCAGCATTTCTCTCTGTATAAACTAGTCTTGTTAGACCAGGACCAGTAAAGTATTGAACTTTAGGTATATAATTGAGATTAATTAATTGAACGAAGTCCTATAACCCTCTGATTCGCTAAAAAGGATTAAAATATAATTACTGTCATATTTGCAAAGACAGTTTGTGCAAATAATTGCACACAATCAAGTTCCTCAATTCAGATTTTTTGATACCTGTATTTTCACTTTGACAAGTTAAACGCTGACTGAAGAAGAAAATTAGCAGATGAGGCTGAAACAGTTAAAAAGAAGAAACAGCAGTGGGTTATTATGTTTGTTATCATGAAGCTCCTGACAAAAAAAAATTATCATCCATAATGTATATTACCACATGTGCAAGTGTTTATACATATTTCATAGTCACTGAATTTCTCTTTTGCTGTTTTAATTCAGTTTCCAAGACTTGCCAGACAAGAAAACACAAATAGGACTTTATTTGATCTGATTAGACTAGAATGGTAAGTTTGATTTTTTTCCAAAGTTTGTTAACATTTGACTTGAAATGTGTCAAAGCAACCTCCATCTCTTTTATTTCTATCAAGCTGTCCCAGTGTCCAAATTTCCAGGTTCCCCAGTTGCCATGTGTTTCAAGTATATTTTTTCTTTTTGGTTTTTAACTTGCACTGACTAATCTAGTACTCAGAATGATTTTGCATTTGGCTGTAACTTACTTTAATGGAAAGCTAAGAATTTACATGATCAGGAAGGAACGTTATTTTCTACAATTGAAGCATGCAGATCAATATGATAACATCTTTGGCATTGTAACAGATCACTAATCACCACAGTATTTGTTCCTGCAGTGATGCTAACAGTAATATGAGCATGTTATACGCTGAAAAATAAGCATATTTTGTATATTTCAATTGTAGACTACTGCTAGATTGTAGGATTCTATAATACAGATTTTGAAAAACTGAAAGTTTGAAAGGTTATCTGCTCTTTCGAGCGAATACAGGTTAATTTATCCCTAGTATTTTTTCCCATATAATCTTGCTTCAAAAAGAAACCAAGTAGAGTTTATACTAAATATTAGATCAGACAACATTAACTTTTATTCCCCTTCACATCTACAAAGTCATCATCTTTGGCTTAAGGTAGTGACATACTAATAAACACTGCTAAACATATTTTCAAAACTCTGTAATGAGCTTAGAATTTCTTTCTAAATTGAATGGGAATGGGTGAGAAAGAACTGGTAAAGAGTAAGTGAATCAGTAATAAGCGTTTAATATTAAATCTCAGGTTTTGATACGTCTTCTTTGGAGACAAAATTTTGTTTACAACTACTAAGAGACAAATCCTTTTCCTCACAGCAACCTTCAGGCTCAGCAGATGGATGACAAGGCAAGGGTACCCCAAGAACAGAATTTGCATTGTAGTCCAAGCTACAACATCAAGGCTCAGGTCTGCAGGACAGCTGCCAGCATGGGGCTTTCTGAGGTGGCCAATGCACTCAATTTCTTCCGTGCCTTAACATCCTCCTTCTCACCAAATCTAAAAGACTGCTGCAGAGCCACGCTTTCTGACACACAGCTTTGGAGATCCTGTCTAACCACACAAGGCCCCAGAAGGCGGGGGGGGGGGGGTGGTCTTGGAGCTTCCTTCCTGGCTCTTAGAGCTGTACTAATCAGGAAATTTGGCACTGAGAGAGAAGCAGAAGAAATCTCACTTCATAAAACAAACTAAGTGAACACAAGGGAAAACTTCCTAAGCAGAAAAATCTGCAATTCTCAAAGAAAAGTTTAGTACTTTTTAGACAGGTAGTACAAGGAAGAAAAAAAAAAATAAAATAAATAAATGCAACATATAAGTTCAAAACTCTGTAAAATAGTGAGTTATTATTTTGATGAGCACCATATAAATTAACCTCCCTTTAATAACTCCATGAAAGTTGTTGACAGAGATTCACCCAATGACTGATGCCAGCACATTTAAGAAAGAAAATGAATTGTTTCAGAAGCAGGCAGACATACTTTCACGATGGCTCATAACTCCTTGTTGACACAGACATAAACATGCCAGAAGCCCTAAGCTTTAAATTTAAAGACTTTCCTGTTTCTAAGACCATGTCTACATAGTGGTATGTAGAGATAACCTGATCTAGCTTCAAATGCATTTATTAGCCAGTTCAACAAGACAGAGCTTAAAGCCTAAATTCTTTTGTTGATCCTAAATCTTGAGGGCAAGCAGTTGTTTTCTTTTTGGTTTTTCTGTCATCTCTTTCATCATTTTTGGGAGCCCAAACTACTCTAATAGCAATATATACAACTGAAATCACAAATACAACAGAAGCAAATGTCGTAAACACAGAAATTCTTTGAGCATAAATTACCCTTTCATGTCAACAAACTTTCCATTATTCAGCTGCAAACTATGTGATTTATTCTTTTCAGACCCAATATGCAGTCCAAAGCAAAAAAATACAGTGTACTTAATGTGAAAAAGAAAGTACTTCCCCCACTCTGGTAGCAATGACATTGTTTGTGAGCTTTTCAACAACAGTCAAACAACAATCACTCCACTATTGGCCATGCCCCTTGAAAAGAAGAAGAGATCAGTGTTTGTCTGACTTCTGAATATCCTCAGAAGTCACTGTGGCACACATACAGCTAATATCAGCTCTTTCATTTCCGCAACGTTCCGATTTAATATCGTGAGCCACCACAATGGTATCATCATTGCAACACATTCTTTACCATTTTTATAAGTCACACTTGTTTTGTGCAAAAGGTTAAGCTTGATACTTGTGGACTTATTTGTAAGATAGGAAAACACATTGAAGGCATTACTGCCTCCTTTAATCCACTGACGTTCCTAGGCCCCTCCCCTTATCACCCTGCTTTTTCACACATCTATCCTCTTTTTCAATTCAACTTTCAGAGAAAAAAACACAAAACTCTTCATACTTTGACATTAACAAACCCCTTTTAACACCTCACACCTCTTCATTTTCCACCACTGCTTTTTCCAACTCAACTAAATGTCACTGGGAACTTCTTGCTGTACTTACTGGATATGCCTTATTGCATTCTCACTAGATGTGCACTCCTAGTAGATATGCCTTGCCACACTTTTCTGATTGCTTTAAGAATAGCCCTTAGCTCAAATGCAACTGATTGTCCAGTGCTTTGAAATAATCAGTCATCATCCCCTCCCAAGCACTGTCTTTTCAGGGCCATTGTATTTCTTTGGTCACTCTAGTCAACTGACTCCACTAACAAGACTATTCTGTTCATACACAGTGACTCCTAGAGCTCTCTTTGAAAATTTCACAGAAACTGCATTCCAGTTTCTACATTTAACTTGCAGAAGTCTCTTCAAATCTAGCTAGCTCCTAACTGACAACTGAGTCTGATATGCACTTCTCAATTTGTATGCTTATTTTTTTTATTATTTTAATTTGAATCTGGGGACGAGAAATAACAATGTCTTTTTCTTCTAAGATCACATTTTCATTACAGAAGTTTTTCAAGTCATCATAGGGGAAACAGTCTATCGATCCGTGTCTATACATATGACACTCCAAAGGACAAGAAATAGAGTAATACTAATTTTCTTACCTCACGTGTGCTTTGAGTCATTTGAAAACACAAGGCTATATTCTAAAATAAGGCAAAGGATTCAGGACAGACAAACTGTTCAAATCCAAGAGCAAAGATTGGGAAGGAAGTGATTAAACTTCAACATTTTAATTAATCTGGCTATTATAATCATTCAACCTGCTGCTTTGGTATCACACAGGACATCCTGCTACTTCCTAACATCCTAAAACAGAAATGTCTGTTCTTTTGCTGGTTTCACATCCCCTTTTGCAGGCCCCTTCTGCTGCTACAACTGACATATCTGACAAGGACTGTTCTAGATTACTCTCTTGTGAAATCCATCTGTCTTATTCCCAAAGAACACTAAGTGCTTTCTGCTTCCGCACTGGGAAAAACACAATAAGTACAATTTCTTCTGTCCTCCTCAGCTACGTAAATGATAAAATGATTGAAACACTGTTTTTACTCACATATGCTTTCAGTTCTGAGATCCAACTTTAAATCCAACATTAAATTTAGGTACTCAGGCATCTCTAGACCCAAATAAAAGGATAAACTACGCTTGTATGTGATTCAACCCTATGCCTTACCTTAACTTTACCTTTAAAATTCTTTGGAGGATGTAGCCTTCTCTAGTCTTCATGAAGCATTTTGGAATGCCAACTATGTCACTAATAATGAACTAGAAAACAAACAACTTTTTTTTCACATTGCTGTTATTTCTACGAGGGGACTGGAAGGTGGATGCATTAACAGAGATAGCTCTCCTTTGCAGTGGATAGTGCCATTCTCAGTTACACGTGGCTTTATACCCAGAAATCCAGTAAAAATATAATCTACTGAAATAAAAACTGTAGAAAAATTTCAACTGAACCAAGAAAGCATAAATACCACCATCAAAAAGCATGTAAGAGATGCATCTGAACACTACAGTTTTCTCTTCAGTATGTCCTTCACCTACTAAAACTTACATTATTTCCCCATTTTCAAAGCTACTTTACTACAGTGAACTAAGAGGTGGCTTTGTTTCTGTATTGAAAAAAAAAATACTTCTGCTGTCCTGTTTAAGAGTGTTTCCTCATACGGATCTCCATTATTTCTATAAGAAGAACATTTTAAAATACACCATAGGCTGACTCACAGAGTAGTTGATGGTAGGTTTCTGTTATGAGCTTAACTTTCTCTTCTAATCTATCACTAAGAAACAAGAAGTTCTAAGACACCTCACCCACTGAGCCATCTCCTGGAGCAGTTGAAATCACAAATACAGAAGACTGACTTGATTTGAGTCATCCTCATGTTTGCATCCATTGCATGTCACTGTGCAAGTGAAAACACCAAATGTCAGTCCATGTGCCCAGCTAGTCTCTACTATGCTTTTGCACATTCCTATTGACAAGCAGACCATGAAATCAAAATGGCTCCCAAAAGATATTTTTTGAATAAGTCTTTGCCTAATTGAAATGAGACTGGTAGAATGAACAAAATACAATGATGGCAGCAGCTTTACCAAAGATGAACAGATGTGTATAACAATCACATTGTAATGAGGAGAGTTTGCGTAAGTTTAAATTGCTTAGGTTCACATTTATTCCCCTTTTGAGTTAATTTTTTAGTTTTGACTACAAATTAGCAAAGAAACTAAGTAAATTCTCCTAGCCATCACAATGATGAAAAATTTATTCCCCAGCCTCAATCCAATGCTCAACAAAGCTCAACTGTGACTCAGTACATTTCATGTAAGTGGAACAAAGCCCAGAATCATCTAAAAGTTACTTGTCCCCAGGTCTTGTCAAACAAGCAGTGTTCCAGTAAATACTAATTTCTGTTGGAAGCACAGGCAAGACGCCTACTTTCAAGTGGTCCTTTTCCACAAAATGTCAGCTACTCACAATGCACAATAATTTTGTTCTGCAAAATGACGTGAACAAAAGGAGCATGTTTACATCCTCAGAAATAAAGCTTTTACAATAATCTGTAATAGAGTAGATTTTTAGTTACAGAACAAATCACGTCTGTACTAAAATGACTCCACTTTAGATTGCATAGTGAACAACTCTGAGCCTGAAATGTATGCTAATGAAATATGGAAAAGTATAATGGATGGCCCATTATCCAAAGAAGAATAAGTGAATGCATGCTCTCAAAAGGTGGGGCCAGTGCTTTTGGGTAGTCGCACATTGAGAGAGTGCCCATTGGGGGGCATTTACAATTTCATATTTGATAATATCCTCGCAGTGTTTCATTAGTTCTGTTCACTTAATTATGACTTGTCTAAAAGATTATCTGTTTTCTATTGTACCAGACTGTTCAAAGAAGCTAGTCATGCAATGCTAAAGGCATATGGCTTTAAAGCTCCAAGCAGTCATTAAAAGGAGTGGAATCCCCCTGGACCTCAGCACAGATTTCAGTGGGCAGGAGTGCAAAGCAATGTTATCAATTTCACATTACTTTTATGCAGAACAGGTGTTGCATTATAAAATAATACTCCTATCAGTGCTGGAGGAAAAATAAACAATGAAGACAAGACAATTATTTCATTTTAGAACAATAGTTTTAAGCAATACAGACAGTTTTGCCACAGTTTGTGGTTATTTTTTTTTTTTTTTACCCCACTCAGTGTTACTGGGAACTCTCTGAGGAAAAAAAAGAATAAAAAAAAAAAGAAAATTTTGCAGGTAAACTCTTTCTCTATGTATTTATCAGGGTCTGCTATCTGTCAGCAAAGAGCTACAATTACAAAACGTAACCCCAACAGATACAGCATAAAGAAATAAGGTTTTGTGGTCACAAACTTGAAATACACTCTATCCCATTTTTTTGTCAATTGAAAACAGTCGGGTCGGGAGTGTCAAATTTTCATTGTGTGCTCAAACAAAAAAAAAAAAAAAAAAAAAAAAAAAAGGAAGATCTTTCTAGT
Organism: Perdix hodgsoniae; assembly: GCA_035772895.1. Classification (NCBI taxonomy): domain Eukaryota; kingdom Metazoa; phylum Chordata; class Aves; order Galliformes; family Phasianidae; genus Perdix; species Perdix hodgsoniae. The sequence continues at coordinate 19,811,710 of JAPSGF010000002.1, read as the reverse complement.
GGTTCACAGAACATTTTTTCCCCACATATAAGAGATGAAAATTAAAACCTGGGGGCCCCAGAAGCAGACGTTGAAATTCCAGTCCCATTACATGATCATTTTATACACTGATTTCAGCAATGACAGTTTAAACACAGAATTTATAAAGCTTCAGCTCGTCCATGTTCCACCACAACAACTTGACATGCAACTTCTCAGAGGAATTCTTGCATGAAGACCATAATCATCAGTCAGCAAAGTATCCACAGGTTGCAAGGGCAAAGACATCCTGTGAATTTCCACACAAAGTATGCAATTCAGAGAGGTTAATAAGCACAGTAGTGTGGAAAAGACCAACGGATCTATTCCTTTATCCTCCTCTACAATTGCTGCTCTCTCCATGGACTGTACTGCTCACTCCTTTCATCATTTGTTAGGAATGGGAGAATTGCTATCTGACGGTACTACAGTAGAAAAGGAGCAGCTGACAGAAAACAATGCTGGTCCTGGGGCACTCACAGGAAGCCTCTGAGACCAGAGAACAGTGCAGGCAGGAAGGTGTCGAGTCTGTAATTCAATTTTTCTCATTTTCATTTGTCTTAATTGACTGCTTCATTAATGGAACTCTGATTTAAAAATCCATTAGGACTAGGCTTTCTCTTCAGAGAAACTTTCATACTTTAGGGTTTAAGTCCAAACTTTAACAATTAAGATTAATTTGGGTATTGTGGTAACCAGTACAACAGAATACTCATCCAACAACCACATTATCCTTAATTGTTTCCTTCACAATATTTTTCAGGTGAATTGAAGTCCTACATTTTTTACGTGTCTTTACGGAACAAACAAAACAACCTCTCTTCTAACTGTAGAGCAAATACTATGCATTTTGTAACTCTTTCATTTTCCTGAATGCTTTGACCCCAAGAGGGTCATTTGTATTCATTTATCTTTGTAATGAGCATGCACATTACAGGTTAGTTTAGCGCTGTAACAAAGAAAGGTAGGTAATCAATGACATCATCTCTTCCTTTTCCATATATATGAGAATTTCCTAAGGTTATCTTTTCCTTTTCTGACAGGGCTCAAAGGTCCTCTTCAGTAATAAAAATGAAATCAAAATTTTAATTAAAAGATCTGGGTTTTTTTTTGTTTGTTTTTATTATTCAACAAACAGCTGTGAGCAGGAAGACTCATATGCACATCCTTCTGTATAATTTTTTGTACAGTTCTGACATCAAGCTTTCACTTTTTTTTTTCCAATGGGAAATCCCAAGCTGGGAAATCTCTAATAATAACAGACAAACAAAAGCACTCTGTTGCCTAAATAATACTGCCCCTAAATCTTACTTGTCTTTTCAGACCTTTTTGAAAAAAAACCTTCTATGTGTACCTGCAACGAGTGAAAAGGTTGGTAGGCTGCAGAAACACTACCTCTGAGGAATATCTGTCATAACCCAGATGTGAAGTCATCCCTGTTTGCTTGACTTCCAGAAAACATGACAAAAATCTTAGAAAAAACTTCAAAAGTACAATCACTACACTGCCTTCTGACAATTCCTTATCTGACTGCATTTTTACATTAAAGAAATTGAATTAAAGCAGTACTGCGGTTGAAAGAAAAAACCCACCACACTGACATTTAGATAGTTAAATTTAGCAGGTTTTTTTTTTCTTTGATCATCTGTCACCTGCCTGAAGGTGATATACTGTTAAATACTCCTGGCCAAAAGCAGTTCTTGGAAAAAGATAGTATCCCTGCAAGAGTAAGTAGCAAGGGGGATTGATCATAATGCAGTACCTTGATCTGTACCTCTGAGAAATCAAATTTTCTTCCTTAACAGTAACCACAACAGTAACCACCATAAAAATGTCTCCTGAATGTTTTTAATGTCCTCTACCAACTAAGACTTTCTAATAACATTGCCAGTATTTGGATATGTAGTGAGAGACAAAAAGTTACAAGTAAATGTGAGAAACTATTAAAATTAAATTTGTTTCCACAAGCATATTACATAGAGCTACTAAAAGCTCTTGAAGGAAAGTGATTAGAGTTAATTTTCAAGTCAGCAAGAGCTCAAGCTAACACAGTAAAAACCTGATCCAAAGGCACACTGGTGTCCATCGGAAGACTGATGAAGCTCTGCAAGTTCTAAGGGCAAAGATGAGACCAGTCCATGGGTCAGGGAATTAAGAGGGAAACAAAATATTGAAATGGTAGCTAAGACTTGATGGGAATTTATCAGCTATTCTGCAGTAACCATCACAAAAAATAGAAAGTTCTTCTCCCTGTAGCAAAATTAAAATAGCTTGCCTGCCCTTCAGTGATGAGCCATTTATTTACATTTGTTACAGGTACATAAGAAAGAGCTGCCACGAAACAAATGATAAGTTGCCAAATCACCCATGGTTTACTATATATTAATCCATTTAAATATTCTTCCTTTCCAGTATTTTGTTTGACTTCACTAATCACAAACAAAGCAGAAAATTCTAGTGTAATGTCAATAGGTGCTGCAGGACTTATGACTGAAAGAAAACAGGCTAGACAGGTTAACTACCATTTCAGCAATTAGGAGCAAAATACATTGATTGAGAATAAAGTAAGATTTTTTTTATATGATCAGTTTTGACTCTCATTTGCCTTTTCATTGGCATCTGAAAGTTTCTCCTTTCTTCCTCATCAAAAACCTGGCTTGGAATACCCAGTAAGCTTTAATCAAAAAGCAGGAAAACATGGTTAGCCAGGAGCTGAAGAAGAATCTCACTGTCCTTGTTTCCAGAGGGTTTTGCACAGGGTCCTGCCATGGTTTCAGATGTCATTGGACCCATAACCTTCAAAGTTTTCTTTGACAGGTACTATTAGTTATTTTTCTTTCATGAGACATAAAGAGCTTCACAAATATGATTCCCAGCAGAATTAAGCCTGAGGCTTCAGAAGCACCACTCAAAAAGTATGTGTTTCAAAATGCTTGGGAACAAAATAACTCTCCTACACTCTCAAGCTCTAAATGAAGAAGTTCCCAATATCATCTATGTGCCAATGCTAGAAGGCTGTAATTGATGTGATGATTAATCACATCAGTCACAGGGAAGATCTGGAATCTTACCTTAATTCTACCTCATGGAAGTCATGTAAATCATGTGCAAGGAATGATAAACAGATTTTAAGGTTCAGATTTATATGTCGTGCCAATCCTGGATATTCAGCAGATCACTACGTAATTTTAGTTCACCAGATATTTTTAACAGAGATTAAAGAAATATTCAATCAAACTCTCTAAACTAACTGAGAAAAAAGTGATTCTATCTTGACTCCAGATATAAACATCTCTGAGGTATCAGCACTAGTATTTCCTAGTGAAAAATAGCAGTGAGCAAGGATCTAGTACCCTTCCTGCACAAACACTGCTATTCCAAAAGCTATTTCCCTGAATTATGAGAGAAAAAAACAAAACTAACCCCCGTTACAGAGAACCACAGCCCCTTCCCACAGTGTCAAAATACCCTTCACTACAGCAAATTCTCATTGTACATTTTTTTCCCCAAGATATTTCAATATTTCTGCATGTGAGTTATATACATGCAGTCCCACCAAACTATTGGATTACTAAAAATCAATTTATTGTGGGATTACTTAAATACTATACTATGTACCCAGTAACTATCTGCACAGTGTGTGTGCGATGGCCTGACTTGAGTGAAGTCAGCTCAAAAGGCACCTGCACAAAGCTTTTCAATGCAACTGCAATAAATGTTACTGGATGTGGCAAATCTTATAAAAATTAAATAATGTCATGCTTTATAAGCATTTCATTCAATGTGACTAAACACATGGATAGCATTGAGGATGATATTTCACTTTTTCCATGTGCAGATTTAATACTGCAGAAATATTTGAGTCCCCTACTGCTAATTTTCCACCATGTGGTAACTATTTAGTTGTTTTTTTAAAAAAAGTTACTGAATTACAGCATTGAATTACAGAGCATAGCAACTACCAGTGGGCGTTGGGTCTACGTAGGTCTCTCTAGCTTAGCACAGGGTCACATATACTGGCATTAAATCACACCAGTATTCCTACACTGAACTGGTTAGGTTAACAGAGGAATGAACATGCTAGTTTGCAAAATTGCATGCTTATGTACTTCTAAAAATAGAGAATATTAATGTCAGATTTGATTGATGTGACTCCATCAGGTTCCTGCCATTTTAGTACACCTGTGACAATAACATACTGTACGGGGGTATATATGATGCTGGTGGAAAGCCCTGTTAGCATACATAGCTCAATTAAATCAAGTTAGTCTCATTTATACAGCTGTGCAAGGCCAGATGTAAACTGAGAAGCGTCCCTCAATGTTGTGGTCGAAGCATTCACAGTACTGAAATCATGGAAAAAGTATGTTTTTTCTGTCTCTCTCACAGGTTAGTTCATGTTAGTCATTTATTTTGGAGAAAGAGGATAAACAAAGGCAGAGATCACAAGCAGTTTATTCCTTCACTATGAGTAAAAAAGATAATTTCTAGTTTAAAGATTTAAATAAAGATGATTTTTCTCTATGCACCTGTGCTTCATCACATAAATATTTCTCTTACAAAACCAACAAAAGATCTGTGAAAGCTCACGTACCCCAAAGGTGCATAGAAATATAATGCCTTATGGAAAATTAGCAACTCTCAAAATAAGTTAGAAAATATGAATTTGGATGCTTTACTTCCTTACTTACCACTTCCCTTACCAGTCTTCACATCCCACTCTTGTATTTTGATATAGCACTCACAACAGATCAAAGTACTGTTAAGACTGAAACAATGTCAAATTCTTACAGTGTGTGCATGAAGATATTTCCTGTCCTTTCCAGAAGAATCAGTGGTAACTAATGTGGTCTTAGCCAAGTTTAATTAGTTCACTGCTACTCATTGTCCAGCAGTATTGAGTGGAGTCTCTAGTTCACAATGTTCATAAAACACACAGATAGTAGAAGACTGAGCAGATAACAGAGTATGTTGCAGTATATGCCATAGTCCTTCCTCCGGACATTCCACAGAATAACTGTATATACATCAAAACTCACAGAAAGTGGTTACAGCACACATCCATCAAAACTCCCTGTACGATTAGTAGGAACAGTACAGGCATGGATGGAAGTAGACCTTCCTATGGAAAATGACACCCAAGATAAAAGATGGTAGAATTTCAAAGCAGGAATGAAGGAGATGGCTATGGGGAATATCTTTTGTCCAAAGTTGGTACTTGCGTGTACTTTGCTAGAGAGTATTATGTATATTCACAGCACCTTCATAAGCATTTTACTAATATTTTTAGCTTCAATTCACATTTTATTCTATTTTACCTTAGCATTCTTGTTCACAAAAGAAGCCTTTTAACTATTAAACTGCATATAAACTATTGGAAGAGCCAGACAGCAACAGTCAGGACTTTATGCTTTTTTCCTCTGTGTGTCTGACATCAGACATGAGCAGCAATTTCCCAGACTAATCATTTTTTTCAGCATGAAGCAAACCCAAGACCAGAGCGCATTTTTAAAATATTAATTAGATAGTATAACTACAACTGCTTTGACAATGAACAATACTTACTCTTCTTTTGTTAGTAATGCTAAGCTCCCATGAGCTCATTAACAACCCTCATCTAGACAATCATTTAAGCATTATGCCTGATGAACAGGACATGGGTCAGTGAATTAGCAACTAGTCTTTCTCTAAGACATCAATCCGCAGTTACAGCACGGACTTGTCAGAACAAGTCCAAGATGAACATACACAGAATCTGCAACTGCCAATTGCTCAAAAAGTACATTCCTTCATCTGTTGTCTCCACTATGTTGTTTCGTCCGCTCTGTTCCAGTCTCAAATATTTCAAAATTTCACAAAATACAGAATACGGATTGCATACTGTGTATGTATTAGTAAGTAGTTTCTGCAAAGAAAGGCTTATTTTTCAATACAAACATAACACCGTTTGTAATATGTTTTATATGACAGAAATGGTTGAAAGCCTTAAAATAACCATTACAAAAGGAGAAAACTTCCATACATTACTTGTATTATAACACAAAAGTAGTTTATTAGTACCCAAAGAATTACATCTCTGCAGGAGGTTAATACCATTCTCTTTCTGCTGTTAACATGATAATCTTTCCCAGGACTTCAAAGCTTGTCCTTGCGTCTTATGGAGGACAAAGCTTGTTATAGGTGAAGGGAACTGACAGAAGAAATGAGGGAGGAAAGGAAAAAAAAGTATTTCAATACTTTGAGATCAGATTAGAGCACAGACATACCATCTAACACAGAGAAATTAATGTTTCTGCATATGCTCCTGCATATATGCACGTATCTTGTTTCCTGCATCCTGTATGTAAATAATTGCCTGTTTATTAGCATTGTAAAGTTACTTTCATCATAACTGAGAAGGCAATCATATTCTCTCATTTCAATTGTTGTCTCCCACAGAACGCATCAACGACAAGGAGTTCAGAGATGTTGAGCTCAAAGGCATACAACTTACAGGAACTGCAATCAGACTTGCTGTAAGAATGAAAAAATGCTAACAGAACTAACTTATCTCTGTATGAGAATAGTTTTTCTCTACAACACCAGAAGCAATATTTATTTCTGTGAGATAGAGGAGGCGGATGCACCTGCAATCATGTACAGCACAAACAACAGATGCTTTAAAAACTACAAAAGAATCTCACTGATCCAGCAGGACCAGACAGCCAGGACCTGTGGCACCCTCGCCATCCAGTATTGAGCCAAAGCAGCCAACTGTGCTGAGCAACATGATAGTTGGAACCAGAACCACACAGACTCCGAGCAGAGCTGAAAAGATGGCACAGTACTTTCGCAGTGACACTATGCTACTGGAGTTCCTGTGGCTTTATTTCATCTGGTTGAATCGTTATTTTCCTCACCAAACATCTGTTTTATCATCTTTCCCTCTGCTTATGCATTCATGCTGGTATACTGTTGATATGGGAGCACTCACAGTGAAATTAGATACTGAGCAGCTTCTGAACATCCTTCTTAAATCATTTCCTGGCATTACTGGATGACCTGCCTACAACACAGATCTAATGGCAAAAGCAGCTACTGCTTTCTGTTTATTTTTCTCTGATGCTTATCAGAGAAGAGAGCTAGAAAGCACTTATTCTGTCTGGTAGCTATGTTTTAAAAAAAAAAAACAAAAAAAAACCAACCCTGCTATAGAAAAAAGATTAACTACAGTTATCAAAAGTACAGTGATAAGAACCTTGTACCTATAAGCATGCTCATCAATACACAGAACAGAAGTTTAAACCAAATCTAAAACCTTCATCATTCTCTCTTCATAGACTTAGAATCTGTTTTCACATTTGCATTTTTTTCCCCCGCAGAGATTACTCCAAAAGTGAGTCTACCCTCAATGTCTGACAAAATATCCTTGCAGGAGAGAATGATACAGCCCATCTGGCCAGGCACCAGGTGTAGGCTAATCTCTGTTGTTCAGCTACTGAACTTGTTAGCACAAATTATGCTGAGCCCAGTTCTGTTAGCTCCCATTCAAACAAGAGCCTTAATCTTTAGCAGAACTTTTTCCATAGAAAAGACTCAACTCCACCTCTACTCCCAAACACCTACCTGTGCTTTGAGACAAACTGACGGAAAAGCAGGGGATGGGGAAAAGTGCTGCGAAAGGGAAGGAAGCAACGTAAAAGAAAAAAAAAGAAAAAAGGGAGAGATTATAACAATTGGTCTTGTTAACAAGAGTTGTCAGATAGCAGCTTTGTGCTTGTTTAAAGTGCCAGAGACAAGAAATCTGAATGTTTGCATTGTTTTTTGGGGAAAAAAAGACACAGTACTGAGAAGTGTTTAGATGTCCCTGACACGTAAACCTAAACTTTGCAGTTTAAAGACAGATTGCTTTGATTCCTAGTGGCATTACCCTGCCACGTTTAAAGATCAGAGGGGCATGTGAAGCTGTGTGATTGCTGGTATATTCACTACATGTGAAAAACTAACTACAAAGCAAAAATAAGGACAATCACTGAATTTTTCAGTGTAATAGGAGTGCTGCCTCTGTCCCTTTTCAGATAGGCTAAAGACTCAGAACAGGAAAGCGATCAGTAAAAAGCTGAGCTCTCTCATAATTCTTATCTGATTTTTTTTCTGCGCACTGCTGCATTGCTCTTCCATGCTTCTCACCCCCTCAAGTGTTGTCAATCCTTACACACCCAATAAAACAGTGGGAATAAACACGTGAGAAGAGTAACAAAATAGGGGACACAGTACAAATCTGTCAGGGAGAAGCTGAGAAACCAGGGGTAAAAACTGCTTTGAAACTTTTAAATACTGCAGGGAAATAGAAGTAGTTCTTGGATTTTTTTTCTTCTGCAGTATCCTATTACACTCCATTGAAAGTGTTACATTTTTATCTATTGTATCACTGCAGTTCTACCAGCGGATTTCTCTATAATATACATTGCTCAATGAGTAGACTACTGTTATTGGCTTGACATTTGCTCTCTGAAGAGCAAATTGAAGTGGATTCCATTAACTGTAATCACTACACAGGGGGGAAAAAAAACTCAAAAGAATTATGTATGTCAGTTTCTCTATTGCACAACTAAAGAGGTGGCCTCTTTGGAACTGATTTCCCACATTAAAAGTGTGGAAGCTTTATGTTATGGTCAAAGTTACAAGGCCACTGTGACATTTAAGAAGCTTTACTACACACTGGCTCTGTACATAAAGAAGTGACCTTCACTCCCACTGTTTTCAGTTTTCAAGTATCATTGATTAATATAGATTTACAAAATCTAATGTCAGTGGTGAAATTGTGTGGAAATTCACATAAAAAATAGTCTAAGTATGCATAAATATGATAAAAACATCAAGAACAGAACTTCTACAGTATTTTACATGTAGCAGTCCTAAAATTTGCAAGAATTGATTAACTTCCAAAATATTCCTAATCCAGTAAAAATGTAAGAGAATAATAAAAAGTAATATTGCTTTGCTATATATATATATTACATATATATATAATTTGCTAGCAAGGCTGAACTGTAGTTTCTATACATCTGAAAATTGGTGCATACTATTTGTACATATAAAATGTGCATATATATTTGTACTAGAATACAAATATTAAAGTTAAAATGCTATAGGAATAAGCGTTTGCATACTTACAGAAATATTTTTCTATCAAGTATAACTATGTCTGCACACATATACATATACAGCAGCACCTCACTCCCTATTAGTCAGGACTTGTTTTATCTTGCTTTTTATAATCAGTGACCTAGTGTCATCTATTCCTTGCTGTTTCAATATTAGCCTCCCAGAAAACAATGCAAAAAAAAAAAACAACAAAAAAAAAACCACTTGCTTGGGAATTTCAAGACCAGACTTCCAATTCTTTTTTCAGAAGAACTTAAAAATATTGAAGTTTAAAAATTTCCATGTTGTATTTTTGAACTTATTTCTTGCAAAAATACTCTTTCATATTTTCAGTGCAATAAATACTACTATATACATTGTTTGACCTCCCCTCTGCATACAAGCACATGCTTATTTGATCTACAGCTACTATCCATGTTTTCACAGAAAAGAAAGTTCTTTAAGGGCTCCTCTTGTAAGCAAAGGTCACATCAGTCTCCTTTACAATTTACACTTCTATAAAAACACCCAGTCAGAGGAAACATTGGACATTCAGTCATTATCTCCTTTTATACTTCAAGCAGCAAATCTCATTCTACTCTTTCCCCTTTTCCATTTAGTTATATCTTCAGCAGAGGTTTGCTTTTCTCCAAGTCAAGCACACCTTGGAAAGGAGTTACTCTAAGCACAGAAAAGGGTGTTTTTGCTTCAGCTAAATAAGTAAATAAATTGAACTCTTCTCCCCTTTGTGTTTGTCATATGTACTCTGGTATAGAATTTGCATAAAATCATCCCCTACATAAATTTACTGAATGCATACACCTGCATGCATTTACATGCACACATTCGCTGCCACACCACACATTAAAAGCAACATCTCAAGCTAAACATCATAACTTGCCTTTTGTTTCCTTTCTGAGTCAAGCAGTAAATTACACTTAAGCAAAAAATAGCAGGGTGTAGCAGTAGGCTGCTGTGAAAATGAATGATTTGGAAGCAATTGCTGCTTTAGCTTGGTTTCTTGAGTGCTGCTTTTTAAGAGATCTCTGAAAGATGATGATAAGCTGAATAGCCTCTCTCCAACTGCAAGGGAAGAAACTCAGTATAATTTGCACATCATTCAAGTAGCAGAATTTTTTCCATGTACCAAAAGTTGACATGAAGGAGTTGGATAAAGGAGAGCAGGCCTTCAATGATACACAGAGCTAGCCACAATCAGGTTGTGAGCCACAATATCACAATATTAACCTTCTAATAGAGGTACTGCTCACTCTCTGAAAAAGATTGTGAGCATATGATCAAGTTACTACAAGATAAATTGGTTTGTAGACTTAAAGCGAATGAAAGAAACTCCACAGTGATACTCCATTATTAATGTAGTCATACTCCAAGGTCCACGCTTTACATCTGATCTCCCAGTGGAAAAATAATATACAAGCTACAAGGTACAACCACAACAGCTCATCTCCATGCCTACGTGTACAAAAAATTACCTTTCTTGTTTGGTTCAGAGACATTCATATGTAGAAACAGAGAGCCCCCAGCTGTTCTTGTTTCAGTTAAGACAATTGTTTTCATCAGAGTGTCTGGTATGGTGCTATGTTTTGGTTCTAGGAGAAAAACAACGCTGATATCACACTGATTTTATAGTTACTGCTAAGAAGTGCAGTACAGAGCCAAGACCATTCTCAGCAAAGGGACCAAAGAGCTGGGAGGAACGGGATTAAGACAGCTGAAAAATTGGAAAAAAAAAACAAACCTCTCAAACCATATGAGATCCTGTGGAAGGAGTTTTGAAGGGGGTGGGAATTCATCTCTCTTTACCACTGGTTGAGGGGCTAGCTGGGCATCAGCTGGAGGGTGCTGAGCAATTGCTTGTGCACCACTTCAGTTATATACATTTACGTTGTTATAATTAACATCCCTTACTAAGACATAGAAAAAGAAAATAGTTTTATCTCAACTCACAAGTTCCACCTTTGTTTTATAAATTATTATTATCTTTTCAATTCCACTGGAAAATGGGGGAGTGAGCAAAAAACTGTACTGTGCTAAGCCACCTGCCGGGTTAAACCACAACAAGAGCCCTCCTGTGATCTATTCCATTGCCCGTGCAGCTTCCTGAAATGGTTTAATTACATGCCCCTGGGAGATTCTAACATCAATTAACTGAAATTGTTCTACAAAAGTAAACAATAGGCAAAATCCTGTTCAAATTATTCTAAACTGTTTGAATATTTGATCCTGAATGAGTGGTGAGAGCATATTTTCCAGGCCCTTCTGTGCAACTCTCAGGAGTCAAATCCAAAGACGAGCTGATACAAGCCCCAGTTGTAGAGCTGTCACTTAGTAGTCAAAAAGCAGCAGTTCATGCTTTCAGCTCTGAAAATCCTATTATCATTCCTTTCTGTTGGTCCAGAGCTGATTATCAACCAAAGCAAGCAGTATTTGGCCCACAGCATGCTCCATTTTGAGAGCACGCAGCAGGGATTGCCAGTATAAGCAAACGCTGGCAATGTTTAACACCAACAGAAATGCTCTGCTACATATGCTATGGGACTGTCCAAATCCCTGGCAGAAAATAAAGCGCCAGTTCTTAAGTAACCAAAGACTTAGAAATTCCACATGTTTATTTTAGAAGCTCTAACTGTGCTCCCAAGAATAGCCACAGCACTAAACAAAGGTTGTTCTAAGGATAATTCGGTGCCAAAAGATAATCCCTTATCAAACAGAAAATCAACAGGAGACAATTTCTCAGATTAATTGCAAGAATTATTTAAAGACTGAAAATTTCAGTCTTTAAGCGAAATCTCATTCCTTCCATAGTCCTGGATTACTTTTATTAAAGACCAAACCTTCCTCACTTTATCACACAAGTGTCTGCTGGCACTGGCTGTAAATCAGGAACTCAGAAGAAAAGCTGAATCTTTATCATGTTTACTGAGTCTTGCTTGTCTGCATTTGTTTAAAATGTTTCCTGTAATAGATTTGCTGAAACTGATCCAGGAATGCTGAAGTGTAGCAAACTTATGAACCTATATAGTTGGCTGCAACTAAATGCAAGTTATGAAGAAATAAACCCTAACAAATAAAACCTCTGTCTTTGTATTCAACTTTCATATGCTCACATATACTGCCATCTTCTCTGCACCTCAGAACATTCTAGAACACAGAAAATTTAAGACTGAACTAGCAGACAAATAAAACTCACCAACATTAAAAAAGACACAAAAATCTAAAGCAAATCATAAAATTCTAAAGCAATGCCCACTGAGTTTCATTTACAGTACTTCACAACACTGTATTGTGTAAGTTCACACTCAGCAACTCAGAAAACTTTAATTATCCACTGAAGAAAAAAATTGCAATTAATGCAAACAACGCCCATTGTCTAGTTGAAGACACCTGCTTTTGAAACATTACTTGACAGCTCACTTGTATGGAACATGATACTGTAAGACAGTCACAGCATTGAATTTTCACAAATCATACTTTTTTGTTTTATAGTTCTCTGCTGTAATAACTTCATTTTCAAAACTCATCATTTCTAGCTACATTTCTTCCTAGTTTCAGTGTCCTGGTCAGTCTACCCTCAACATTTACCCCTTTCTTCAACTTGCAGCTACACGCTTCCCTACAGGAGCATAGCATCCTACTTGTCACAAACAACTCTCAGTTATTACATCCAAGCTTGTGTTGATTTATCTCCTCATCTCTAAAAACTGAAGGAACTTTTGTTTTGAAATTACAAGCTCTGTTTGAGCTTTCTTTCCTCTCACTGTAATCAGTAGCATGTCCCATTGCATTTTTTCTAAGTTCCACAAGATGCCTATTAACACAAGAGAAACAATGCTACTTTCCTAAGAGCTTCAAGTCTGCAGTGACACTAAAAATCTCATCTTGAAAGTGAAAAGAATTATTCAGTTACTAGAGATACAATAGGAAATTGCTTTCCAGTTCTCTCAAGTTAGAGGATGTCAGATTTATCACCACCCTAAATTGGAATGGAATAAAAGAAATTGCAAAAGTTTAACCACATGAAAATCTGAAATATTTTTTTCAGTCTAAATTGAAGAGTGTTTATATCAAAACCATTTTAAAAGGTATGCTTTAAAAAAAAGAAAGTACTAAAATTTCTAAGTTTCAGGGCCCTGCATTCCATCCAGGCTCCTTTTCTTCTTCTACTACCAAAGAGCCAGTATAGTGCTGATTTGTCCTTTCCTGAGTTGCAAAACCCAGCTACCAGGGAGTTCTGGGATCTCTGATATGGTCATCAGTAACTTCAACACATAGAATTGAGATCAGTTACCAGAAAAGAAAAAAAGTAAAAGGCAATATTATTTCCCTTTCTTTAGACTAGAAGTTTCACTTGAAATTAAAGCTCAGATTGTAATGATTCCCAAAGCTGGAGATACAGAAAAAAAGACCAGACATGGCAAGAGTTAGAAATACTGCCTCAAAATACTGCCTTTCTGTATCACCTCATCCCTCTGAGCACCCGGGTGGCCCAGGGCTGCCTGAAGAGATCAAGAGATGACCTAGAGTGTGTACTGACACAATCAACCTATTATGGACTGCAGATAAGTATAATGCCAGGGACTGATGACAGAATTTGCTCTAATCGCTTCCACCTACCTTGATAAAAGAGCAAAGGAAATGCCTCTGTCTTAAACACTCAATTTGGAGAAAACTGATTTGCTATATTAAAAAATCCCTTAAAAATAATGGTTTAAACCATCTGTTAAAAGCCTTAGGCATATCTATGTATGTCTTCAGTTATTTCACCTGAAGGTAAGAGACAGAAGTAATAGAAGAAGAAGAATAGACAGAAGTAATCAGTGATTCCTGTTCGTTTGGTACCTAAGCCCAAGAAAAATGTGAAAGATAAAAATGATACTTGAACTCTACAGTTCGGATTCACAAATCATTCTGAAAAATAAACCGTTACCCAAACAGTTCAGTTTATTCCCATGACTGAAAAAACAGATGTGCCATAAGATAGCCAAAAGCTTAGAGAGTGTTTGGGGGTAATCCTCCTGAGAATACTAACTTTTCCCTTTAACTCAGAACTTGTGTACTTAATACTGCCACATGCAGAACAATTTTTAAACTAAAGCTTACTTAAAGTAGATAACAGACCAAAGTAATGTGTTTCAAACTGTTAAGATTCATAAGCATGCTTAGTAAACAGAGTTTATCCAAATAAAGGTATGAAATTTTCACTGTTTGCCTGTCTTAGTTTCAGATGACTTCTGATAGTTAACCCTCACCAAATGACATGATTATTTTAATTCTTGCTTTTCACATTGGTATAACCAACAGAACTTGGAACTTTAAGGAAGACACATACTTCAGTTGTCTTTTTGTTTTGTTTTCTGGCTATTATTTCAAGCTGCTTTGATTATTTTATTTGAGGCATCAGCAGCCCAGGAAGGCACTCCTGTATTCAATTTACACATTAAGGGCAAGTTGGAGTCAAGGGGCTGTCCCCGTGCTGTAAAAGCCATTTCCAGCCAGTTCCAAGTTAGACCTGCCTCTATCCAAAAGCTAAACCCATCAATGAAGCTGGTGGTACCTGTGTGGTAACATACCTGAAAAAGAGTGAAAGTGCAGTACAGCAAGTGAGAGGCAGAGGAGTGAGAAAAGCAAGGGAAAAAAAACAACCTGCAAACACAAAGGTCAGTCACATAAGAAGGGGTGAAGGTGCCGCAGGTGCCGGAAGCCTGTGTAGTCCATGAAAGGCACAGTGAAGCAAAATTCCTCTTCAGCCTGTGGAGAGCATCACAGCAAAGCAGGCAGTCCTTGCAGCCCATGGAAGAACCCACTCTGGAGCAGGTGAATACACACTGAAGGCAGCTGCAGCAGGTTCCTATCAGGAACTGCAACCCATGGGAGGGTGCTGCAGAAGGAATACAACATGAGAAAGTAGTGGGAGATACAACCTGTTATGGGCAACAGCCATCCCCTCCCCACCAGTTACAAGTAACTGATTACTCAACCCACAAGCTTTTACATCTTATTTTCTTCTCCTGCCCTTTTGGGAAGAGGGAGTGAAAGAGCAGCTGGATGGTGGTCCAGCAACTAAGTTCAGGTCAATCTACCACAGCTCCTGAAGTGCTTTTGCAAGCTGGGTTCCTTAGGATACTTCATCAGCCCAGATTGTTCTTTTGCTTAGCAGTAGAAATTAACACTCCAAAATAGCACTCCCATTTTTTAGATACTTCTAATTCAAATGTATACATTTACCTTCTGTTAAATCACTAGACATTTTTTCCCCATATAGCTTTACCTATAATTACCTCATGCTACATATAGTTGCATCATCATTAAAGTCCTTTGTTACCTTTACTATTTATTTGGAGAAGACAAAATACTCAGTGAGCACCTGAAATTTTACCAAAAGCCTTTAGTAACTGAATACAGATGAACTGTGGATTTCTACCATTTTTTTCATCTGCATCCAAAATTTTAGAAGGTATTTTGTTTGTACCAAATCCACATCCCAAGTGTTTATGACTTGGCTATAACCAAGAAGCAAAACCACAAATACTCATCTTCCAGTTGTCTATAGAAAATGCCTTTTAAATAATTACAGCAGCAGAGACAATGAAATCCTTTTGCCCTATCATTCTACTTTTCGAATAAGTCAAATATTACAGCATATAACAAAAACCAAAAAGATACAGTTGATAAATTCTGAAAATGACAAACCATATGCAGTGCCCAACCTACCGCTTTCTGGCACTGTTTTAGAAACAAAAATGAGATATTTCTATGTCAAAATTTCCATCAGAATTGTATATGTGAACACTAATGGGAATGGACTTACCCAGAGTCATTAAGTCATTTCCTTGCTACTATGGATGCCTAACCGTGCAACAACTTCTAGAAACTTGTCAAATTCCATTCTAAATGCAGCTAACTGTTCTTCCAATTTCCACTTGCATTTATTTCTGTCTCCTGTCTATTTATATTCTGCCTTTCTGTCTATTATCACTATCTACTAAAAATAACTTTACCTTATACAATTATTTTCTGCTGACCACCTAATATATATTCATAGAAAAACGAATATCCTCTTTCAGCTTTCACTTTGCTAAGCTAAACAAATGAAGTTCTTTCGTTGTTCTTTCCATCTTCTTCATTATTCTAATAGCAATCAATTCTTCACACTTGTAATTTTAATATGGCTGAACCCATATTAAACATACAGTACTTCAGACAAGGCCTCCTCAGAGATTACACAGTAATATTCATTCTTCTCTGCCTTAATGGATGCATCTTGATAAATAGACTGGAAATTTTATTTTTTCAAACATAAGCCACACTTTTCAAGTTAACCACTTCCTCATGCCCTTTATCCTCTGATGTAAGCCATTTTACGTTAAGTTTCACTGTATTAAATTTTATAATGGAATCCAAATAGGTAATATCTGATATACCAGCTTTGTTCAGAAAATCTGGTACCAAATAAAAGAAAACAGTAATGTTAGTTTTATACAGTCTATCTTTCAAAAAGCACCATAGCATTTCAACCCCATTTTACTCCATTTCTTCAAACTGCATTTCTGTCAATAGGCTTGAAGGTGACTGTGGTCAATTTAATTGACCTGTAGTTTTCATAATAACTTTTGCTGCCTCTCAAATACTTTTTCATTTGTAAGTCTGCTAACCTCTGGAAGATCTTTTTTTAAATTATTTCCAAGTGGAAATACAAGATGTGAATTCTGAGGTGGAGAGCATCTCAAATCCATCTTCAGTGTACCAGCAACTTGAATTTCTAACCTGTTTAGTCTTTTCAATTTGCACAATCACTTTCCACAACCCTTCTCACCTCAATATCTCTGTTTTTATCTAGAATGCATGCTGTTGGCTCTGGGGTCCTAGACCTACTGGTATTCTTTATCTTCACTTATATGAGTCTTTAAGTTCTTTCCCATTCTTTCTATATTATCTCCAAGATTCTTACTCATCCAGCTAAATATTTAACTGTCCCCTTGGTTGAATTTAATTTTGCCAATACATTTCTCAGTTAACAAGTGTTCTCCATACTCAAGTTCCTGAGCATTATGGGAATTCTAGAATTCTAGCTGAATACACATGTAATTATTTTGTTTGGAACTGAAAACACTATCGCTATTCTTCCAGTGAATTTAAACCAAAGATCTTCATGATCACTTATTCTATTGTTATTTTTAAATTTATTTATTTATTTTAAATCACAGCATCAGAAGGTTGGAAGGAATCTCCGGAGACCCAACTCTCATGTTCAAGCGCTGCCAGCTACAGCAGATTGCCAAGACCATAGCAATCTGCTTACTCAATAAGAATAAGTAAAAATAACAGTGTTTTACTATTTCAGTACCATCAATCACCAAAAATATGCAAGTACTACTAAAAGATACTATAAAATTCATTTTTGTTAGTGTTGTTTATTAGTATTAGTCATAGCTTAAAAGAAAAAAAAGACTCTCTAGTCAAATAATGGCAAAGCATCTGAGCTGCCTCTAAAATATCAGTCTGTGTTTGAGGCTTTGTGAAAATACAGTCACTGCAAGTCACATGCAAACTAGTAAAACCTTAATTTACAATGAAGTTTAGTAACAGAACAGCGTAAGGTGCAAAAGCAGTTAAATACTCAAGCAGCCAATCTGACAGAAGTTGCGGTCATGGGAGAAAGCCTTATAGAGACAAACCTGGGATGAACACAGACAAGGTAGATTTGATATCCAGTCTTTTATATGTCTGTATCTGCTGGAGTGAGCAGAATTGATCAAATGGATGACTGCTTCTCAATTTAGCATTACATTCGAAGCCATAATGGATTTTTAGATGTTCTTCAAAAATACACAGGCTCCATCTACTCTCTCTTTCTTTCTTATTGCATAGAAAGAATGACAAGATTATTTAAGACAGAATCAAAGATTGCTTTTTGATTTTTATACAAGAAGTTAGAAATCATGTGAAAAACCACCACATTTTTTGCATTATGCATAAGTTCTATAAAACCTTAATTTTAAGAAAAGGTTTATTTTTCTTTTTAAAATGTAAGACGGATTGTAAGTTCAGCTACATCTATGTACTTGCACAAGACACACATGCCCTCACCCCAAAAGCTTCACACTGTGCACAAGAATAAAATGAAAACTGGAAGGAAAAAACCTCTCCTGCTGCTGTGCTGGTTTTTATAGGGTTAAGTGCACAGCCCTCAGATCATACATCTGTACTGCCCATTCAGATAAATGGGTTTCATTTTATTGTTTACTTGCACTTGATAAGGTTTTTGGATTGATTCTGGTGGCTCACAATGCCTCCCAGGCACAGGATGTTTTTCTTACTACTGCATCCAAAGTCTTTCTCAACAGTTTTTTCTCTAAGAAAGGCAGGCACTGTGAAACTCAAATATCAGCAAAACGTTTCTCCCCTTTTGTAAAAAGAAAACAACTCTAAACATAAAATCATAAACATAACGTGCCAGCAAAACACAAGCAAAGCAACCAGAAATACCAACAAAGCGGTACAAAAAAAATATATACTTTTTTCCCCCTCTTCTGTCAATGTTGGACAGTATGAAGACAGTGGAATTCATGATTCACCCTTTTAACCCACAGCTGGAAAAGTACCCGAACACATTGTTTGAAATCACAGATGAAATTGCTCTTACACAGAAGGAAAGTATTTTTAATCTAATCAATTAGCAACATCAGCAATTCAGGTTCCTAAGTTGGAAAAAGTATTTCCTTATTCATCTTCATTTCAAACGGAGTTAATACCCAGTGAAATCCAAAAGAATCTGCTATGAGTTTACTATGGGGATCTACTGCATGTGATTATTTCAACAGATTACTAAAATCAATATTGCTTTTATCAGTTACTTACCCTGTCACTGACTCACATAGTCTCACAATAGTCACTGCAGTAATACCTTCATTTTACTTACCATATGTAAAAACATCTAATTACCTAACTGAAATGCTAGCAACGGTCTGCACTATTAAACCATTTATAAAACTGAATTTTTAATTAATTCAAGGAAACCAGATTACTGAATTATTATCTGCTCTGTCTGGCAATTGTTTCAAACCTCCAAAAGTGGTGCCACATTACTGGAGCACATGAAAATTCTAACTAGCAGCAATGCACAGTATTTCTGCTTGTGATCTTATGAAGAAAGAGTCATTAAAATTATGACATTTTCGACAATATTTTCCTATTTTCTATGTGAATATGGAAAATACCTTACCTATGTGAGTATGTTTCTAGACTTCAGAGAAAAGCTAGTTCTGTTGTTTATATGCGTGCCCTCCCTGTTTAAAACTTTTTAGGACTATTTCAGACCTCTGACATATTCCTGAATCTTATCCAACTTTTTTCTCTGTGTATCACCTGCTATAAATCGGAGCTCTGGGTCCGTCTGCATAAAAGAACCTCACACTGCAGTGGCAATTGCATTACAACATTTGTCTCACATACCCTGCCATCTTAGGGAATCCTTGCCCACAGAAATTATTCAGAGGCTGTCTAAGTGGTCAATTCTGTCAGCAGTATTTGTGAGGTGTAGCCACAGCTACCTTTACCACAGTTTACCAGTCTTGTAGCATATCTAACACAGTGCAAATCCTGTGTTATCTCCTCACCTTCCACAATTCAGCAGCCAGTATGCTCCCATAAAGTTAACTAGACAGTTGCTAAAGGCAGTATTTAAACTACAAGCCATAATTCATAGTTATTGTGAAATGGGCAGTAGGGCAATCATAGCAAACATGAAAGGGACCACAAATCAGAATGAGTACTAACTTGCAACTAAAGATGCTGACCATAGCTCAGTGAATAGAAAATGCCAGAGAAGATGTTTTCAATTCCACCATTCCTCAGAAGTTACATTCTTCCTCCCTAAGGTTACATGGAGGCAAATAGGCCTGGAGAGAATTCATACTTCTGTAAGCATCCGGAAGCCACAGAATGGACAATAGTACACCAATACCCCTCAAAACAAATCGCTATTAGTTTTTCTAGGCAAACCATAATAGCATCATATAGAAAATATGAAAACCTATTTAGAGCACTGCCTCAGGTCCTACAAACAGAAGATATAAACCCAAAACGAGGTTCAACAAAATATCAAATTCTATTCTCTGACATACTGGATCATCCCATAAGTGGTATGATAAAACAGCATGGAATGTTTGAGTTAAGGGATCTAAGTCAAGCGGGTTCAAGGGATTTAAGCCTTTTAGAAATATTTTTAAAAATAGAATAAAATTACTTGGCTTACCATACAGCAATATGTTCAACACCATCTTGGTACATCCAAAGCCAGTTCTCATATACTCGTGAGGAATTTCACACCTGTGTCTGTACTTTCCTTTCAAATTAGCTGCTCATCAACTCTATTGCTAAACAAACATGAAGCAGCTGTAGCTCTCAGACTATGATTAAAATTAAACCCTTCAAATCCATGCTAGCTTAGAGAGCCTCTGTACAGTTGTATTCAATTGATTAACTCCAACTGGTTCACTACTAAAACTAATCCATTAATTTAACAGTCTGAAAAGGTTTCAAAAAAATCATTTCACATGAAGAGGATCCAAACAATATTTCAAGTAGAACACAGAAAAATGATGCACTAAAATGCTCTAAGAGAAATAAATAATTTATAGTTTTAATTATTTTTTATTTTTATCTTAGAACTGTGGATTCTTTTATTTTTTTATTTTCTTATTTTGCTTTGCACAACACTGGAAAGATGAAGAAAACAACAGAGTAATGCTGCAAAGCTGTTACAGGCCCTCTAACAGAAAAATGTAAGGGAAGAGCCAAGGAACTCTAAACGAGTCAGCTCACTACCAGCTGCATGCATTACCTGTGGTAAAATACTGAGTGCTTACTGGAGGGCTGTGTTCCCACTAGGCTACAAAATAGGTTTTCGATCTGAACTTTCAAGAATACATACCCTCTCTTTACAGTCCGTGAAATAAAGGAAAAGACAAATGGCTCTAATCTACAGGCCTGCAATATCCTGTTAAATCACTATCTGATGCATAAAATATTAGAGTGAGAAAGTTAGAAACACAGTAGTGTTCAACTAGTGCAGTGTTCTTCACGACCTTTAAAAACATTTAATGAAGCACTTCTTTGTCTTTACAATTTCTCTTTAAGTAAGAAAAAATGCGACTCTGCATGAATACTCAGTTCTTCACTGCTAGCTGCAGCTTATAAATATAAGCAATACTAACCAGTCATACTCTCCTTTTCCTTGTTTCTATTTTGGGTTGAAAGCTTTTATCACAAGATCTACATTGTTTTTACTGGTATGATGGAAGTGACAAATCCTTAGTCTAGTTAAATTAACAGTATTTCACTGGAACCTAGACAGTCCCATAAACACCAGCGTTACTATTCTAATGACTTAGTTCTCCATCTGCTCACCAACTTCAGCATGCCAACATCCCTCCTTCAAAAATGGAGCTGGGTATGCATTTGCTTTGACACTGTTTCCATCCCCACCTGTCCATCATTTCCTATGATACATCCAAAAGTATACAGCCTCTAAAAGAGAAAATCATAGCACCATTTAACAGTTATGAGACAATAGCCTGAGGCACAACATCATCCAAACACTAGGGATCTGTCTCTGAGCCAGATGGATACGTCAGAGTATCCAAAAATTGGTACACAATTGAAAAAACTGTTTGACCTGCTTCTCAGGTTGTAACAGATTTAAAAGCCATGCCAAATTAATGATAAAAAAAAAAAAGAGGGAGAGAGAGAGATGTCTGTAACAAGACCCAAAATCTTTCCATGGAAGATGGAAAGAGATAAAAGGTACAATTGCTGTGGTCAGAGTACATTTCAGAGAATAATGAAGCCACCACCCAGCATGTATGCAGCATGTAGAGGAAACAAGGAATTTCACTGTCCTTCAGGGGGACAAAGGAAAGAAATAGGCAACATCACACAAAAGGAAGGCTACATTGCCTTTCTCATGCTTAGAGCAGACCACAGACACAGCAGTAGCCAAAACCATGTCAACAGTCCATCCAAAGTTATCCCTTAGCCTCTCTGTAGAGATATTTTTGTAGAGGCATAAGGTAGTACTACATACCCAGCCAAAATGAGTACTCTGACATCAAAGAGGGCAATGGAAATGTCAGATGGTTTTGGCTGCTCTTCCTCCTTCCACTAGCAAGGGATTCAAAGTAACCGTAGGGAAACCTAAAGGTCACTCCCTATGGCTTTCATCTGAATCACACGCCTGCAGCAACATGCCATTCTGCAGGGGCACCAAGGCTAAACATTAATTTACTCTGAAGTTCAGCAACGGGGCAGAGTAGAGTAAGGTACAAAAGCAGTTTAATGCTCCATGCAAGCAACTTGTTAGAAGTCTGATACAGAGCTAGAATCAACATAGACAATGTCAACTTATATCTCGAGCTGTCTTTGCTGCAGAGGGCAGAACTGGACAAATGGAAGACTGTCTCAAACTAGCATCACATATGAAGCTGTAACTGCTTTTTAGACACTCTATCAAAAATACACATCAGTGGCAGCAAGGCTGGGAAGTTCTGCTGTATTTATAGAGGAAGAAATAACTTGGCACCCACAAATAAATCTGACATGTTTTACTAGCACAACCCCTGCCACCTCAGAAGCAGAGAAAAGACCTGGTACCATCAGGTCTGAGGGTGAAATAGTTCTAGATAAAGGAGGGAAGTCAATTCCACGTAGCACACAGGAGCCTGACAGCTCTTTCCATGTTTTCCCTTTTGAGTTTGCACTATCATTTGCTGGATGGTTGTTCTATTTGTATACATGAATACAGGTGTTCTAGGCCTTACAATGATCCAAAGCCTTTGTTAATAATTGTATTGCCTTGGAATGAGGTTGATTCCATAGGACATTTTTGTTCCTCACTGCCTCCAAGAGCCAGTGGTTAGCATTTATGTTTGTTGTCTTTCTGTGAGCAATCTGTCTCAAGCCACAACCCAAGCATGAAGCTGAAGCTTTCCATATTGCTGCAATAAACTACCATGAACAGTGTTTCAAACAATATTTGAAAATATTAAGTGGTTGTAAACCTTGACTGCTAGACACTGCTACCAGTAAGGGCTGTCTTGACGCACTCTATCAGCCAGAATCCCTGACATTCTCTCCTTTTTAAGATGTCCCATCACAGCAGAGGAGCACTGAGGGGCCATTAGGGGTGGCCTGACTTGCAGGATAAGCTTCTTGCCTCACACCATAAGACTACCAAAATTATTTTTACATTAAAAAAACAAAAAAAACCAACTGCTTTACTTAAACAACATGAGCCTGTTCTCTGAATTTCATGCTATTTAGAGGAAAAAATAAACCATTGTTCTTTCCATTTTCCACTCCAACTTTAGTCATCTCTTTCTGCCTTCCTCTCACTTCCTCTTCTTGGGTAAGGAAACCTCTGTGCTTCCTTGTACAGACTATTTGCCTTGGTTGGAACAGAGGGAAAGTCCCTATCTCTAGGGGGAAACAAGATGCATGACTACAGAGCACGTGGTTAACTTGTATGATCGTGGATTTCTCAGTCCTATTGCTGAGGCCCCGGGCAGAACAACTTTCCTTTTAACTGGGCTGCTGGTGTCTTTTTGCTGGATGCTAGCAAGTCCCACACACAGGTTTGGCAGGGCTGAACATTTCATACCTCCTACATCACAGAATCATTCAAAGACTTGGTTTGGAAGGGACTTTAAAGACCAGCTGGTTCCAATCCCCCTGCCAGGGTTGTCCAATTTCTCTGGGCAACCTGCTCCAGTGCCTCACCACCCTCTGAGTAAAGAATTTCCTCTTAACATCTAACCTAAATCTTATTTCTTTTAGTATAAAACTGTTCCCCTTGTCCTACCAAGGGTTATATGATATTTCTAGACACCTCATACAGTGATGAAACCAGATCCAGATTGTGTCATCCACAAAAAGGACAGTGGCAGCACTGAGCCCTACCAGTGCTAAATAATTCCACTGTAACACAATGCAACCAGATCTAACCTTCATTCCAACCAAGCACAAGACCAAGCATCCAAAAGCAGACACAAGAAATTATCAGGTCTAGTGCTTTGGACAAGTCATTGCAGATCCTCACACACCTCTAGGGACTTAAGCATCCTAAACAGGCCAGGAGACAGTATGCATATAGTTCAGTACTCATTATGAAGTTAATTGTATATGTTAAACCATTCTATTGACCATGTCAGAATAATCTGCCCAGATTATTCTCTGGGACCCCGACCCAACCAGATAATATCCTGGGATGCGCTAAACTCCTTGGCCAGACTTCCTGACTTCATCTTTTATGATCTAAAAACCAGATCATGCTTGTCACAACACAGTTCCACAAAGCTGTGACAGCGAAAGGACTATTTTTATCTTCAGCAAATTAGATTTGGGATATTGGGGAACAAGAGAAACACCTTCAGCAAAACAAAGCTTAATTGGAGAAAATATTTTGTGCTGCACCTAGACTGCAAGCAAAATGTTGATGTATCTGATAGTAAGTTGTAGGGGAAAGAGCTTGAAAGCAGGTGATGCATGGTGAAGTGTTCTCTTTCATTTTCTCTCAGGATCATGATGTGGGAAGATCAGCAGTTTCAACTCCCACTAACCTACCAGCTGTGACAGGACAGAAGCCAACAGATGTTGCCAACTCAAAGTAATCATTAATCAGGCAAAAAACCCATCTGACAACAATGGCATTAAAAGCAGCATTTTTAAAAGGAATACATGTGGTTGTCTTCTGCCTTTCAAATTTTTTACACTCTTTCTGTCAGGTTTCGTGTCTTCTGCATAAACAAGAAGGATGGAGTTCTGGTTTGTGTTGTATTTTTTCAGTAGCAGCTAAAAATCTGACATCACTCATTCACTCAAATAACTGAAGCTTTAAGAAAAACACAGTCAAGCTGCATGAGAATGGTGAATGCTGCCACCTTTGGCTACCACAGTTTAAAACAGCTACCATTTATTGTGTTATGTCATAGAAAATATTTCCTAATGTAAAAAAGGAAGGAAGAGTGTAATAATGTACCTGGTTTATTCTGCTTGTGCTGCTTTTAGAAAGCACAACACAAGAAGCTGGACCAGGAAGAATTAATAACAGAAGCACAACTAGACACTAACAACAATTGTGGTTAAGGTAAAAACCAGGAACTTAGAAAACTGCCTTTCATTTCTGTAATTGCTTCAAAATCTAATACATACCGTTGTGATTTGTAAGCTCATTTGAAACACAGGTAAGGTAGTCTGATAGACTGTCATAAATATACACAAGTTAAACATATTTACTTTTTTTTTTTTTTAATATTTGGCCCAGCAAGGAAGACAAAACAGATTTGGAACCTCTGTCATCTATGCTTTACACATTGACAAGGAAGTGAGAGAAGGGACAGCTCAGATTCCTTTCACAGCAAAAAAGCTTTTTGTATTTTTGCCTAGACTACATACATTACATAGGCAATCGCTTACAGGTCTCCCTCCCACCTCTGCAGTTGTAAAGTCCACACAAAAGGATTTTTAAAAGATACTACCACAGCATTAATATAAATTGCCTTGTAGGGGAAAAGCATCTGCATTCATGACAAATTACATGGACTCAGGAGCTATGGAGAATAAGAGAGGAAAATCGCTTAGAATAGCTCTTCAAATTCAATCGGGCAGTGAAAACAATCATAGCAGGTAAATGCTCCTGTCATCACATTAAAAAAAAAAAAAAGAAAAAAGAAGTTGTGTGACTATTCTGATAGAATACTTAGTTAACAAAGAAAAAATGTACCATTTTATGGCCAGAAAGAACAGCAGTATTAGGAACAAACACCCTGCCAAGGTTTCACCCTCCTTTTGAGCTCTAATAGTTTCAACGGAGATCTGATTTGTCAAAGACATCCATGTTGTCTCAAAGGACACAGTGTAGCAATTGGATAGATCAATATGATGAGAAAAGGTATTTCACCAGAGACGTAATGATAGAAAGATTACCACAATAGAAATGTGCTATAAAGAAGGGAAGAAGTTCACACACCCATATCAGAAGATTCCAGATTCACAGATGAAAGTTTCACCAAGGAGGGATCATCAGAAGAGATCCTTCCTTGCTAGCAGTCAGCCCTTAAATGGGGTCTAATAGAGATGCAGCCAGGCTCCATCCCTTCTGGTCACACAGCTGAATTGCCTTCACCTGTGCTTTCAGGACTGACCGGGTCCTTTCCCCAGGTGCTTAATCAATGGTTCAGGCTGTGACTCAACAGTTCCCATACATACGGGTAACAAAAATATCAGAAGGACTTTTTCTCTTCAGGGAGAAAAAAAAAAAAAAAACACACAAAAAAAAACCCCACTTATTTGAAAAGAAAAAGAAGAAAAAGAACTATGTCTGTCTGCTCCCCATTGTCTTTGGCCAAAGCCAATAGAGAAGCCATACTATGGTGCAGCCCCTCCTCAGACACTTCTCAGTAGGAAGGCTGTGTTTGTTTGCAAACCCCTCCTAGACCATGCAGCACCACCTGTTTATTTCTTACAAAGTCACAGAAGAAATACAAAAAGGAAGAAATCTTTTTGAAAACCAGACTCTGAGCAAACTGATGTAGCTGCAGATGTTCCTGTTCATTGCAGGGGAGTTGGACTAGATGACCTTTAAATGTCCCTTCCAACTCTAAGGATTGTATGATTCTATGAAACACCCAATAAACACTACATACAAATAACTTTTATTTTAAATATATATTTATACAGGCTAAAAAATGAACAATAATAATACATATACATGAAATGGCAAATCTGAGCTTATTCTAGACTGCTTGCTTCATTTTCTTTCCCCATGGATCCAGTGGCTTTCCTAATAGCATAACAAACTCAACCATGTATAGCGAGGGAAATGAGGCTCACCTGAGACAAGAACAAAAGTGCATTCCAGAGAGGTAAAAGTCTGCATAGGAACATGTAGCACAAAGAAGGTAACTTGCCATAAAATCCTGTCATGTTTAATTTATACACAAATCTATCTGCAATACAGTACCAGTGGGGAAGGGAATGGGTTTTTGACTACATTGGCATCAAACATGCTAGTTGTTTGTCAGGAAATGTCACAAAACTTCAAATATAGTCAACTTGCAGAATCAAACTTCAATTTCATTAAAAAAAATACAATATATAGCAATAGTTTCTTAAGTACTAGAAGCAACACAGCTTGATTACTGTCCTATGATTTACTATGAGTATTTTTTCCACAGACTCCTTTCTACATGAGGGTCCTCTCCCATCTCCACTAAGGTGGGATTTCAAAGTGCTGTCCATGAAGAAAGTGATAGCTCTTTCCCATACTTACCCTAGCAACTGTTTCAGAACTTCCCAGAGTTTAATTACCTTTGCGACTTCTATCTGTTTGATAAATTGGAACACAGCTGGGCAGTTAAAAAGTACCAACATAGAAACATTCACTGATAGAGATGTATATAGTCGTATATATACAACTTCCCCAGTAAATCAGGATAAAAAAGTCAGAGCAATCAGTGTAAAAGAATATCAGAATTTGTAGGAAGGGGACAAGGCAAAGCATTTGGAATGATGTGAAGACCTGAGCCCACACGAGAATCACACTGATTTGGCATCTGTATGTTCAAGGTTACCTATTCATCTCTCTTTTCATATCCTCAGTACCCTAGAGAAAGCAACTTTGGTGAGTGCTCTGTCCCCCACTGCCAAACTGTAGAGCAGTGGTCTCAGTGTCTGGGAAAGCAGAATTTGGGAAAGTCTGGATAGCTTCAAAAAGGTAGCTGCAATAATTTCACAGAGCAAGGGAGGAGTAAGGTGTGGGAGGGAGCAAGCAAAGAAAAGCTGAGAAGCCATAACCACAGGATCTCTAAATCGGGGATGCTGAGCAGTGAGGCCCTGAGCTGGGGTTCCATCCTGCTCCTAACAAGCTCAGAATCTCTCTTCTATTTTTCAAACACTCTACCTACTATACCTGAGCAGTAAAGTGCAATTTCAAAAATATTTACTTATCTGTGCTAAAAACCTAACATTACTATTTTACGTTTTAAAAAGGTAATTTCAGGTCATATTTAAAATTGGAAAGTTATTTAAAAAAGCATTTTCAGCATCTGAAATGCCAAGAATCAAATCAGTTTTTATATGCATCTGTCATGTCACTGTGGTATGAACCATCACGTCCTCGGGATGCACCAAAACTCTCAAACAACTGCTGCAGAACATAATGAGAACCATTGCAACATTTCAGTGCATGTACTTTGTCCCACAGGGAAAAATTAAAATGTAGTTGCTCTGATTCTAACTCATATCAGATTTCAATCCTTCTGTAAATGAGTAAACAAAACTGTATCAGTCTTGGCTGTTACACTGGTCAGTAGCTTAGACTTTTCACAAGGGTCCCATACTTACAAATGAAAGCAAAAAAAAACCAAAGTATATAGACTGTCAACTCTGATATCCAAGAAAGCAAATTCAAGTTTCTTTGGTTAGGGGAGGTATTTTTATATCTCCTAATACAAGTTTAAAAAGGCAGAAGAAAACTCCAAAATGTCCATGTTTTGGTCCAGCCCTTTCTCCAGGCTCTTATGACACTGGGCTGTGCCCATGGACACTCAGGTTCAGCTCTCCGCTTTCATCAATTCAGGGTGTTATAAGAGACTCTGTAATGATCTTCAAACTCAAGTGATGGAAGTGCACATTTTGCCAATGACACCTCAGCCAATCTGCCCCATCGACATGAGAGATAGCAAATGATTTCACTCTTTAGGTATTCAAAATAAAATACATACACGGCAAATTCCAAACTGGCAGAAAAATCCAGTCATTGAAAAAAGTGATTTGTTTTCTACATCTGTAAACACAAAGGCTCCATTTATTTCCCCTGCCATAAGGAAAATGAACTGCTATAATTTTTAGAACAATTGTAGCCAGTACATTTGAGATTGTTTTAATTTCAAAAATACTAACTAGCAAATTAGAGTTTAAATGGCTTTTCTAAAGTGGTACCATTTTAGATGCATCACTTCACCCTGCAGGAAAAGATTTCATTGTCTACTTATATATACAGTAGAGATGGCAGTTGCTGGACTCACTAAGCTAAAGAAAGAAATCTAAAATATATGAATTAGCAATCAGATATATTTGAGAGCCTAAAAAAAGTGTATATACATATATACATTTCTTTTTAAATAAAAAATGTATGGTCTCTATCTTCTATCTGTTCATCTGTCTCTACATGATGGGGAAATTAAAATAGCAAGCACAACTGATATGGTCACATTATAAAAAAGCTTACAGGCATGCTAACACAGAGTAAGTTGCTTAATTCAACTCACTGGGACTATTCCCAATGCACAAATGTAAGATGTGTGTAATTCTTTCCAGGATCAGGATATGTAAGGTGACCTGTAATGAAAATAAAACTACTTGTATTTTGAAATTTCTTCACCTGTGCTTATTTTTGCAGCTACAGCAGCATCTGGTGGACAAACAACAAAATATACAGATAATGCGCTTCCATCAAGTAATATACATACATATATTTTAAAATACAAACTGTTATGAATTGCTTTTGTTTACTTTAAGTCAATGAGGAAAAAAATAAAAAGACTCTAGCATGAGTAATTTTTAAAAATGTTGAACTTGGAAACTCTTAAGCAATGCTTTACATTCTTAAACACAAGCAGTCAGGACTCTCTTGTTTCATAAAATACAAAGGTATCATTTTCCTCCCTTCCAGGAAAGCGTTTGTATTCTTTGAAGTGCTGGTAACAGTGAATCAATCTACACAGGCCCACTGTAATGAGCGTTTACAAACACCCCCAAGACGCAAAGGCTGCTCAATTTAAGCAGTCAAAAAGTAAAATCAATCACAAATAAAATTGTCAAGTTGAAGAACCAGAGTTATGAAAATAATTGAGGGCCCCTGAAGATTTTCTCTTCATAGAATCAAGGCCTGAAAAGGAAAATAAAGAGGAAAAAAATACCCAAAACAACCAAAGACACTTAAGGAAAACTTAGCACGCAATCTTGAAGCGGACTGATCAGCATGCTGACAGGCATTCTTTTGCTCCACCCATTTTCTCTAATTCCTATACAAATTGCTCTTTTGTTTTTCATATTCCCTTATAGGTATATTTGTTCAGAAGCAGTTACAAAAATATTTAATGATGAATGAGAGTCATTCACCATTGCTAAAACTGCTTAGTGCTGAGGCTTGACTTGGTTTCCTATGGCCTGCAGACAAGAGATTATAGTATAAAAAGTTGAATATACTGACTCAAATGTTTTGGCAGTGAATAAGACATTTTATCTACCACCAAAAGCAAGGAAGGAAACAAAGTAATGACTATTCTATTACTGGTTGTAAAATCCTAAATTCACAGTACCAAAATGATTCTAGAAGTCAGTCAATAATGTCTAGAAAGATGAAAACAGAAAATAGAATATATGTGAGGATGTGGTTTAAAACAATGGATTTAATACTAACAGTATAACCAGGTTTCCATCTTCTATTTAGAAATCTGGATGTTCTCTTGCCCTTCACATATAGAAAGGCATACGGGACCTTCACAGACTGACTGGATATACACATTTGCAAATACAACCCCCTGATTTCAGCTCCATTAAGAAATCAGAAGTCATCAGCAAGGAGTCCATCGCTGCCCAAGGCAATATTAGTTTCTGCTTTTTCAGTTTTTATTTGAAGAACTATTTGCAAAATGCAAGTTCCAGAGACTAGCAAATCGACAAATGTGAAAGTCACATGTTGTCTATATAGCAGCGCCTTGCTTCAAGTTACCCACTTCCCAAAGATTGACCATGGAAAGGAGTGTCTTTCGCTAACAAAGTGCAACAGATAAAGACACAGGAAGGAAGGTAGCCTACTTAGGACACACACGCACACACACAAATAAATAAAATTCTGAATTTACAGACATGAACAGCTTGACTCAAGTATCTCTTAAGTCCTTACACTTTTCCCACTCTCCTTCTCTCCAAAGCTCAAAAATGGGAGACCTGCCAAAAACTCCTGAAAGCCTATTCCAGATATTTTCACAGCAGATGTAACTATTCCCATATAACTTCACAAAAATGAGTTTATTTGTATTAGGCACATTGATAAAAGTTAAAAGCATTTCAGTTACAAATAACAGCATCCTAGATCCAATCAAAGCACCTGCAGAAGACAGCTGCAGTCATCAACAAACTTTAGGGTCATTCACTGGGAAAAGCTACACCTGTGGAGTTCTACCACCTGGCTGTGATTTCAGTGATTTTAAAGGCTCTGAATCTCATTTATTACTTCTAGAACCTTTGGACCCTTGGTAGGTAATAAAATCAGAAATCAAAAGTTAGTAATACAATATGCATGCCTGTGTATATCTGCAAGGCAAGATTTGGCAGTGATTGTATCTCACATTTGACCATCCAGTATCATCAGAGGCAAACAAACTTTGGAATGCTAAGCCCCTTTAATTAACAAGCTAGATGACAAAACATGCGTTACAAATGACTGCTCTAGTTTGGACCCCAATTATACGTGCATTAGGAAGAATATTCCCAAATGAAGAAAGTGTTTGCTGGGAGGATGGGAAGCTTACCATGCCAAGAGAAAGCTGCCATACCCTACAGGAAAGCCAGGGGATGGATTTTACTCTGTGGCATGCCAAATAGCTACATGGATGGGAACAACTGTTGTAAAGCTCATTATGCTCCAAATATAGCACGTTTGGCAGACTTACAATCTTTGTTTCCATGGCTTATCCTCTCAGGTTTCCCTTGAAGCTCCTGCTCCAGGGTGGCCTCGTACTTCGTTCTGCCATACCGCCTTCGCCCTTTGGCAAGATGGCTGCCCCCAAATGGTGTGCCATGCATCTGTCCTTATGATGGGCGACAGTACGCATCTCAGCAGCACCTTCCAGGCACCTCATTGAGCCCCAGCACATGCCAGAGGGATTTGGTAGGCTCTTTGTTCCCTAGCACTGAGGGCTTAGCAGCTCTGCAAAGAACTAGGGCAACTCAAGCAGAGCTAGAAGCAAAAGGCAAAGAGTGATATGTTTTTAAACTCATCCTGCTAGTTTCATGTTTTTGTTGCCCTCTTTCTTTTATGCTTTAATTTATATATATATATAAAACTTTCTGTTACTTATACACATTAACTACATTAAATATTTTATGTGCGGATTCAGACAATTCTCCTTCCCTCAGTGCAGCGCAGGCAAAGACAAAATGTCGGACCACGCAAAACTCCCCCGCCTCAGTTTCTCCGCCACGCTCGCCACGAGGCGTGAAAGTGCAGGCGTAGCGCGAGCCCTGGCGGAGCGGGCGGGGAGGAAGTTTGCCGCTCGGCGGCTTCCGTCCGTGGCGCAGCGCTGTGTCCCCCTGCGCCCGCCGTAGGCAGACATGGCGGAATACTCCTGCGTCAAGTCCACCAAGCTCGTTCTCAAAGGGACGAAGGAGAAGAGGTGAGGCTGCCTGCGGCTCCGCTCCTGGGAGCCAGGTCGCGGCATGGCGCTGGCTGCCGGGGGTTCATCGGGGGTGTGCTCTTATCTTTTTACGTCACCCTTTGCAGCAAGAAAAAGCACAAGAACAAGAAAAGGAAAAGGGATGAGGATGCCGAAGAACAACTTCATATCGTTGGTAAGCAGCTTTCTGGGGGTTATGTGACTTTGTGGCGGATTTAGGGGACAGCGGAAGTGGCAAAGATTGGCATAGGATTCTTAAAGCTAAGCCTACCCTGTGTTCAGGTTTGTAGTCATTTTGTCACCATCTTTGTAAGTTAGAGTCCTTTCAGCCTCTTTTTTGCTCAAGTATGTTCATATATAGTCTCAAGCTCTTTATTTGTTTGGATCTCGTGTTTTTGTTTGTTTTGTTTGTTTGTTTTCCAGAAGTATTTTCTGTAGGTAACCTTATAATGGTCTTCTGTATATTTCTACATGAATAACATGTCTTATGTTATTAGACGTTTTCCTAGTTTGGAGAATCTATGCTTTCTAGTTTTACTCATCAGTAGTTACTTTTTGCCCGAGTTCTTTAGCTCGCTCATACCTTCAGTTCTCCTGGAAGGAGGATTTTGTTAGCTTGTTTATTTGTTCTAGTTTGTCATACTGCTGTCATGTGTTCACATTATAAATTTGTTACTGTTAACTGAAGCCAAAGACATAAACATTGTTTTGTATCCAACTGTAACTTCACTTCTCTTTTCCTAAAAGAGGAGGATCAAACTATGTATGGTTTTGAGAGAGAACACAACAGACTGTCCGTCAGTGCTGTTTGTCCTTAATTTACCATAATTCACTTCACAAAAAACTGCTAAAATATATTCAGTCATGAAAAATACAGATGTATACTGTACCACCACTCCCCTAACAGGATAAACGTCATTTTCTATTTTGTGCTAAGGCACTGCAAGGGAATTTGTGCCTATTTCTCTGTTAAAAGACCATACATGAGAAGATAAGCTACTGTGCTTCACCAAACATCTCAGATGTTTTGCATTCTTTAGTTTACTTCAATTTCAAATGAAAATGCTGGAAGAGATTTGGAAAATTAATGTGCTGATGAATTTGCATTCCTCAGGGATCAATGGCTTAAAATTTGAATGTAGGAAAGTTCCATACAAACATGCAGAAGAGCTTCTTTGTGATAAGGGTGATGGAGTGCTAGAATAGGTTGCCCAGAGAGGTTGTGGAGTCTCCTTCTATGGAGATATTCAGGACTTGTCTGGATACCTACCTGTGTGGCCTATTTTAGGGTAGTTACTTTAGCAGGGGGTTGGACTCAATGATCTCTTGAGTTCTCTTCCAACATCTGTAATTCTATAATAAGTAAACTCTGACTCTACAGGATAAGCAAATTTGCTTCATGTGTTCTATAAAGATAAGGGAAGATTATTTCTGCTTAAGAAAGATAGATTTGCTGAATTTACCATGAGGAAAAAAGACATCATATTTTAATTAATTAAAAATAATGATCTTAATTAGAGAGAAAATAATTTTAAGATAATAGGAGGAAATGTTACTTGTTTAAATATACAAACACTATAAGTCTGGTTTATGTGTGTGAGCAGGGCTACTTTGGTAGAACTCTATGAAGCTCAAATGTTCAAACATTGTTCAGCTGGAAACATTAAGTCTAAGAATTGCCATTCGTATGAAGTAATTTCACAACAGATAACTTAAAGGTTTTGGTTGTGTTGGATATGTGGTGATTGGCTGTAACTGAAAAACTGCAGGAAGCTGATCCAGAATAAAAAATCACCTTCCTTGCAAGGTTATCTTCAGTTGGATCGGCTGGATGAATCTAAGTGCTTTGTGGAGTTACAGCACTACAGAGGGATGGAGAACAGGAGCCAGCGATTAGGAAGGTGGATAGAACAGCAGAATAGCCTGTTCCAGCAGCAACACTATTAAATTGGTTGGGTATTATAAAATAATGCACAAAAATCTTAAAAATACTATCGCTATCTATAGGGTGTCAAGTCTCTGGGTAGATACAGAAATAATGACTCCTGAACTACTGCAGTCAGAAGCTGTGATTACTCCATTAACTGTGATGGTTATTTTATTTGTTTTAGGAAACTGGTGGGCTGTCAGTAATTTCGGTGAAATTACAGGAACTATAGCTATAGAAATGGATAAAGGAGCTTACATCCATGCCCTTGATAATGGCTTGTTTACGCTTGGAGCACCACACAAAGGTTTGTTTCAGGAAATTTGGAAAAAATGAGTTTTAGTAATGAAAAGCATAAATGTATTATCGTTCAAAGGCAAACGGTTTTACAGCTAAAGGCAGTTCATTACAAATAATGCAGTAATCTTGGCTGTAGCATGACTGAAACCTAATGGCTAACAATCAGTTTCACTTATTTCTTCTTGCTGTTTTATCTGTATAATAAATTGAACCACAGTGGAAATGATCACTTGTTATTGGATAAAAAGCAATGTAACTTATTAAATTCTATAAAATCTTTATGGTATCAATTAGAAAATGAAACTCAAAGTAAAAGAGTTCAAAGGATTATTGCTGCATCCTCTTCAGAATGTATTGGTTTTGCCAGTGTGCAAATGTGGTATGGTGTATGGCGCTGGTATGGAGGGGGTGAGCTTGTCTTCTACTTTGAGTCTCAACCGTCAGTCAGACAAGAAATGCTCCACGACCATCACAGTGTGTTTTGTCCATAGAGTGAGTTCAAACCAGCAATGACAGTATTATCTCACTTGGTTCTGAGGAATGGAGAGGCTAGTAGCTTTTTAGGGTTTAGGGTTCTGTTCCTGGAGACAAACTGTAATTCTGTTATTGAGAAAATAATATTACAATGAAATTATGGTTTTCAGCATCACCTGGAGAATTACAAAATTCTTGACTGTAAATTCCTTAGAACAAGGATTATATTTGTGCTGTTTTACTTCCATTGTTTTTTTTCTTTAAGAATGTGGATATTCTAAAGCAATATTTAAAGAAAATTAGTATTGTAGATTTCCATAGTATTTAGCAGTGGCAGTTGTATTGTTTTTCAGCTTGTTTGAAACTGCAGTGTTAACAGGTTACTGTGTATAATAAGTACCAAGTAACTAATGGAACATTCATTCCTAAGATGACGAAGGCCCCAGTCCTCCTGAACAATTTACTGCAGTGAAGTTGTCTGATACAAGGTAACTACTGTAACAAAATGTTACAAGTCTTGATATTTGTTCTCTTTGTTTCTGATATGATTACATATTTTTATATTCTCTTAAAATACACTGCATACTAATAACATATTTTTGATTTATTGAAAATTGTGAGTTGCTTTAAATCAAGATGTTCTTCATTGTTTCCCCATGTTTTCCCTTTGAGGATTGCTCTGAAGTCTGGTTATGGGAAATACCTGGGTATAAATTCAGATGGACTTGTTGTCGGGCGTTCGGATGCTATAGGATCAAGAGAGCAATGGGAACCTGTCTTCCAAGATGTAAGCTGCTTAGGATAATTCATTCAATGTTCCTAACATTTGACTGCACTTTGACTTGCGATCTGTATTGACAGGCGGTAAAATGTTATTTACCAGTTGCCTTTTTGCAATTTCTTTCATACTGTAAGTTCTTATCTTCTGTTTTCCCAAGTATGATGTAGTTTTTGTATTTCGTTGGGAATTTTTTTATGTACTTCAAGTTCCTGCATTTTGGCAGCTGTATAGGAATTAAGAATGGAGAAGACTGCCAACTAGCTGTTAAATATGTAAAAGAACATGTAAAAGAACAGAATACATATACAGAGCTTTCTGTTATATTGTAAAGAATCAATGTTACCATTAAGGTTTATATACAAATTTTATACTAACAGTATATGATATTTCTGCAGAAAAAAATGGCATTACTAGCAGCAAACAGTCGTTTTGTTAGGTGTAATGAAGATGGAGACATAGAAGCCAAAAGCAAAACTGCAGGGGAAGAAGAAATGATAAAGGTAATTACTATATTCTACAATTAATACAGGCTTGGCATCGATATTCAAGCTTACTACAAGTACTTCTATGCTACAGTTTACTGAGGGCATACAGATATAATTGTTTTCTGTAAGCTACCAAGTGATTTGGCCACAAAAGACAAATGAGTTCCAGGAATGCCTAAACTTGAGGTACTTACCTATCTACTGGAAATACTTATGCCACTAAAGAAGTGGTGGGTAAAACCCTCTCTGTGATGCACCAGATAATTCTGAACTGCTTGGTACAAGAAGATGAATTCTGTCTGAACCAGCAGCAGAGAAGGGTTATCCAGAATGATGCTGGTGCAGAGATTTCATGTAAGAGGATGTGGAAATACTTCATTTGTACTTGAAAAACATGTGCCTGCAGATAGAGAGAAATGTGTATTAGTCAGAGCAATAATAGTATGGACTCAATCTCTCGGAAATACATTTTATCACTGATATAACTCTTAACAATTGTAACGGTGCTTCTTTGAGAATGGAATTACATCTTACAGTATTTTGAAGCACTATACTTAATCCTTTTCTGTACTATAGGAAGCTCTCGTTTTAATTGTTATTTTTTCTAGTTAACCAATAGTTAGTAGTTAAGCGGTTTGAAAGCTGAGAGCATAAAGTTACTGTGACTCTCATTTGGTTATGAAGGATATATTTACAATATATTTTTGCACACTAAAGAAGACATTTTCTCATTTTCTATTATGTATTTTCTTCTCAATGAATAGATTCGAACTTGTGCTGAAAGAGAAACTAAGAAGAAAGATGATGTTCCACAGGAAGACAAAGGAAATGTTAAACAGTGTGAAATCAACTATGTGTATGTAGTTGGGAGCTATTAACAGGTTTAATTAATTTCTTCCTCTTTTCTTTGGGAGCTTCTTTGATGAAAGGGTCAAACTCCCATCCAGTTGGTTGCTTACTTCTTCCTACTTGGCAGCAAAAGGGCATAAAATAGGATGAGAGGTTCATAGGTCAAGATAAACAGAAGGAGATTGCTTTCTAGTTAACGTCACAGAATACAGACAAGCTTTGGGGGAAATTAATGTATTGCCTCTTAAAACAGATATGGGTAGTAAGAGAGACAAGCAAAAATTAAAAAAACAATCTTTCCCCTTGCTCCCAAGCTCAACTTCACTCCAGACTCCTCCACACCCATTCCTCAACTGGGGACTGGCCAGTACAGGATAGTTTCTCTTTTCTGTGCTTTCATTTTCTGTGTTCCCCTGCTCTAATGTGATCCTCTTCACTGGCTGTAGTGAATACCAGCTTAGGCAACTGGATCACCTCCTACTTTCTACTTTGGTGTTTATACTACATTTACTGTTTTTCTTCCTCTCCTCTGCTTGTGTGTCATCTTTGTCCTTTCTTAGATGGTTTCACAGAGGCATCACCAGCTCTGCTAAATAGACTGAGGCTTGCCATGTGGTGGGTCTGTTTAGCATACGGCGCTTCCTGGCCTCCTCTCACAGGGGTCACACCTGCAGCCTTCTCACTACCAGTACCTTGCCACCTACACCCAATGCACTTTCCTTCCTGTCATGTTTTGCTAGGAGGTGAAGGAGTTGAAGTTCTTCGGAATTTTTAATCATATCACATTAATCATTCATGGTGTCGTTCCTACTCAGTGCCTCCAAAAAACTAAGTAGTTTTCACATGGATAAATTTTAGTGCACTTCTGGTAGTGGGATTGTTTGTTAGATTTTTATTAGGCCAGTTGTCTACTGCAAGATACTCATCACGGTTGTTCTTATTGAAATACAGAACTTGAAATAAGTTACAACTCTTAACCTTTTTTCCCCTTAAAGAAAGAAATTCCAAAGTTTCCAAGACAAAAAGCTGAAAGTAAGCAAAGAAGATACAAAAGCCCTCCGAAAAGCCAGGAAAGAAGGCACTTTTCATGAAGCACTGCTTGACAGGTACTTTAATGTAGAAGAAATAACACACTAATTTAAAAGTTATTGGGAGATGGGGTTACAGTAAAATGGATACAAAAAATGGATAGGTTTCATGAAAGGGAGGGCAGAGAGGAGGTACAGATATAAGCACTTCCTCCCAGGTCAAGATATTGCAGCAAGTCATATGCATTTTTGTTGTTGTTATTGCTCTCCAAATTTTCGCATATTTACCTGAAATTTCTGGGTTGGGAAATTCATCAGAACTGTATCATTTGGGCATCTCTAGGTTTGCTCAGTTTATTGAGTACAGAGGAGGTAAGGAATGACTCTTTTTAATAACAAGAAATAAACTTTTAACTTTTTAGGTACCCATAGTACCTTTTGGAAAGGGGAGGGCTGCATTTTAAGGAGAAATAGCATTTATTAAGAAGTCTTCAGGTTATTTAGTGAGAATAAATCTCTTATTTCCCCAGGGAGCCAAAAATACAGAAACTGCCTTGAACTTTTAAAATGTTTTATATGGTATAAATTTTCATACATTAATTCATTAAGTGGAAAATGCAGAAGACTAGTTCTGAGAATTTGTAATTGTAAGCGGTGTGAAAAAATTCACCACAACCATCATAGATGGAGTGTCAGTTTCAGCTCTCACTCTGTTTAAATTCCATCCCTCAGAGTGATCTGGCAAAACACAGGATCTGACTTGAAAGGACATACAAGGGTAATATTACACACTACACTTGTAGCTCCTTAAGAAAACAAAGTTAACTGGCAAAGCCTTAATGTTGTTGGGTTTTTGTGTTTGCTTTGAGAAACAAAACAGAAAGCTGCTTTCAATGCCTGCTTAAGATTTAGAGTCAAATAAAACATTTAGATGCAGTGTTCAGTTTTTAATGTTTTGTTTCGTCCCTTTTTCCACACAGGCGAGCGAAAGTGAAAGCAGATAGATACTGCAAGTGAGAACCAGTTCATCCATTTTCTTCTGCATCTTTAATTATATAATCATACTGAGAACACAAGTAAAATCTTTTATAATTGTTTTTACAAAGGCTGTTTCGCTGATGTTTTTATTATGTTATTTTTAAAGGACTGCCTAAGAGCTGTAAATAAGCATCAACCTATTCTCAAATTTCAATAATGATTACTATTAATATTATGCTACAACTATATGGTATTGAAACAGTAAGATAATTACTTAATGGAAGACAAGTTATTTGATCCACTGATCTCCCAAGGTTGATGAAAGAAGCCTGAGTTCAGAGACTGATAAAGGGCAGATGAGAACAGCGAAGTTGTCAACAATAAAATATTGTTAATGCATTGAACTGTCAATAAATATGAAAATACCTCAAACAAGCAAGAGGAAATAAACAGAATACATCATACCAGTTACTGAGTGGAACAACTGTGGAACCATCCAATGCAGTATGAGGTAGGGACCAGAGCGCTCAGACTTCATAATGCAATGTTTGAAACAGACCCATTGTTCAGATTGATAAATTACAAAATCCAGGTGCTGGTGAAAGTCTGGACAAGTCAACCTTATAACAAATGGAAATGCAATTGCCTTGTAAGAAAAGAGACTGACTATCTTGTTAGCAGGCTCCTCATTTAACAAGAGGAGGATAACTTCAGTCAAACTTGCTAGTTTCTTTAGGGCGTAGACTTTAAACAATCTTTAATAAAACAGCAGTGCTTTTCGTAAGGTCGGAGTGTAATGTGTATTCCTGGTGTCTTGTGTAAAATATGGTTTCCTATGTCTGTTCTGATTACCAAGATGTTTCTCAATAAAGACATCTCTATAGGAACTACCTCAGATCACTTACTCTCTCTTTCTATGTCATCTACTTCATAACGACTACTTAATAACAGTGTTGAGGATTGTTGTGGCAATAATTTGAGCTCTCTGCAGAGCCCTTACTAATATGAACTGCAGAAATAGTATAAAGTTGTGAGCTAATGCAAGATAGTGATGACTCTAAGAAGCACAAGAAGAGACCAATAAAGTCTAGGCAAGTAATGGCAATTTAAATTGTTCTAATTTTACAGGCAGCTGGTCTTGAGAAAAAGCACAGAGTTTAAATACCTCATAACTGTTTAAACCCACTATTTAAGTTTTCAAGTGTAAAACAAATATTAGCCAGAATGAGAAGATTAGCCAACGTCAGTAATGAAAGCTTTTTTTTTTTCCCAGGAATTTAGAAAATAAGGAGATAGCCTAGAAAGATTTTTGATACCAAAAGAAGAAAAATTCCATGGGCATTGATGATACGATGTAAGGACTCTTTAATTCATGTTTTCAGAAAGGCAAATAAAAATTGAGACTCTTCTCTGAAGAATTCTTCTAAGCTTTTCATACTTAGCTCTTTCTAGTGTGAGTACAGGGATTTTGCTAGAGGACATTCTTCTCTA
This sequence comes from Perdix hodgsoniae, assembly GCA_035772895.1. Lineage (NCBI taxonomy): Eukaryota > Metazoa > Chordata > Aves > Galliformes > Phasianidae > Perdix > Perdix hodgsoniae. The sequence goes on along the minus strand of JAPSGF010000002.1, from coordinate 19,770,776 downwards.
ATGCACTGAAGTTTATTGAATTTACGCATACTCTTCATTTGATATCTGTTCTGCAAGAATAAGCATGTTCACTAATTCCTGGCATAAATATCTGTTTTGGAATGAGTGTAAGATTCTGTGTCTTAATGCTGATAGAATACCAAGAATGCAGAGAAATTAAATACAACTACAATTACAGACTAAATCACAAAGCGAGAATTCTTCTCTAAATTTTCACATGTACAGGAGATTCTTGAGTAGCTGCTTTCTGAACTTTAATGTTTTTCTGCAGAATTCTTTTCCCCCATTTGCATCCCTTGTTTAATTATTGTGTTTCAGACCATGCTGTTAACAAAAATGTAATAGTATCAGGTGACCATGTAAACTAATCAATCACTTTGCCTTTTTATAATGAAGATATTTAATTTGTGGTAAATAATGGTAAATTGTTAACATTTTATTCCTAGTTCTAGTACAAAACTTTGAGATTACTCTTTAACATATAGCAGGAGTGGCTGAAAATTATACTTATCAATTTCTATTAACTGCACGTGCTTTCAAAGAAAACAATTGTTAGGAATATCAGTGTTTTCTAGTAAGTGCATTAAAACACTTGCAAAAACTGCAATCAACAGAACTGATCTTTGATTGTAATTTTACAGGTATCTCCAGAATTTTGTTAAAATTCCTTAACATGTCAGGTATAATCAGGTATAAAAGTCTTGTCTGTATCATGCGTGAATATTTGGCTTGTATTAAGGGTATGGCTCCAAGAAAAACTGAAAGCATATGAAGTAGCTACTGTCAGTGGTAGGCTACCTGCTAAATAGTTTAAGACTTGGGAATCAGAATGTACAGTTACATTGTTCAGAGAGAAATCTGTCTGGCAATTAGCAGTTTTGAGAGAGAGAAAAGTTGGTGTATCTGGGGAGCTCTGTGTCAAAAGTAGCTACCCCCTAATTTTCTAAGAGAGGCGAGAACAAGCACAGTCTTTCTTTTAAGAGTTGAAAGAGAGCCATGTAAGCACAGAGCATGGCTAGCTATTTACCAGTAGTAGAAAAGTTTAGAGAGCTGAAGCTTGGAAGCTTTTGAAAAGCAGTGTCTGTCTGTGCTCTGTGATTCCCTTTTTGTGGAGGAGAGGCTTTGCTACCTTTTTCATAGTGAGCAAAGGCCATATTGTGAATTCTTGTAATTGCTAGAAAAGATATGTTGAACCTGCCAGGAGGTCTGCCAGAGCTGTGAACACTGAATTTGCAGGGAGAAGATGATTGCTGGCAAGCTTCTGGACAGAATCTGAAGAATTACTGTGTGAAAATGCAACATAGCTGTCAGTTTTGCTGTCATAGAAAAAAATGTAATTCATTTTTACCCAGTACTCCAAAGTTTGGTCTAGCACCAAGAATCAAGCAACGCTCATTAAGTAGCTGTAGATCCCATGCCTCTGTCTGGAAATGTAAATAACCTGTTGTACAACTGTTGCAGCATCACAGACCTGGAAGTGGCATACTGACAAAACTGCTTCCAGAAGCACTGGGAAGCAGGTTGCACCACTAGGAGCAGGCTGTACATGAGGGTAATTGTTTACTGAGCTGTTAGATAAACAGACAGTATAATGTGGCTGTGACAGGTTTTTTGTTTTTCACTATCTGTTGCTTTCAATAATCTTCAGCTCTAAATAACTTCACCATTCATTCCAGTTTACCTTGATCAACAACCACTGTGAATATGCTGATGGTTGAAAGTTGGCTGATGTTCCGGCACTTATTCTTCCTTCCAATAATATATTTTCCAAAATCCTTGTTGACTTTTCTGAGTTAATAATGTCTTGAAGGTAAGAAAATATCTAAATTAACTGTCTGCTCCAGAAATGAAGTGTGAGCAAAAGGTACTGCACGAGTTTAGAAAATAAAAGGTCCAATTCGATCTGGTAATTCCTTATCACAGACCACAAAAATATTTTCAAGTACCTGCAAATGATTAGAAAACCAACTTACAGGTATTTGGTTTCAATAAAAAAAAATGTGGCTGGGCCCCTATAGAAACTGCTCAGTTTCTAGTTGTGAAAGACAGTTCCATGGCAGCATCTCAGGTTCCTTGTGATATTCTGTACTTCTCATTTCCTAAATTTCTTGGTTGGTTCTGTACCTTCTTCCACCAGTGTATAATGGTTTGTGCAATTCCAAGCTTAGATTCTGAGCTGATTCCTTCCTACACACTGCTGTACAACCTCTGGCTTTAATGCCTTATAATTCTTTCTTCCTTTCCTATTTCTTAATTTGTGCATGTCATGCAACCTTCCAATTAACTGTCTGCCAGGGACATGTTTGTTTTTTGTTGTTTGTTTTTAATGTTTAATTTTTTTTTTCCTTGCCACCATCTGGTTTCTTATGAGAATTAATTGCATAACCAATTAAATCACAAATGCTTGTTTTTTTGTGTGTGCCTAAGTAAATGTAGCTTACAGAACCTGACTTGGGCACAGATAAAGCACAAGATGTAAACTAAACCACAGACTTCCTAGAAGGTTTTTAATACTTATACATGATTTGTGTCTTGTATTATGACAAATGCACCATTTATCTGTAGTAGTGAATAATGACAGATAGCATGCCTAGACTGATAAATCTAATACTCCATTTCTCATGGTGCTAAGAATGGCTCCAGTTGCAGGTTTCCTGCATCGTTAAGCAGGCAAAGCAGGGAAAATGCTTTCTTCCTAAGGAAGGTGACCGCCTTGCATCTCATTACCATAAAACTTGCCTGCTTCAAAGAATCTCTCAAACATGCACAGTAATTACACAAAGTGAAAACTGGTGCCACAGGTTTGCTCTGAGTGTTGCCTAAGAGAGAATTTTATATCATGTTTTCCTGTGTGGAACTGCAGGAGCAGCTTTCCTTAGATTAAGCTTTCCCAGCAGGCTCCCTTTCGCTCAGCTCCCAGCAGATCACGCTGCAGCAGTTCAGCTTTGCAGTTCTTAAACCTGGAACCTCAAGAGATATTTTACACGTGCTTTATTTTTAACACCTCTTTCTTGGAACCAGAATTGATGACGTTCTGGGGCTTTGGTGTGAGCTTGCAGCACGCTTGCCCGCTTTTCAGCTGATGCAGCATCTGTAGAACGCTTTATATCACTCTATTTACTGCCTCAATAAGAAAGTTTCAGGTAAAATAGCCCTCTACCGCTGCTACAAGCACGTAGTTTGAAAGCTAATGAGCTACTTCAGTACATCAAGCTGAGCACGAAATATTAATACTGGGCCAACCTCTCATTTCCCGTGGGATGGATGCAGAATCAGTGCTGTTTTTGCTCCTGTGGAAATACGTCTCAAAGTCCTCTGCCCATCAAGGAAACAAAAAGAGGGGCGCTTTTGGCGGCACAGCAAAGTCTCCCGCCACCTAGGGAGGTAGCTGAGGTTCAGTTTTGCCCACGCAGAGCACGGCCACGCACAAAGCACCCCTACCGCATCAAGTGCCGAGCGGTGCCCAGCCGTCCCGTCCCGCCCCGCCCGGCAGCGCCCGCCGCCACCCCCGCGGCGGTCATGTGGGTGCCGCGCATGACCGGCGCTCCCAGCCGAGCCGGGAAGCGCCGAACCGAGCAGAGGGGAAAGTGAAGCGGAGCGACGAGGATGGCGGGCAGGAGTCGGACGCTGCTGCCGCCCGCCGTGCTGATGGTCCTGGTGCTGCTCGTCGTGGCGCCGGACCCGGTGAGTCTGGCGGGGCGGGTGAGGCTGTGCCGGGCGGGGCGAGCGGGGCTCCGCGGCTCGAGGGTTCGGGAACGGGAGCCGCAACGCCCGGGACGGCGGCACCTGCGCTGGGCCTCGGCCCTCTCGTTTTTAAGGGCTTCAAGCAGCTCTTGTGGCAGACGGCCTTGGCTTTATTTACTGCTGCGGGGTGTTTTGTACGACTGTGCACCGTATGCGCGGCAGCGTGCGCTGCAACCGTGATTTTCAAACTGAAAGTTAAGGAGGATTCGCTGGAAGCACGTGTGCCGTTCGGTCCGTTTACTGCCTTTCTGGTCGTTCCATCAAGCGGGCAGGTGTAGGGTGCTTTTCTTTTAAATAACAATTTCAGAAGTGTCTATAAGTCAGCGTTTCTATAAGTCAGCTTTTCTTGTTTAGAATGGGCTGTCCTCCACCTCCTTAGCATGCAAGCAGGGCCATTCTGGTTCCATGTTGTGGTTTTTATTCCTGAAGAACTGCAGCGTGCTTTCCTCTCCTCAGTTTTCTACTCTCCTTCTTATCCTCTGTGAGGAGGTAAGGGGCGACCAGCATGAGTTCCTGCTGGCTGCAGTTGGATTTGCGTTTGCTTGGTGAAGCTTTGCACTGACACGATACCTGCTGGGTGTCCAGGTTGTGCTGCTGTGCAGCCAGCTGCGAGGCATTTTGGTTTGGATTTGGGCAGGCTTGTGCAGGCTTCCATTCCCTTTAGCTTTTGGTTAGGCCTCCTCAGCCGTACAGAATGTCGTGTTGAAAATGTGATTAAAATTGGCTCGGTTCCCATTTCATCAGTGCTGCAGGAGAATTCCCATCTTCAGGAAGATGAATGTCTCCTGGACTGCTGCAGCACGGCACAGGGCTGGCACTGCCCTTTAAAGGGAGAGGAGCTGAGAAAAGAAGTTCACAGACCAGAAGATGCAGAATAGAACAAGTTTTGTTTAAAAGAGACTGAATGCCACCTCCTGTAACTACGGAACAGCACTTCATAGCATAAACATACCACTTTTAAAATATGAAGACAAGAAACACTGAATATAAACAAGGATACTGGAATTGATCTATATCAAAACATTTTTGAGGGTAATAAAGAAGGGCTTGGAGCATCGTTTAGACTGGACGAGCTACATTCAGCCTATTTATATGAAAGCAGTCAGGCTAGTTTTTGAAGTATTTACTCAGTAGTCATTAAACCACACATTAAATTTCTTTATTGTGGTGAATAATAACTGTTAGTAATTGATTTATTTGCTTTTCCCAGGTAGCAGTGTACCTGGATAGTTTGTTGGCTACTCAGTTCCTGTTCTGCTCTGCTTTCTTTTTTTTCCATAGAACAGATTATAACAAAACAATCTTACATTATTTCCCTTTTTGTTGTTATTATTTCCATCTTGTCTTCCCCCCCCCCACTGCATTTTTCCTGTTAGTGTTTTGGTATTGTGCTGTAAAGCATCTGTTTATGTACATTATTACGTATGTTGATATGTGCATACAGATTCTGTTGTCAGCTGTACATCAGATAATCAGGATATACAGTCTCCTCATGAAAGCTGATTTAAGAAAATAAAAAGTAAAACAGGAACATAGATCATTTAATCACTATTCAGTAATGTATTTCTCCTGAAGGTTTGCTGTGTGTTTGTAAAGCAGTTTCACACTGTGAGGGAGCTTCTGCTGGCTTTACCTGCAAGACCATCTCTGGTTTACAAAGTCTGTGGCTAAAGGTGGTCCCCTCCTTGGTGCTGCAGGGCTGCTTGTGCTTCTCTCAGGCAGTGTTTATTGCTGCTCTTGCAGTGTCAAGACTCTGCAGAAAAGATGATCTCATTGATACAGCAGTGACTTTATGTCTGCTTATTTCAACCTGGTTGTAGAAAGTGCCTGGTGGTTTTTCTGGTCATTTAAAGAATCCCTTAAGTAACAAATAGCTGTGAGTTTTTAGCTGGTTTAATAGCTAGTTACTGAGTTTTGTGCTGAGATAGAGGGACAGCCTGAGTGTTCCATCTTTCAGAAGAAATAGGAAAATCTTGTGCTTGTTCATGAGTGTTTGGCTGTGATATGGATCTTTCAGAGTGGGAAACTCGGAAAACGTTGACTTTCTGTTTTTTTTAACTTTGTCAAAATAGTTTGCAGTTAATCTTCAGGAAAAAAAAAAACAGAAAGTAAAACTTTCCTGTCCATTGCCAGAATGCGTGTTCAAAAAAAAAAGAAATAAAATCCTTTCTTGTTTTCTGATTGTCTTGATATCCTTTCAAATTACTTTTTATCTATCAGCATATAATAGATTTTCTAAATAAGCTGCCAATAGTCCTGGCTTCCGTCAGGTGTATTAGGCAAAGCTGACAGGCCTGGAAGGTATATAGACTTTTTTGGGGACTGTTAAGCTTGCTTTATACATAGTAAGGAGTCTAAGATTGTTGAGCTATAAGGAGAGGATACATTATCTGTTCTCTGTGTCTCTCATTAGCACTTCCTTTGTCCATTCCCTCACCTCATTACTTGTTTCCTCTTTTGTGGCTCAGGTTGCAAAGGACTGTGAGAACAAAAATAGCTTCACATACAAGATTAAAGTTGCATGGGAGAGAGATGGGAATGACATAACATTTAGTACCCAGAATATAAAGTAGTCTAAAATCAGTCTGCTTTGGCATCACAACTTGCCCTGTGTATACGCAGACTATACTGACAGATAACTGAACTTGTATGGGTAGGAGGATTCAGTAGTGTTACATACGGACTGACAAAACTGTCAGCAGCCTTTCCAGGCTCCCAGTTAATTAAATATGTGACTTAACCTAAACCTGTTGGTGTGCAGATGATGGCTGCATGTTACGTGACCATGTGTTCTCGCTAACCTTGCACCAGTCCAGCCTGCAGTATTTGTGCCTGGTCCTCTCTACTGAAAATTGCCTGTATTTCGAATATGAGAGGGACTGTTTTGGATTCATTTTGTTGTGATTATTGCCTTTCAAGAAGCAAATTTTTCCAGGTTCAAATCCATGCATTTTTTCTAATGTATTTTAGTATTGCAGGATGGAAAATTTCACAAGACAGTTGCATTAATGCTGTTAAGTATTTGCTGGCCTTTGCATGAAGCCTCTGACTTCTGTTGCCCAATTAGTCATCTGCTATTTCCACCTCCCCTCCTTGTTTTGAAACTTCCTTGTTTTGAAAATGCAGTGCCCTCCTGTGTCCAGCCTTCTGTTCCAGCTGTGCAAAGGTTGTAGTGGTGCTGCACTGAAATCCAGGAAGCACGTAGCTTCTATATACTTGTGTCATGTGAGGGAATGCCAGCCTTCATCTTATGCTTTCTCCCAGCCACTGAAAAGCCCACGGAAAGAGTAATAATAAGAAGAATAATGCAGAAAAAAGGAATAGGATTTCAAAATTCCTGTCCCCCACTGTAAGAAATTATGGCAGCGTTTAAAGTCTGTGGCATTGTGTAAGGCATTATGTTTTCTAGATCATGGCATTAAAAACCAGTAATGTGATTAGCCCAAGAACAGCATGGACGTTAGTTAGCTTATCTATCACAGGTACATCACTGCTAGAGATCATCCCTCTGATGTTATTGGCTGGGATGTGTTGAATGGACACATCAGTCATTTAACTACTATAGCCAAGTGAGAATTGGAAATCAGTGGTGGGATGGGAAGCAGGGGAAGGATATCTGTAAGTTGGTATTTCTGATCTGTCTCGCTGCATGGATGTACAGAATGGTATGTGTGTTTCCTTAGAGAGAGGCTGTACTGCATTCTCAAGCTCCGAGCTGTGCCTGGGAGCCATGTCCTGTACTGGTTTGAAGCACAAGTGCAGCTAATCTGCATTTGTATTTCATGAGTAGAATGTGCAGCAGTACTTGTGGCACATACATACTTATGTGTATGTAGGTATATGTGTTTTTTATGTAACCCCTGCATTTGCTTGGAATACACCTAAATATTATCCTCAAACTAATTTTTAACTAGCCGTACATTGGTTCAGCTATTATTCTGAAATGTGGCTCTAATAATATTTAGCACTGGTCTAGGAGCACTTTCCCAAAGTACATCTGAAAAAAAAAACCAAAAGGCTTTATATCTCATTCCTGTGGCTGAGTAGTTCGCCCATGGTTCTGTGTGCTTTCTCAGTCCCAGCTACAAAATGAAGCTAAACGCTGAACATGTTTATGAATGGCACTGTAAAGTGAAATTGGACATTAAGCAGAACAAGCTGTTCTAGCCCACACTGAGGCTTGAGGTTCTCAAGGTTTTCTGTAGAAAATGCTGTTGAGGTGCTCTTAGTCATATGTCAGTCATGTGTTTGAGTCACAGAGTAAAAATGGGTTTGTGTATTTATCATAAACTTGTTCATTCCTTGGAGTACATCAGACAAGCTATCTGAACTGCTGTCAGATAGCAGAGGGAAGTGGTTGCTTGTCCACTACCTCTTTTATTTTCAAGTCCCAAGACTTTCCCTTCCTTTATTATCAAACCGTTGTGAATTCGTTAGTCCTAAAGTTCCAAATCACAACTGCTGAAATAGTGGTGTTAAAAAATATATTAAATCTCAACAGTAATCTTTTACTGTCTTCACAGTATGGAGAAGACTGCAGAAGTAAAATGTACCCTCCTTCAGGACCAACGTAAGTAATCTGACTGGACTTGTCTAATAACTTACTGATTTACAAGCATCAGTAGCTCAAGTTTTGTTGTGACTTGTTCACGTTACAGACAGTTCTGGTTACAGTCACAAGTGACAAGCACTTACTTTGTCAAATGCATTTTCAAAGCCTTTAAATTTGCACTTTTACTTTTCATTTAGGTTCAAAGGGAATGTACCCACATACATCATAAATCTTGATTTGCCTCCCAGCAAAAGATGGGATGAGTTGATACGTGCCAAAAAGACAGAGGTAGGAAAAGCAGAGTTTGCCTTTAAGCTTAGCATATATAAAATTAGCATGTACCTTTCTATTTTGGAAATGGCTTGGAAGAAATACCTCTGCCAAAATGCTCTTAAAGGTTTAATAGCTCTAATTCACTTTTTTATATGATTATAGAATAAAATAATTGCTTGACTGTTCAATATTTGAGCTATCAGAATGAGGAATAAGGGGCAGTGATGGTTGGAATGAGGAGTCATAGAAGTAGTGTGGTATAAAGCAGGCTCTTATTTATAAGCGCTCTTTACTCATGAAGTAATACAGCACAGGGAGGGAACAGGGAGAGGAGCAGACCAAAGCAACGGCCTCAGTGAACAGAATTGAAACTGAAGCAGCATCTGTAGTCCTTCATACATCCACACTTCTATTAAAATAAGGTGAGATGAAGAAATGACAGAGAGAGGAAAGTGAAGAATATCTCACACTTCTTAGGGGTGTTGGTTGCAGAGATGGGGTTTGCACAGGATAAAAAATCTTTTGAAATCATCAAGCCTGTTTCAGGCTACATGGAACAACTGCTCTACTGAAAATTCAATTCAGCAATGCTTAATTTCTCCAAAAAGGCTAGGGCTTTTTCCTTATCACTGCTGACTTCAGCCTTGACTCTTAAATGGGCAATTCGGGGTGTTTTTTCTGAGCAACATTGCCACACTTGGCTCTTTCCTTAACTCATTTTTTCAGTATAATGTTATTTTAAAAAGTATGTGAAAGAGTTTTGTCAGTATTCTATCAATTCTTGTGCTTGAGATCTTCTATTCAATAAAAGCCCTTGTTCTTTTTAGTTGAAGGCCGTAATCCAGAACATTAAGGATATAGCAAACACCTTCTTCCCTAGTGGCAAAATCGTTGATATAGTCGATCACAAAATAGTAAGTATTTCCAGTTGAATTATTTTATGACTGTATGTTCTGACTACCAGAAGTAAAATGCTACTAAATTTGGCAGTTACAAACTTTACATGTAACAATTTTTCCTCTTAGATTATCCAGAACAGAAATGTTGTTTTGAAGAGTTAAGTTAACCCTACCAAACCCAAAATACATTTCTTCTGAGAACTTTTCAAATTTGGATTAGTCATGTTGGACGTATCTGCTATTTTCTTGACCACTGTAACAAAATACTTTACTGGAATTCTGTTTGCCATGTTCAGCTCCTTTTAAATAGTAGAATAAAAGCAGATTTTGAAAACTCTAAAAAAATTTCTGGTTACAAAGACAACTTTGGTCAGGTTTGAAAGAACCTGACTGGTTAGGACTGGTTAGAATAGGCTTTGGCATAGGATTGTTACTGTAGAAAGCAGTTAGAGCTGGAGATGGTGTAAGGTCGTGTCTGTTTCCATCTCTCTTTGCAACAGCCTCAGATTGTGCTGGCCATGCTTCATTTGGTTTGCTGCAGTATCCCAGTGTGCCTGCAAGGGGTTGACACAAAGCTAGCACATGACATGTACTTATATCATGACTTTAGAGATTCTTTTAAATGCTGACAACCTCATGATCAGTTCCAGTTGAGCTGTTTTAATGTTAAGAGTCCTGCTTAACGCTACTCTGTCTATTGCTGCTAACAATAATTAGATATAGTGATAATCTCTATTGCTCACATGTCAATGATTTGATTAACTGTGTTTACTTTCCATATGTACTTTTCTTCCAAGTAAACTACAAATATCCTGAAGTTCTGCAAACTGCCGAACAATTACATACTCAGTTTTACAGTGCTCAGGAGGTACCTACTGGGAAAAGGTTTCTTTCAAGTAGCAAAATAGCATGAACTTACAGAGTCAACATGCAATACTTTTCCTTTCAGTCTCATCTGACAGATACACTTCCTTATCCTTTCAATGAAGAGCTCCAAGGGATTGCAAATTCATCTGGAATTCCTTTGGGTAATAGTTTCCACCACTTTATAAACATAATGAAAATGGGGAATCTAGATTCATTTAAAATTAGTGTATTTAACTGTTTTCAGTAAAACTGTACTCAGCTGTGTCTTTAACAAGTAAATTATTAATTAAGTAGATAAAGGAATAACATCCATCCCACACTAAATGAAACCAGTATTTTAGAAGAGAATGGCAGTACATCATATAACCCTTTTATCAGGCTGGGTCTTTTCTGTATAGCTATAGCTTCTTACCCCTGAGCTTCGGGAGCTGGAGATAGCTTTGCCTTCTGTGCACCCAAGCTTTGGGGGATTCCCTGGTTCTCTTTGGTTTCCTATTCAGCTCACTGTCTGCCTTCGATACACAAAGGCAAGGCACTGTTTAATGCTATGCTTTCATTCCCTTGTGACTCTTACAACATCTTCATGCCTTTCTTCTGCACCTTCTGCAAAAGAAATGCAGTTTCAGGCAGGAAGTAGATATTGAATTATTTCTTGAGAAAGTCTTGTGGAAGTCTTGACAGAGAAGGTTGGTCTATACGCCTAGTCCCACTGCTTCCTTTGTGTGTGAACAATATCTCTGTTTCTTGCATGGGAAAACTGGTACATACAACACCTTATTTTCTTAAAGTGAGTTTTATAGCTTGTTTTGAAGTTTCTGGAAAGGGAAGTAGCTGTCAGCTTTCCATATAGTAAGGCAGAAGGCCTTTCAGGAAGCTCTTGCTTTTGCCGAACTGGTCATTTCAAAGATCAAATGGAATTAGTCTCTTAATAGAAATGCTGTAGAATACTGAACTTTGCAGTAGAATTTTTTTCTTTTTTTCCCGGTTTGGCAAAAGTTTCAAATTGATTTTTTTTTCTTTTATTCTAGGGGAGATTGTTATTTTTAACATCTTCTATGAAATTTTTACTGTGTGCACATCCATTGTGGCAGAAGATAGCACAGGTAATTCATCTCAGAATAGTGTTTCTGGTTTTGTAATATGGTAGGAAAGTTTCTGCCTCAAAATATGCAGAACATGGTCCTTCTCAGCTCTAGGCAAGAAGGTGTAGTGGAAGAGACTAAAAGCAATGATAATAAACAGGTCTGATAACAAAGAGGTATGTATTAAGGCTGAAGGACAGGAGCCTTAAATTAAGAAAAAAAAATAAAAATACCTTCAAAGAAGTTGTGGGGTTTTACTTCTTTAGTTATTTCCTTTTTGTAGTGGGTGGCATTTGTCTTGCTAGAGGAAAGAAACACCAATCACATACCTGCTATTTTCTCAGAGTCATGAGGGGTTCTGGTGCAACCCATTTTGCACCTGCTTTCTAGCTATTGCCTGTGTGTGGTGCTAGAGAAAGTGGATAGTCTGTTCTAAGAAAAGAAAAGCGTCATTTTCCATATAATTTCTGCAGCTCTTGTCCACATCTCTTGTGATTTAGAAAACTTCTGAAGGGTTTTCAGGAAGCTTACAAAAGCCACGCTTTCTGAGCAAGCTGGAGCTATTACTGGGGCACAACAAGAATGTTGTAAGTGTCAAAAGCTGAGATGGACAGCAGTTTAAAAAGTTAGTAGATTTCAATTATAATAAAATATTTCTCAATATAAAAAGGAAAAAGCAGAACACATTTTTCTCTGCTTAACAAAGGACAGTTATACAGTGGTATTTAATTGCTTGTGTCCATTTTCTATCTTTTTCTAAGCTGATATTTGTCTCTTTCTTTAGAAAATCTTACATGCATATATTTATTTATCCGTTCGTTTTAATATAGGAAAGCTGTATCATGCCAGAAACTTGGATTTTGGACTCTTTCTTGGGTAAGTACCTAAACCTATGCCTTTGGGGTCTTATTAAAAGAAAAACAGTCAGCTGAAGAAATTTCTTTGTGCCTTCTTTGTGTGTAAATGATGAATTAAGTATTGTTAAAATGGTGACCAACAAGTCTGCATTGTATATTGTGGAAGAGAGGCTAAACTGAACAAAGGAATTGTTTTGCTGATCATATGTCAAACTGCTTCACACTTCCAAATAGTGACTGGAAAACAATTGTGTTCAGTGTTACTTAGTGCTTCCTCAGCTCCAGTTAAATCTGCAGAGAACAGTCCGTGTAACTTTATTTCAGAGACACAGTGCATTTTGCTCTTCAAGCTATCGGACAGAAACTTCAGTTTTGGTGTGTGCAGTGAAATGAGGGTTGGTTTGGATTGGGTTTGTCTTTTTTCCTGATCACTTCCCTAGTTACTGTGCAGTGCTCCACTGGCACATCCCATCACCCAGCATTTCTGCTCAGAAGTCAATGATACTTATTTCACTGATTTGGCATTCACATTTGATGTGATACAAACTCTCTTGAGCAGCACTGGATCCTCTTTTAGTTTTCATTTTAATCCCTCATGATAGGGAATTTTATTTTATTTTCCAAGTATATTTATATGTACTTTAAAAAATACATATTTATATATATTTTGTAATGTTATTTACCTAGACGAATATTAATGCTCAGATGGAATTTACACGTTCGTCTTCATTAAATTTCTAACCTGCCTATCAAAAATCAGATACTGTCAACTGTGACTGCATCCATCCCTTCATTAGGTTTATGTTGAACCTTTTGTCCAAAAGACTGGGAATGTGCTCCCTAGAAATGGAGGCAATTTTTCAAAGTTGTTCTCAGAACTTGGATTGTTTCCAGAGAATTATCTGTAAGTGTTCCTTAGTGCTCCCTAGCATAGACTGCTCTGGCTTATCTTACAGACTGGAACTGGGCCTTCCCATTATACAGAGCACATCCAATTGTATTTGGTTTTGTTTTCTCCCTTTGAATTGTAAGAATTTGAGGGAACAGGTTCCTGCTGCTGTAGTACAAACAACACATGCTTTCAGAATACAATAGGTTTGGTGTCGCAGGCAGTACCAATAGCAGCTTCCACTAGACAGTAGGAACAGAATGAAGTTATTATTCAGAAGCTATCACTGTTTCAAAACAAACCAGCTGTACTGAGGGTGCTACCGAGTAGTATATATGCTGTTGATCTGAATAAAATTTGGTTCTTTTCATTGTTGTCTGTGCATTTAGAATTTATAGTTGTCCCTTGTGCTGCTCAGGTAACTACTGAACAGTGCTTATTGGTGTAAGATCAACATCACATATGAGAAACCTGCATTTTGTGACTGGAAGTCTTAAAAGATACAGAGGGACAGAAGTTACAGTGCTTTTCTGTCTTCCACAGGTGGGATGTTAAAAATAATTCCTGGACTGTAACTCGGGAACTGAAGCCTACAGTGGTAAACTTGGACTTCCAGAGAAACAACAAAACAGTGTTTAGGTCTACAAATTTTGCAGGATACATAGGCATGGTGTCAGGTGTCAAGCCAGTAAGTATGGGGGAAGCTTGTCCATTTCTTAATAGTACTTCAGACTTGAAGGTTTTCTTGCTTTAACTATCTGTCCTTGGATGTTTTGATTTATGAACTCTTAATTGCTCCTGCACACTGTAGAGTGATCTGAAGAAAGCTAAAAGGAAACAGTGCTGCACTGTTCCTTGTGAAAGGAGATTGCCTAAATGAAATGTTTTTGGGTGAATCCTAAAAGGTATGCTTGAATTCTGAATAAGCAAATGGGAGAGCATATGATGTGCTGAAGTGGCTGTTGCTTCTGGCTAGCAGGTGGAAAGATACCACTCTGATCTCAGAGGAAAAACCACGCATTTGTGATGTTTTAGTTCTCACTCTTCAGCCCTTCTTGGAGGAGACCTGCACTTTTTTTTTAATAGACACCTGAAGTCTAGATTCTCTAGACCTTATGAACTATCTGCAGAGAACTTTCACAGTGTCTCCAACTTACCACAGCACCTTCATTTCAACATGCTGTATGCTCTTGCCCTTTATTATAGTTTACTGTTTAAATAGTAGAACATTTCTAGCATACATCCCTGCATTGTATCTATTTATTCTTATGTTTTGATCTCAGAAGATTGATAGGACTCCATTCTGAAAATGATTTGGTGCAGCTGAATTACACTTTCCTCTGTAAGAAACACTAGTTCGAGAAGTCTGGAGTTAAAGTTGCATGTTGCAAGTAGTGCATGCTGAATTGCATACAGCTCTTTGTGCATGTGAACAGCGGCAGTATATTAGGTTTTACTTAGCACTGGACCTTAAAACTGCACCTTCAAACTACAGCAGTATTCACAGGTCTGAGAAGAAGGTTACATACAGCAAGAGGAGGAAATCTGCTAATTCAGTGATGCAACAAGGACCAAGAGAAAGATGGCCACTGGCTTGACTTGCTTAGCAAGCCAGCAGACTACACTTCTGTGTTATGCTAGGTCAGAAAATTGTGAATGATTATTTCTGCTTACTGAAGCAGAGATTAATGAGGCTCTTTTCCACGTGGGCTTGGTCTTCTAACCCCTTACTCAATAGAGAGTAGTCTAATGAACAAGAAGCTCAGTTATCATTTAAACTGCAACATTGCCTTTTTCTTATTTCTGATATTAATAGTCTGGTGATGGATGGAGGCTGATTTGTTTAATGCTTTTCAGGATTTGTTCACTCTGACAATGAATGAGCGTTTCAGTCTTGATGGTGGTTATATTGGTGAGTAATGCTTGTTTTGTTCATTATTTCAGTACAAGACTTCCAGACCTCAGACATAACAGTTATCTTAAATAAACAGTCACAGAAATGGTGAAAAGATGCCAGATGAGTAGGATAAAGAACAATTCATTTTAAAGGCTGTGAAAATTAGAATAGCAGGAATGAAGCTAACCAGTGATATTTTGCAGGTATCTTTGAATGGTTTCTTGGTAGAAGAGATGGTATGTGGATGGGCTTTCTTACAAGATCAGTTCTTGAGAATGCTACGAGGTACTACTTTTTTTTTCTGCCTGTAGATGTTTTACTATAACCTCTTTTGCACCTGATGTGAATATTGTAGGTACAAGCTTAGTATCAAATGATATCTTCCTAGAAGTATTAACATTAAATAATTCTAGTTTTGCTCATATTCGGGTGATGAGTAAGCATGGCACGTGACTTCCTATAAACTTTTAAAATGGCTGAGACTTTTTTTCCCTAATGAAACTACTGGCATCTGAATGTGGAACCGCATCCTACATCAAGACATATCCAACAGGTATTAATATACAATGGGAAGTAAACAAAGTAAATGAGTTAGTGGAATGTAACACTAGTACAGTACATCATAACTTTGTTAATTTTCAACACGCGGAATATGCTAAGAACACCCTCTCAACAACCAAAACTTAACTAAAAGCTCCTCTATGCAGTTTGCACTTAAGTGTGCTCTTTCAATGCAATATAATCTCTTGTGTGATGCCTGAAGAGGGGAAAAAAAAAGGAGTAACTGCCCAGACTCTTCCTGGGTCTGTGCATCTTCTTCAGTATGACAACCTTTTGTAGCCTTTAATAGTCCAATGCTACTTTGTTATCTGCAGTTACCAAGATGCAAAAGACAAACTGGCAAAAACAAGACTGCTGGCTCCAGCTTATTTTATACTTGGGGGAAAAAATTCTGGAGAAGGCTGTGTGATAACTCGCTCCAGGACAGCTGCTCTGGATATCTGGGAGTGAGTATGCTTGACCTAACGGCCGGCTCTTCTTTTCAGAAGAGAAGAGGCCCCACAAGTGATTGTCACATTTTTCCTTTTATTGTGCAAGAACTTAGTTATTTAGAATCTTCTATATATCATATATATATATCTGCCAAAAAAACCTGGTTTTAGAGTCTATACTGAGAGAAGCAAACCACAAATGTACACCTCTTTTCCAGCCTTGATATAAAGAAAGGTACGTGGTATGTGATAGAAACAAACTATGATCGCTGGAAGCCTCCACTTGTCTTGGATAATCGTAGAACGCCTGCAATGAAGTGCTTGAATCAGACATCACAAGAGGTAAACATCCTGTGAATATCTAATCTTGCTATTTGGAAACCCTCAGCTTAAGCTACAGCTCTAATCCAGCAGGAGCCAGAAGCATCTAGGGCATCTGCAAGCACAGATGCAATGACGGAAGTGGCTAATGGCTTTGTCATTTGTCCACACTTCTGGTTAATGGTACCAGGTGACTCTTTATATGACTGTGTTTTGTTTCAGGCTTTATCTAGGTGGGTTTCCTACAAGTATTTTCTATCCCTTGCATATGCAAAAGTAAACAGGAGATACTTTGAGAAATACTAAGTTTCCTGAGCTGTTTATTACTAGTGGAATGCACACACAGAGACAGGCAGCTCTGACACTCAGGTGCCTGAAGCAGTATAGAAATGCAGTCTGCACAAGTCTTTGCAGTATTATGTATTCCTAAAGGTTTGTCTTACTGAGAAGTCAAAAGTTGCAGTTCTCAGCATTTACACAGTGCTAGGAAACAGGGTAATGTCTATTAACATCAATATATTACTTCCTTTCAGAACATCTCCTTACCAACTATTTATGATGTTCTCTCTACGAAGCCTGTCCTCAATAAGGTAATGCTTCTGTTTTCTCAGAAAGACTAGAGCAGGGGGTGAGGGGGGACAATAGATCAGGAATTACCACATTTCTAAGGAGGCGTTCAGGGGTACATTCAGTTTTTGCCACAGCGATGGGTTGTAGAAGGGCTGAATTTGTACTGTAAATAAAGCTTACGATTTTATAAGTGAAGCTAGAATTTAAATTGTCAAAATAAACATGGTCTGCCTTCTAAAAACCTTTAATGGCAGCCTTTCACCAAACTGGTATGCTCATTTTGAAAGGAGGCTATCAAGCAGCAGGTTCTCTCATCCTGATCCAAATTAAAACGGGCTTATAATAAGACCAGAGGAGCTCTACTGGAATGACAAAAGGTAAAAGAGATAAGGGGCACGGAGATAAGCAGGAAGGTCCCCACATCTATATGATTGTGTGAGAACGGAAATAGAAGAGTACATCCTTCTATAAGGTCATTTCAGTTCTGCCTCCCCTTCAGCTCCATACATATTCACAGTGCTATGTAGTAGAGTTTGAGAGGGTTGGTAGGTGAAATAAGCAAATACAATCATGAAAATTACAAGTTACTTCAGGATAAATGTTTTTCCAGTGCCCAGCTTTAAAGCCCTGAGTAGCCTGAGTCCCTTCCACATCTACAGTTAGCACTGGTGTGAGGCAGTTTTTGCATTACAGACACCTGAAGAATCCGAGCCTGAAGGAATCTGAGATACATGCCTTCATGTTCTGCATGAAACAAATTAATACATTGTTTAGGCATACTATAGGCATGTTCTTCTGGCAACATAAGATATTTTAGCCTTAACTTGAAGTTTTGATATGCTTCGGTTTTATTTTGGTGTGTTTTGGTTTTTAAATGAAGGGTGAAAGAGGACTTCTAAAAGGAAAAAGTTACTATATTCAGCAAAGGTGGCATTCTTGGCTGAGGACACCAGCTATTTTTGTTCTTGCATGTTCTTTTGTTCTTGCAGTTCTTGCATGTTGTTATTTGTTAAACAGATTTAGAGATTAGACCCACAATTAGCTAAACGAGTACACATTTCAGTTAGATTGGAGATGGATTTCTTCAGTAATACCTCTAATGAAGCTTTTGTCTCTCTCTTCCCACCTGCTTATTAGCTGACAGTGTGCACAACGCTGATGGAGGTGGATAAGGGTCACACAGAGACCTACCTGCGGGAATGCCCAGATCCCTGCAGTCCTTGGTAGTCCTGTACCCTCCCTGTGTTGGAAAGTGCTTGCCTGATTTGGAGGCCCTCCGAGGGAAAACACTTCTGGAAAAAGACTCCTCAACCTCATTCCTCTCTTCAGAAATGCAACTGTTATATAGAAACGTCAATGGGCTTCTAACAGTGGGGGGACCCTGTCTTGCATTGGACTTTCTTGCTTTCTGCTCAGAAGTTCCGCAGGCAAGAAATGTATATTAATGTGTATCTGGTTTGATTTCAGCTATTTCTGCAACATGAGTTCAGCATTTAGCTCTGGATCTCTTCAGTGTTGACAGTCTTATTTTGGTTTGAGGTTTGTTTTGGTTTTGTTCGTGTGTTGTTGTTTCTTTAATTGAAGTACTTTTAAAGCACAAATGAGTTAAAATAGCACCTACCAAGCACAAGAAAAATTATATTAGAAAATTATCTGTGATAATATAGTTCTGTTGTTCTTCCCTAAGCACTTAAGATGAATAGCTCCTCTTCTGGTCTCCCACATGAAGATATGTCTAAAATGCCCTATTACAAAATAACCTACCAGGAGTACATATCTAGTCACAGAAACAAGCTCTTGTGGAAATATATTGAAAGTAGATCTGAGTCTTAAGTGTCTGTTTACTGATTTGTGGATCTTCAGCTGAAATTCTTTCTTGGCCTGTTAACAGATACATTTTTTTAATACAGATTTTTCTGTTGTTTAAAAAAATACTAATACAATAAATACTGTGAAGAACTTCTTTCTCAGACTGATACATTTGCACTGATTTCAGACCTCATTGGAAGTCACCAGATACATTACACATCACATAGCAGAAAAGGCATTCACTTCCCCATAGGCTGATTTTGAGTAACATCTAAACTATCTGTCAGTTATGAGTAACCAACTACTAAAACTGGATGAAGATGGAAAGCCAAGTCAGACTGTATTGTTGGCTGAAACACAAGTTTTAGTAAAGGTCAGTAGAAACAGAAGTACAGATACCTTAATATCTTAGGAAGCAGATAACAGAGAATACATTAATAGTTTTATACATGGCAGTAGATCACTGCTGAGCCTAATCATAAAATACACTACCAACTCTTATTTTATAACATGCAAAGAGAAAACACTGGTGAGTAAGCATAGGGGCTTGCTGGTTCTTGTATTTGTAGTACTTCCGCTATGCTATAGAAGGAATGCTATTCGTATTTGAAGTGATAGCAAAGCCATTAATTTATCTTTGCCATTGCTGTAAGGGAAGTATTTGCAGTCTCTTTGGTATCTGCAGTGACTGCCTTGCATAAGGCAGTCTACCTAAAATGTGTAAGTTAATGACAGCTGGATTCTTGATAACCAGAATATTCAGAGCAGTAGATGTGCAGTGCAGAGCTCTGGAACAGTGGGTATTACCAGTTTTCTGTTCCAAACAATGAAGTCTAGTATAAGATTTTTTCTAAGTATAAGATTTTTTTCTAAGTAACTTCAAACAACACAACTCTACAGAAAAGGAAACAAGTTATTGCCTACAAATCTGAGATTCAAAGTTAACTTTCATCAAAAGCATGGCTGGCTAAGTTTTAATTAGTATTGTTGTCCTTTCTTAAATATAAATATGCATAAATAAGCTAACCTCTAGTCATCCCTTGTTTTAAGAATCACATTACCAGTTTACAGCAGTCAGTTCTAATAAGCTTTCTGTCCATCAACAGTGGAAGGAAGGGGGACAAAAAGAATGCTATTTGCCAAATAACTCTATCAGCTGGTATGTGAAGAAGCATGGCATCTGGTCAAATGAAGTACTAATGTCCTAAGCCATAGAAAAATGGCTGCACTAGTGCAGCAAGAAGAAATTCAAATGGATATAAAGCACTGGCACATTAGACCACACAGAAATCCACATTCTGCTATTTGAACTGACCTTAAAAACAAAAGGGCTACACTAGTTACCTACCTAATATTTTCCCAACTAATGTAAACAAGCAGAAGTATTAGCATAATTGTATTACCAGAGTCTATTTTTCATCTAAATAATGTCTGCTGCACCTATATAAGCTAAAATCACAGATTAGGGGAAAAATAACGTGTAGTTTAAAATGCAGTTTCTGGATCAGATGATTCACATAAAACAAACCAAGTTACACGCTGCAGTCTGTACCTGCCTATTGTGAAGGACAAGTCACAGTACTGCTGCATTCACACTTTAATCTGATGGGGGGGGTGTTCAGATTTATTTAGAATTAGTTGCATAAGAGACATAATCAAATTACTTTGTCATTTAAGAATAAGTGGTAAGTTTACTTCCTTAATTAGTCCTCTCCCACTTTAGAGTATATGGAGCAAGGCAGTGTAGACTATTTACAGTCATTAACTAATGTGCTTTTGGTATGCCCCTTGTGCAAGAGAATCCACATTTCCACACTGGAAATTGCTTTATAATTGCAGGTGCATAGCAAAATCCCATGGATATCTATCCAGAGCCTGAATACATGTGTCCGCTCTTGACAAAAATATTAAAAGCTATTTTAAAAAGGAAGCAAATATGCTATACTTTATCTGACTTAATGTCAACAGTGATTAATGTTATTAATTGCTTATTGATTTAATCTTCACCTCTTGATGTTGAAAGCGCTTGCTCTAAAGGTTATCTCAAGCCAGAGAAGTTACATTTGTCTATTACACGTAGAGACATTTTGTTTTTAGCATAAGTTTACTGCCTCTCCCTTGTTCCAGCTGCCCTAGCTGCTGTCATGAAAGCTAAAGCCATTTCACTGAAGAAAGAAAATAAGATTTTTTTTTTTAATAGAAAATGCAAAGATCTGTTTCTTCATATTCAAGTACTGTACGTTTATAGTTGAGGTACCTCACAACCACAGAAAGCACAATCTGATTATTCAGCTTGTTTTTTTCCCAGGTTAGTAATCAGCCATCTGTATTTTTTTCCTTTTAAGTTTAATTCTTTATAAGTTCAAGTAAGGTTCTAGTTTATTTACTTGAATTTTTGCTTCTGTTTGAGGAAAAGCACTTATTTCATTCAAGGAGTACAAGAGAGTCACACAGCTTTCCTTGGCTCTGCTGTGCTTCAACACAAAACTCCAGAGCAGTGCCCACAGATAGCAAGGAAGTACTTGCAAGGAAAGAGTAAGATCAAATAGAAGTTGAATTGCAGAAAGCAGGCATGATGCGGAGGGCATTGACAGCAGCAGAGAACCTCTAAGCAAGCGCCACAACCCACTTCATTCTCCTTCAGAGCACATGGACACCTATCTGCCCTTCACACAGCAGAAGGGGGGGAGAAAGAAGCAGACCCAAACTAAAAAAAAAAAAAGCTGAGAACCTTGGTTTTCAATTTAGTGGTAACAGCAGGCAAATGACCTGTTTATGCTGAGAATCAGCAGCTGTTCTGGTTTTGCAGGACCAGAATCATGGTTGAAAAAGGTACACCAAATTTCTCCAAGCAGCAAAACCTCCCATCCTTTGCACCAGAAGAACGAGATAAGCCAGAAAGAATAATGCTCAAAGCAGTGTCAGAAACCACAACTTGCCTTAGGAAGAAGTCTCCACATAATAATGCCTTTTATAAAAAGCTTCCTGTAACTGTTACAACTGTCTGGAAACACAACATGCAAATCGACCAATATCAAGAAGCAAGCAGACCACTCAGCTGATTCCTCTTAGGCTGCCTATTGGTTTTTCAGAGCACTGTATCTTGTTCTGTGAGAGACTATGAAGGTCTTTCATGGCTCAATCTGTTCCCAAACACTGTTACTTAAAAGAGACAAAATTAATTCTAAAGGAGTTGCTTTGTTTACATCCTGAGTACTTGGAGCTCTGCCCTCAGGCCATTTTCCACACTACAGTGAATCAGATTTGAATTACATTAAGCGTATATACGACCATTTCAGTCTAACTTGTTTTGCAAAGTTTGTTCTTTTAGCTCTAGGGGTATGTGTGAGCAGTAGAAGAGTCCCAGTAGTAATGCCCGCCTCTGACGAGTATTTTGTACTTAAGGTAACTCCATACAGTAAATTTGATTTGAGTTTCCCACTTTAAAAATTCTGTCATTCTCTTAATTTTACTAAGCTTTCTCCATTAGGCTAATACCCAGTGCAAAAAATAAAAATAAAATCCCCAATCAAAATTCCATACCTCAGAGCTCCATAAGTAGCATAAGCCTCTACCTCTGGATGTGGGAAAGATTACACTGTACACTACTCTGAGAAGAATCAAAAGCTGATTTAGTTTGATACCAGCACACCTTCAGGGACTGTGGATTCAATAATTCAGTAATAAGGGGAGAGCACATTAAGAAAAGCAGTAAGAAAATGAACCATCTTGAGGCAGGGTTTGGTTGGCTCACAAACACACTGTTAAACATTAATACCCGGTGTGTTGTCAAAGCAGAGACTTATGGGACAGCAAGGAAAGAGAGGCAATGGTGCAATTAACAACTGCATGCACAGGGCAGCAGGTTACATATGGTCTCTTAGCATCTTCCTGGTGTTTTGTCATTTCACATTATTTGAATGTACAGGCTAGGGATTTTGTTTTATTAACTAAAGGAGAGTCAGGTACCAGCTGTCATGAAGGATGTAGAATGGAGCAGAACACCAGAAGAAGGCAGAATAGCAGTTGGTGGGCCAGGAGAAGACAGAAGAGCAACCTGTAAAGGTCATGTTTGCCCAAGGTACATATCACAACCTCCTGCAAGGCCAGGTGTACCAACCACAGGGAAAACATACTGCATTTACTCCATGGCAATCCTGCTCCACAAAGCAGCAACCCTTTACTTTTCTCATTCAACTTCTGATGATGCTCTTTATTTCTCCCATCTCAGATTGCTCAATTGACAACCTGCCTTGTTTTCCTCAAGTAGCCCCAAGCACAGCACAAGCAAGAGCCACTCTACACAAATCTCACCACTGTTCAAATAGGCCTAAAACAAAACCAAACAACTTTGCCTATCTGTCTCAAGCTCCTGCTTTCAATAATGTCTTTGTTGCACAACAACTTAATAGCTCAAATCCTGCTTCCCACGGTCCTCAGTGCCAGAACTACAGGCACTCAGAAACACTCAAACCACATTTTTTTATTACTACCTTGCTTACAATCTTTGCTCCTTCCCTGAGTGCGCACGCAACATGGGACATAGCAAAAGCCCACACAGAATCCCACCACCACCACCACCCATACAGGCACAGGGCTGAGCAGTGCCCCTGCTGTGCACACTTACTTCTACTATATGCAGGCTGATGTCCTTACTCAGCAAGCCTTCCTTATCAGTCACAGCATGCCAAGATGCTTATGATTTCCTGTTTCTGACAGCAGCGCTACCAGCTAAACCATGGCACTCCTGAATTTAGAAAGCTGTTTTATGTCTTCGTGCCATGTTTCCACACCTCCACACACAGGCTGAGGACAGCCACATGAATAAAACTCTGAGGTTACAGAGCACTTTCCCTGTTGAAAACACTTAGCAAGGAAACCCACAGGCATTACTCATTATAAACCTTTCCCACAGACAAAACACAACAAGTACCAGCATGCAGTCTTGCACCTTTGCATGTTCTAATGGAACGTCATAGCAAAGGAGTGTGCTCAAGAACCACAGTATGAAAAAACATACACCTGCTCAACTGTTCCAAATTTTAAATTTAACACACAATACCACTAATCATGTACCACAAGGTTCCAACCTCCATTGCATGCATACATGATGGACAGGTTGGAGATCAAATAGATTATTACAGTCCTAAGAGTGTCTGGCAGCCCTACTTTAGTGTTTGTTTTAAATGTGGTTTTCTCACCCATAGAAGGAAATAAAAGTATAACTTTATCTTCTTGAGAAAAAATACAGTGAAAAAATTGTTTTCATTTCCTTTGAAGACAGAAGCCACTTAAAATAGAACATGACAAAAACACAAAAGCTAAACCATGTATTCTGATTTTTTCTGAATATTTTCAATGAAAACTCCTAAACACAAATTATGTAAATTACCCAGGGTACGTTTTTGTTTTGCAACAATAAAAATGAGTTAATTATCATGTTACCTGTAGTCTTGTAAAGTCATGCTAATGAAAACACTAATCAGAGATTGCAGTCGCTTAAAATTTTGGTCCTGATCTGTTGTAGGTAGGTAGCATTGAGCAATCAGATTTGTAACTTCATTGTGATGCAATGTGTATGAGAGTGAATTCATTCAGTTCCTAACGAAATGTGATCTGGGAACTCTTGCTCCACCTGGGTGATAATTGGAGCTAATCACACAGAAGGGTGTAGGAAAAGGATAGGAAATACTTAAGCTGGTTTTGCAGCTACTTTGAGCTCTTAGGAAATGAGTGATTCTTGTATAGCAGCAGCCTGGAGATTTCTGCATATACAAAGGAGGTAATGATAAAGGTTGTTAACTTAGTTACAAATAATGTAATTATATTAGTTTTAACAAAAGAATCTACTTTAATAAATCTTTCTCCTTTAGAGCTTTTGAAGTAAAAGTCTGATTTTAAAAAATTTAAAATGCATAGCTTGTCTGCTCAGATGGTTTCAAGTAGCAGGTTAACTAAGCAAGTGGCTTGTACAACCTACTCTATGTGATGTCTGTGAACTTGAAAGGCTACTTTTGATAGCTGCTTGTTAGTACAGCAAGCAGTTCTGTGCAGGTTTCCCAAAACAAAGGATGGTCTGAAAGATAGTTCCTCTTCTTGCTTATGGCAAAAACAAAGCAGTGTATTTTCTCTTATGAAGCTATAATTGCTCCATGTAAATCACAAACAGAAAAGCTGCTCCAGCATCTAAAATAACAAAAAGGTCAAAATAAGTAGATCCCACCCTCATAAAAGTGCTTCAAAAGTGCCTAACAGAAGAAATTAGGCCATGATTTCAAAGGTAATATGTTAATATATGCTACCAACTGAAAAAAAATTACTTCCCAATGATCCATACAAGTAGCAAAATACCTGTCTCTTATTGGAGTGTGTTGGCAGCCCAGCTCTAGAGCAGATTCCTGCTTAAAGCCCTTCTATCTCTGTGGCAAAGCTGCTCCCCTTTCTTCTCCTTTCCTTGATAAGGGTCATCTTAGTTTCTTCTCAATGGAGATCTACTGCCTGCAGACAGCAGCTCTTAAAAACCAGCATTTTCTCCTGAACTGTGAGCCTCTAGGCTTAGCAACTGGAAGGTGAGGAGGTTTATCAGTGGGGACAGGAGAGCATCAAAGAGCTGGAGAGAATGCTGGGTTTTATTTTCCATGCCTGCTATTTATTCAGTAGAAATTCAGCTATTCTTTTAAAAAGAAAGTCATTGCTTTCTATGTTTGACCAGAAGTTGGAATACCTAAATTTCTACTGTAAATTGATAGTATGTTTATGTGGTGGTGGTATTTTTTTTATCAGTATTTTTGCAGAATATATTCACAGTATTCATATTACAGGTGATGGACAATGGCTTTTGTTGTGGAACTGCTGAGTTTTTTTGGCTGGTTTAGTGTTGGGAGTGTTGGAAATGGTGGTTTTTTTCCTTTTTTTTTTTTTTTTTTTTTTTTTTTTCCCTTGAATAGCTTTTGTGGTTGTAAGACTCTGGACTTGAAGTGCTATGAACATTAAGGTGTTTGAAAATGCTTCAGTGCAATTCAAATCTCTACATTTTAGGCATGTACATAATATAGGTGTGGGATAAGGAATTACAAGAATTCATAGGCCAGCAAACCCCAAGTTTACAACGTAGGTCTGACATATTCTCTGAGATTATCTCCTTATCCTGTTCCTTTGGAAATTATTTATATTTATATTTTTTATATATGTATTTGACTTAAAGTCAGAAAAAACTGTTGTGAGAGCTACTTGTCATGGTTCTGCCCAACATTAATCAAGGAGCGGATATAAATGTGGTTTTGATAATCTTTTAAAGCCACACAATCTAATTGGCATTTTAAAAATAAACAATTCACACAGAGTGTATCTTAGCCCATTGTGAGATACTAACCCAGAGTAATGCCTCCGCAGAGCACTGCAGAAGTGGTACCAGATCCCAATCAGGTGCTGAGGCTGCACTTCAGCTCTTTGTTGGGACTGGTCC
Source organism: Perdix hodgsoniae (assembly GCA_035772895.1). Taxonomy (NCBI): domain Eukaryota; kingdom Metazoa; phylum Chordata; class Aves; order Galliformes; family Phasianidae; genus Perdix; species Perdix hodgsoniae. The sequence goes on along the minus strand of JAPSGF010000002.1, from coordinate 19,744,559 downwards.
TTACTACAAAAATACCTGATGACCCCTTTCTGTAGAGAGCACAGTGAAGGTCCCACTGCCTCCTGTCAGTGGATTATCCAGAAAGGACAAGGCTCAGCGCTCTTCAGAGCCTGAGGATGCTCAAAGTCAAGTTCCTGATCTTTGAAGTTGATCTTGGGACACTGTCCCTTCTTCCTGTTGAATAAAAGCCACTGCACAGAAACAAATTCCAAATCTGAGGTCAAAAAGAGAAATAAATAAATCGTTAGTATAAGTTAGCATATTCTTTGGTGGAAGAAATCTGTTTTTCTGTACTCCAGAAAGCATTTTCTGCTCAATCATTTGAAGAGTTTTAACACCAGAGAGCAGATGTGGGAGTCCAGCAAATCTGTCTGGTACACTAGCAGCTTCTGTGCTGTTTGCAGCTTCTCAGCTATACTTTATATGAAGATATTTCTTCTGCATACATTTATCCTGACTTTAAAAGGAAAACAAGAAAGCCTACTCAGCTGTAAGAGCAGAGACCTTGCTGCAGGTGGTGAAAAGGAAGTTGCCAGCTGAGTGCAGCTGATCAAGTGGCTTGAGGACATCTGCTGTACTCAGGCCTGTATGTTTTCTAAATGAAGCAGTGACTTGAGTTTACCAAGGATAGGGGTGGAGATGGAATTACAGTCAAAGTACTTGACTAGAGGCTATTCCTGCCTCAGTGCAGTCACCTGCACACATGGACACAGGTGGTGTCATGCTAAGGCTTGACTGGCAGTGAGAATTGGATTTAGTTCTGGGAGACTTTGTTCAACAAAAGTTCAAAGACCTGTGCTTTCCTACCTGGGAAAAGGATTATCTGTCCAGGCCTATCAGCTACATTGAGTCAGTAAGTTAGATGGATGGTTTGGCTGAGCATTTTCAGAGGATGAGGACAAAGAAGGGAAAGTAGAACTGGAGAGGAGTGGGGGGAAAAAAAAGAAAAAAGTTGCTTCTTCCTTGAGGTTTTCATGAAAAATCTTAGAAACACAGTCTTACAGTCTGTGGACCACTGGTGTAACTCACACTCTAAAAGTCTCCTTCTAGGGTTCAGTTTAATTCTTCTGGAGCACACCAAATTAATTTAAGTTGAATGAGACCCCTGGAGGCTATCTGGTTCAACATCTACTTATGTTTCATTAAACCACAAAGCCAGGTCAGGCTCCTCAGGCCCTTACCCTGTTGAAGCCCAGACATTGTCTCCTCCCTGAACAGCCTAATGCAGTGCTCCCTGCTCTTCCTGTGGGAGATTTAGGTCAGGGCAGTGCCATTTCTTCTGGGTTTCTAGCCTTAGACCACCAGGATTGCACTTGATTTAGTGACAAGACAGTGCTTTCCCTATGAGACGTAAATTTAATTATAGCTTTTGTTTTTAACTATGATTTCTGTTGAAGGATAACTGCAAGCCCTATGTAGTGATGCACAATCACCTGGGATTCAGCAAGGTGCCCCTCAGCAGTGGATGTCAGTGCAAGTGCTGGTAACTTACTACATGCCATAATGTGCTGTCCCACCCCACCTACCTTCTGATGCACTGGATCAAGTAGGCTCAGTCTTAACACTGTGCTGAGTGAGGGCAGTGCCAAGCAAGATGGAACATCCTTTTCTAGGCCTTTGCTTGACCCTCACAACTAGCAAGGGAAAAAAATAAACAAACAAACAAACAAACAAAACAACGTAATAAGCAGCACACTAAAGTACTCAAATACCTATTGTAGCTTTCTCACGCAGGGAGATAGAACCACATCTTTTTTATGTCGTTATGAATTAAACTATACATTTTCCACTTTGCTTGCATCCTGAGCTGTAATTTTCATGGCTGGCTATGAGTGAAAATGAGTACTTCAGGCATGCTTAGACATGAAGATACTGTCTTCTGTAACCTATTTTCCTAGATGTCCTCTTGTGTAAAGAATTTATGAATACTACAGTTGTAATCGCTGTACTTGAATACCTAATCTTTGTCTATGGCTACCACCCCATCCATAGGTGCAGATTAAGGATTTTATATTAATTTATTCAGTGAAGACTTACAGAAGAGCAAAGGACGGTGAACAAAAAGGCTTACCATAACCTGTTGTGCAACACTTCTTTCTCTGACAGCGGTACAACTCACGATGGAAGAGCAAAACGTTACCACAGAAGTCCCAGCAGCCCTAAAGCGCCTGGCCAAATACATAGTGAGGGGTTTCTATGAAGTAGAGTACTCCCTGGCTGTGGATGCACTGACCCGCTACCCCTGTGTGAAAGAGGATGACTTGTTACAGCTGCTCAAGTATGAACGCAAACAGCTGCGCACTGTTCTCAACACACTCAAGGCAGACAAGTTTGTGAAGCTGCGTATGCGAGTTGAAACAGGGCCTAATGGAAAGAGCACCAGGCACAACTACTATTACATCAACTATAAGGTGCTGGTGGATGTGATAAAATACAAACTGGACCATGTGCGGAGGAAGATAGAAGCAGATGAGCGAGATTCAACTACCAGGTCCTCCTTCAAGTGTCCATCTTGTTCTAGCACATACACAGACCTGGAGGTCAATCAACTCTTTGATGTATTTACAGGTGTGCTTAATCATTTATTTGATTTTTATCTTGAAGTACAACTGTGATAATATTAAATTGGCTCTTTTGGGAGCTTTGCAAGGAAAGTGTATTTGTTAGGATTTCCTTGTATGCTGATGGGACAAGAGCCCTGGACAGGAGAAGCAGCTGGGAAATGAGGGTAAAAGGAAAAGCTCTCTTTGTAGAATAGGCCAAATGAGAGAAAAGAATCCAGAGTCTAAAAGCCAGTTGGTAACCAGATTTAGGCTTCACCTTGCTAGGAATTGAACACTACCTGGGTTAAGACTACTCATCTGTCTTTAGTCCCATTTTCTCATATGGAAATGAATATATATTTGTTACTCTACTCTGAATTTAAGTTAGTCTTTGTGTCTTTGATGTTTCTGATGGAAGAGCTGGACAAGAGGGATCAAGCAGTTTGCAGTCACCTACTGTAATAACCACAACAAAGACTGTTGGCAGAGGAGAGGGGTTCTGCCAGTCCTGTACTAGAAACAGAAGTTCAGGCTCCTCATAGGGCAACATGACACATCCATAGCAGAAGCGGCATCAGAAGCCAGGGGTTTCTCTTCTCTAAAATCGAAATAACGAGAAAGCACTTGCTCAAAAGGAGGTAAAATGGAATTGTATTGCAATATATTACTCTAAATGCAGCTATGATGTTAACATGTGGATCATGGCACCTTGAAAGGATGCCAAAGCCAGTGAGAACGACTGATACTTTATAGTGACTAACTTGAAATCTCAAAGGTGAAGTTAGCATGCTGTCATTTGGCAAATTATTGCTTTGTTCTCATCCTAGACACTATGATGTGCTACTGCAATGCAAAGATGAAGGTTGGTGATTATTTCATTTAGACACAAATGTAGGATTTAGTATACGTTTTAATGAAGTCTCTTTTGAACTGTGAAACCTCAAACTAAAACCAGCAGATGCTCTTTATGCTTGCAAATGTCTTTTCATGCATTTGTGAACTTAGAAAAGGATCATAAAAGGAGGGGAAAAAAACACCTTAGTATCTAACGCTTCTCCACATCTAACCAACTTAAGATCTCCCCCCCAGTATGGGTACTTCTGTCTTGTACAACGAGCATAAGAATATAGTCTTTCTCCTCCTCCTCCTACAACCTTTGGATGAAATGAACAAATGCAAAAACTCCAGTACAGTTTAGAGTATTTTGGAAACTGTCCAGGTAGGATTTCTCAACAAGTTACTGCTTATCTTTTGTATTCTATGAACATAAGATTTTTTTAAAATTTGATAATGTTGCAGAGACTTTCCGTTGTACTTACTGCAATACTGAAGTAGAGGAAGATGCCTCAGCACTGCCTAAGCGAGATGCTCGAACCTTGCTAGCAAAATTCAACGAGCAGATGGAACCTATCTTTGTGTTACTGCGTGAGACAGAAGATACTGTTCTGCCATATGACTTGTTGGAACCTCAGCCAACAGCAATCCCAGGGATATCAGAAAGGTATAAATATAACTCTCCTATCTCCTATTAATACAAGCTAGCCTCTCCATCAACTTTCTAGTTGTACCATTTTTGAAATACCTAACCTAGAGGCTGCTTTGACTGTACATAATGGGAAACTCCTTAATGAAGAAGCCTGTATTATCTATGGCATTCTAAATTGTTATAAATTTACAGCTTTATTTTTGTTACTTTAATTAAGGAGTTATATTCTAGGCTTCTCCTTTGGTGAATACAGTTCACAGCCTTTTCCGTGTTACTCTAATAATAATAATAAGTAATTTTACTCAATGGATATCCTTTATCTAGAGATGCGTTACTAAAAAAATTATGCAAAAATATCAGTGGTTCAGAATCACTTGCATCTACTATAAGGTAAGGGGGAATGAAAATTATTTAAAACTAGAGAGAACCTGTTAAAGCTAGGCAACTAATAAGCTTGACTCTTGGGGCTTGTTATTGTTGTTCACTTTGAATGGAAAGTGAGGGTCTTGCTTGTATTTCATTTGTCAAAAATGGATAACATTTCATTTAGCTTTGACCAGAAGGAATGTTCAAGCATGCTGGAACCCTGCAGTAGACCTGAAAAATGGGCCACCAAAAATTCCTCTTTTGGCAATACGTATACTCAAAACTTAATTATTGATGTTCAAGATTCTGAGCACAAGAAGAAAAAGAAAGAAAAAGCAACTAAAGAGCGACCTATCTGGATGTCAGAGAGCACTGTAGAAGGAGCAACAACAGCTACCATCAATAATGCTGGTAAGTTTTGAGCACTGACAAATAGTTCAGCAGCTTTACTACAATTAAATGTAGTTCTCCTATTGAAATTGATGTGAAATTGGTTCATAATATACAATAGCTCTCCAGTTCTGGTATAGTGACTATCAAAACTTAATTTCTGAAAATTAGTCTTTAGACTGGTTTAGATTAATAATCCTAAAGCCAGAAGTAGAGTACCATGTCCTGAAATGTTCTGGCTCTAATTAGGCAGTAACACTGGTATTGACTTCCAAAGCAAAAAGTTCTTCAAAATGCCTGCATTTTAGAGAATGCTAAACAAAGTAGGAAAAAAATATTTCATTTATATAGAATCTGGTAACTAAAACTATTCATAGCTCTAATGTATCATGTGTTAGGAACAAATATTTCTGAAGAAGCAGAAGAAACTGTTAAAGAAACTGTCACTGAGAATGAAATCATCAAGACTCTTCTCATCCATGAATCCATGAAGTCAGTGTCCAGCACAGACTATGCTCCTGCTGTCAAAAGCAAATTACCTGAATCAGGCAGTGACAGTGAGTCTGAAAATGCCAAACACTCAAGTACAGAAACAACAAAACTAGCAGGCAGCAAGTTTGAACAAGAGGAAGAGCAAGAATCACTAGATCCTATTTTAATGGTAGCTGCTCAGCCTTACACATACGGTGAAATTAGTGAAAATCCAGAGCTTGTGTCTCTCATGACAAATGAAGAGAGAGAAGCTTATATAAAAGTTGGACAAGAAATGTTCCAGTCTGTGTTTGAGTAAATACTATTGCAAAGAAACATGCCTGTATAGAATGGATAAAGTTTTCTTTTGGATTAAGACAAGGTTAGCTTGATCAGTTAACTCAGGATCTTAAATTTATCACTGATAAGTTATGTTTTGTTTGAATGCCTTCTCTTAGCAAGAAATATTACCTGTAGGAGGTAACTACAGTTCAAAACACTAGCCTTGCAGAAAAATAGCCCAGAGTTACTATGGGTTTTCTGTTGTTGTAGTGCTTAGATTTTTTTGTAAATGCTTTAATCAGTAATTCTGGAGCATAAATAATTCCAAAATGCAACTGAATATTGTGATCTGATTAAAATAAAGTTTCAAAAGCGATGTCATAATCTATTTAAAAAAAAAATCAGTCATTGTACCTGTGTGGGAACTGTTGATCACAGCCTGAACCTCTGATTGACCACTTGAGGCAAGCAATGTGTTGCTGCAGGAGCATGGGTAATTCACCTGTGCTATCAGGAGGTGGAGCCTGGCTCCACCTCTCCTAGACTACATTTAAAGGCTGACTGCCACTGAGGAAGAATCTCTTCCTGGACAGCCTATAACGTCAGTGAACATTTTTCATTTATTATCTTTCTACCACTATAATCCTACTTAGCCTAACTGCTGTACACTTATTGATTGTACACCTTTGTACACCTATTGATTGTACAGTACCTTCCTCCTTGAATTTGCAAAAGTGAGTCAAATTCTAATAGGATTTGGTTTCACTCTATCAGTACATTCTCCTACATATTATTGGCTTGCAGGTCATTCTCTATGCAGCAGTAATACGTTTTAGAGCAATTTCCCTCAGTTTGAAGAGCTGCTACTAAATTTTGTTAGCAATAGAAGAAAAATCAGTTCTGGTATGTTAGCTTTCACCTTAAAAATTACAAAATGGGAAAAAAAAACCCAACCTAAAAATGTTTTTTCCCTTATTGCTCCATACAGCTATTCCTAAGGGGATAACAGGACAATGAAATTCAGAATTGTGAACATTTTCAAAAAATGTCTGTTCCCATTTCACTCTTATTTCCTTTTTAGAAGGCTGTGCAGCAGGCATGAGCTGTATGACAGCCATTTAGCCCCAACAGTTGCCTTTCACACTTTTTTTTTTCCCTTCAGATTGCCTGTAATAGGTAGTGTACTGTAATATTCATTTTGGTCCAGATTGCTATGCAAGGAGTTTATCAAACTGAAATTTCCGTTCATACTCTTCTGCACTTGTTTTAAGTGAGATTCTTTCTACTACTATTGGAACAGAAGACATTCTATTTTACCTGAACTACATAAGAGTAGAAGTATTGGTATCAGAGTATAAGATACAGCTTAATTCCTTTGGCAAATATACTATTTTAGCAAGGAATAACTGAAGTAGAATATGAGAGTGCAAGCTGAAGTAGAGGAACATCAGGAACTACTTCCTCACTCTGATGGTGATTAAGTGCTGTTTCCCTATAGGTTGTAATGCCTCCTGTGATCTAGATTTCAAAGTTGTCTGGATGAGGTCCTGTGCAACAGGCTCCAGGTGGCCCTGCTTGAGCAAATGGGTTGGACAAAGTCATTTCAAAGGGTATCTTCTAACCTCATTTATTCTAGGATTCTGTGAAGAGAGAAAGTGTGAACGAAGGAATATCAAAGGTAGATGGATTAGTATGAAGAGAATTTGACTTACAGTGTCAGAGGTAGAAGTAAAGCCTCTGTCATTCTTCTGTCACAGAGAGAATCACACAGAATGGCCTGGGTTGGAAGGGACTTCAAGGATCACAAATCTCCAACCCCCCTGCCACATGCAGGGCCATCAACCTCCACACTTAATGCTAGACCAGGCTGCCGAGGGCCCCATCTAATCTGGCCTTGAACACCTCCAGGGACAGGGAATCCACAGCCTCTCTGGGCAGCCTGTTCCAGCACCTCACCCTTCTCTCTGTAAAGAATTTCCCCCTGCCATCTATTGAAAGCTTTCTTCAATAGTGGATGAGTTACTCTGTGACAAGTTTCTTGTTTGAAAACAGTGAGTGTCAATTCTTTCTCCTGTCTCATTAACTGGGGCAGTTAGCCTGAAGTACAGCCTATGCATTAGAGTACTAGCGCTCTGAACAGTAACACAGTTATAAGGGCAGTTTCAATTGTTATTAGCCTACTTTAAACAACAACAAAAACCTTGAAACCCTCAACCCTATCAAATTACTAACAGAAATTAAGACAAAAAACGCTGTCTCTATATAGAAGTCTGACAGGGACTACTTTGTATTTCATATTAAGATTTTGTAAGCAAGATTTCCTTAAGCAATTACAACTCACAGAACAGACACCGTAATACAACTGACTCCAACAAAGCTATACAGAAGAAGTCACTCTCACATCTGTAATCAGCATACAACAAAGAGAAGAACTTTTCACTAATGATTTGTGTCAGGTTGGCCTATTATTTCTTATGGTTGGTTACTATTGCCATTTTCTTCCCCTCAACACCTCATCCTCCTGATGCTTATCGCTATCATCAACTTTATTTTCACAATCAAAAACAACTTCTCATTTCCTTCCATGGATTTTGAAATATTTAATCCTGAAGTTGCAGCTAAAGACTTTGCCTACACTGTGCACTATCAGCTTTCCTTATTGCTCCTGAAGTTGTTAGGGCAAGACCTGCTACGAGGAGCTATCCTGAGTACATGGTCTTTTTGGCCTTTGTCTCAATAAGTGTTCATAATCTTCACAGAATCCAATCACAGTTTTTGCTCAACATTTCATCACCAGAGCAAGCAGGGCAAATCCATCAAAATGTATTATTCATACGTAGCATTATTAAATGCTCACCTTGGAATGGTTTGTGCTCATGATGCTTCCTGAGCTTAACATTTAATGTGTAAACAATATTTTGCCTAAAATAAGATTATGTCCTCTTTTACCAATTCTGGTATTCATTTAGTGATTAAAAGCTTTCATTTTGTATCATTTTCACCAGCTTGCAATGTGACTGTACTTCCACTGTCCTCTACATGCAGCATCACAGTGACTTTAAAGCCTGCACAGTAACTGAATTGTCTTTAAACCTTTCAATACGTATAATTTTGATCTTACAATCACCTCTTATCTCTGATCTGCCATTTCAAAATCAATTAATAAAAGCTGAGGCTCAAAATAAAGAAATAATAAAAAAGGAAATCACAGTAGAATCACACTCATTTTATTCAAACTTCATGCTACTTTGGGTATATTGAACCTTCTCTACTACTAAAATTTCTTCCATACCGTATAGCCATATTGTAATACTAACCAAAAAGGAAGCAAATTCTGAACTTAAGGTAATCATTACTTTCTTGACTGCCTTGAAAACAGTCTTGTCCTAACAAATGGCTAACCGGATCACTACACTGCAGTAGGTGTACTGGATAAACTATTTCTATCTCAACTTTATGACTTCCTGTTACTAGGAATTCTGATATAAGTAGGAATATCAAAGAGCAAATAAAATTTTTATTCTGATTTAGATTTCAATCTACTTTTCTATAACCCTAATTCTGCCTTTGCTATGACTTTATTAGGTGCCAACTTAAACTTTTTTTGGTTATTTTTTTTTTAAACACGTGGTAACTTTAATAGTAATTTTCTATACATATTCCTTTTTACACTCAAAACCATTCACAAAGTTAAATACTCAAAGAAAAAATTCTACAGGTATCCACTTACAGCAATTTTAAGTGTCACATGTGAAAAGATATTAAAATTTTCAGCCAAGTTTATCCTGTTTCATATTGAAAAGGAAATAATAAAGAACTGGAAATAATCAAATGATTTAAAAAAAAAAAAAGATGTCTTCTGCAATTAACAACAAAACAGGGTATCTACTTCACCTCAGACAAATGTGCTGACAGACATTAATTCCACAGGCCATGAACTAGAGTAATTTTTATAGGCCAGCTATATGTAGGCTATAAGGCAAGGAGGAGATACAGACTATCTACAAGTCATGCTTGTAGAAGACTGAGAAATTGTGAGACAAGAGTTTCTTCTCCCAGGAAAACTAACAGCAGTTCTCTGAACAGGATCAGCAAACTATAAACACACCAACACTTATGTCAGTTAGCTTCCAACAAACTCCTCACATCATTTTATAAGCCTGAGGAAATTTTTCCAAAAGACAAATTTACAGACAAGTCCAAACTTTATTTAAAACTACAACTTTGAACAAATTTTTAAAATTACTAAACAAGTCACAATAAAAAAGATTAAGACAGAAAAAGAACAGTGCAGCAAGACTGAATAAAAGAACATTCAGTTCCAGCTGTTCAAACTGCCACAGGCAGAAGTTAGCCTACCTATTCTAAGAGGCAGCGTGTCAAAAACTATTTTACATTTTTATACACTTTGAGAATTTGTGAAATTAGTGCTGATTTTCCATATGCACTTGTATAGAGTTTACATATGCAGATATCTTCAGATTATTCTCATGCACTTTGAGCTCCAAAAGTTTCTGTAAAATAAAGAATATACTCATTATTGTCTAGTAGCTAACAATGCATTAGACAGAACCTTAACCACACTTCAACTCAATAAAGAATATGATCAATAATGGATACTTACAAGAAATATTTGATCCACGCCTCTTCTTCATAAGTACTTTAAATCATGGCCTACTTAAAAAAAAAAAGCTACAGATATACCCCACTTACACAGATAAACACTATCTTAGTTGCTAGCTACAGATTTTCTGTGGCACAGCATTTTTATCCACTGTATCTACATCAGGCTTCCGCATTCATATTTACCAGATTGAAACGATGGACTTCTGCTAGCACAGTCATGACTAGCAAAATAGCGATGGGCAGTGTATAAAATGGAAGCTGCATCTTCGCACTATCTTGGAAGATACTACGCTGTAACTACAACTGAAGTGGAGAAATGTTTTCATCAGCTTATGTTGTTTGAGGAAGTGGGATTAGCTTGGAGGCCATGGCTTCTCTGATGTGGATAAGCCCTGCACTGGATGTTGCACCTGTATCAGATCTGTCATCACTACAGGCAACCTAAGAACTGGCCAGTGTATATATATGTAGCACACGCTCCACAAAAATACATGTGCGTTTTTCTGTTTTTGTGTTTCCCTTCAGCCTGCAATCAACAAAGAGAGAGAGAATCTGCCCCCCAACTGCTCTGACCCCTCTACTGCTGCTGACCAGACTCATAGAACATTGTGACATTGTGGTGGTAACTCTCTGCATTCCTATAACAAACCCTTGCTTTTATTTTCTAATCTTTTTATTATTGTTTTCTTCACCCCACTTCCCACCCCCAGCTCTACATAACCAAAACTTTTATAATAATAAACTGGCAAATATTTGATTATTTTCTGAGATTTACATCAGGTATCCATAAATCACGAATCATTTCACCTCTGATAATTGGAACAATACCATAACATTTTGCAACATCAGTATCATATTAAACTATAAATAAATTGACTTATATTACCATAAAGTTTTTGTAGCTGCAGAAGTAGTTTCATGAAAATGACAGTGAAAATATTTATTGTCATCATACTCATTAAGAGTTTTTCTAACTTTCAGTATTCCTTATAACAGAAATCATTTTATTTTACTCAGAGAGATTCAGCTATTCTGTAAACTCAGTAGAACTTCTGCATTACAAAATACACTGAACAATCTGCCAACAAGTTATATTGAGCATTAATGAATTAGAAACTAGTAATTAGAATGTAAAGTATTTAAACCAAGCTTATAACAAGAAATTTAAATGTTGATTTATAAGTTTTAAAACATTTCAGTTACACCATGCAATTTAAATGTTATTTTTTATGATGTTCAGTCAAATAATCTAACAGGAATGTATATAAGGGACAACGAAGGCAAAATCTGTTCATACCAATAGATTGTTTTCTAATGTGTAATGATAAAAAAAGTATTCTATCAGCACCGCAGTGATTTCTATTTTTAGTCAGTGATAACAACATAAGTAAATTCTAAGGGTGTTCAGAATGTTTTCCCAACACATGGAGATGATTTAGAAAATAATCCTTACCTGGTTCTTTCAGAGTCTGGGCATCTCCAACTAATTCTCGATCTTGCTGCCCACCTCCATCCAATAATTCATCTGACAAGCTGTTGGTTTGGGCCTCTGATGCTATTTTCTTCAGTAAATCTGCCTTTATAACAGGTAAAACAAAACTCAGTTTTGCCTAATTCTTTTTGCTGTCCTGCTAAGTAAGACATTTAAGGCACGCACTTCTAAATCATAACTTAACAAAACTCAGCAAAATACCTCTGAATAGACTGCAAGTTTAAGGGGCAAATCTTCAACTTTCACAAAGTCATCCTCATCAGATTTTTGACTTATATTTCCAGAGCCAGCTTCCTGTTAATAAAAACAGTGACATTTAGTGCCACTGTCTTATTTTTACTCAAAATAAAAATTTTTAAACACTTTAAGTAGTGCAGCAAACAGAAACACATTAAATTTGTAGATGAAAAATGTACAAGATGCATGTCAACTGAAATATACTCACATATTCATTCACTAACACAGGCGACTCTGTGTCAGGACTGCCAGCCATGGAGCTTTCTGAACTTTCAGCAGAGGACTTGTTTACTACACATGCTGCATCTAGCATTTGTGTTTCATTTTCTGGTAAAGATGAGCTTGATTCTTCCGCTTTCATACTGGCTGTTATAAATGATTCTGGAGTATTCACTGCTAAAGGTGGTGTGTTCTCCACCACATTGAGGTAATGAGGTAAAATTGTAGCTGCGTCTTGTTCACCTAAAGCCACAATTAAGTTTAAATTTAAAGTTTTATTTTTAATCTTCAGAGGCACTAAAATATTCTCAGCATGCAAGACCACATTTTTTCTTAAATCATGATTCGCAGCTACAAATGAGCAATGAAGGCGAACTATACTAGTATTTTCAACAGCATGACAGAGGAAAAGGAGGCAGTAACAACAGTTAGAAGCAACATCCATACAAACTGGTGGCAATGGTCTTGACAGAAAATAATTTTTTAGTTCTTAATCAGCTACATCTCAGTATAAATCTTTAAACTATAAAATTATTTCAACTGCTAGTAAATAGTAGAATGAGGGAAACAGCACCAGACAAATCCAAACATCAAAATACTACAACAGACAAATTACTCAACTACAATTGTGTGTCAGTGGCTGCAATTATCCAAAATTCATGCTAGTGTCAAACATCAAATGTAACACACTTATGTACTTAGATTACTTCAGGCTTCCTCTTCAGGTTTACTGTGTCTATATCATCACAGATGTATCTACTTAAATGACACTGTTCCATAAAAAAACCCAATCCAACAGCCTAATAAATTCATGCAAGTTTCATCATCTTCCTTTTAGTCCCATATATCAGACACTGAGATAATTCTCAGAGTATGCAAATTCATACAGAAGTGTTAATTTCTCAATTAGCTTCATACTGGTCTTACCTTTAACATTAACAGACTGTTGTTCAGACGACAAAATGTCACTGCCTTTTGTCTTACTCAGTTCCTGGCTTGAAGTCTATTGGGGAAGGTGAAAATGATTTAGAACAAATTCTACTGATCAATTATCATGGTTTATTGCCTAATTATTGTCTAATGCACTCTTTGCTAAAAACACCTGTTCCATGTTTTTGTCTTAACTGGTATTAAATACGTGCACATATTTCACAGTATTCATATGTTTCTGAAAAGTTATGCAATGGCTTCAGTTTCTTCTGTGTTTATCACTCTGGCGATACCTGTTCATTTTCAGTTGCTGTCTCATTGCTCGCTTGTAATGATGTCTGCACATCAACAGGTCCTTCCTCAAATTCTATTTCTTCATCTTCATTCTCATCTTCTCCACTGCCATAATTAGTAAGAGCTTGGGTTTCTGCTTTTGATAAACCTAAAGGTAAATAAACATAAAACCATCTTCATACTGTAATGATGTACTGATCTACCTCGTTCAATTTTCTCAATAAGAACTCTCACTGATACATCTGACAGAGTAAGATGGCGGCAAATCCAAATCCATTTTAAGATTCACTACACTGATTGATTCTTATTTCAAAGTATTGTTTGCTATTATCATAGTGATGATATACTCTAAAGATCCAAATTATGTGCATAAGCCATGTTGTCAAAAATCACTCACTAACTGCGTTAGTGTGAAATATCTCAGCTACTAAACAAATTTTTGTGAAGAATGGAAATATAAGGGAAACCAAACCACGAGCTGTTGTCCTCAGAGCTACTAATTTCAAAGAGCAAAAGCTCTTCTAGTTGAAATACCTAACTCTTAACAAGGTATTAGTAAATACAGTACTGGAGAATTTCTTGGAAGAGATCTGTCTAGAAAATTTGTCAAAGAAGCTGTTACTAAGAAGCTCTTCACAAAAATTCTGCTGTAAAATTAGTTGCTTAAATCTGTGGTGAAAGCACTGAATAATGAGCCATAGAAAACACTTACTTATTGCAACTGGGCCACACTCACTTTCTTCATCTTCCTCTTGGTCAGAAGCATCAGACTTGATACTTTCCGGAACTTCATTACCATCATACGTTTCTAAGCCCTGTACTGGTTTGACAATTTCAGTCTCATCCTTGTCCTAGAAAAACAAGGAATACTGTGCAATTTCATGTTTGTTTATCTAAAGATTTTTATGGTTCCTACCCTAAAGAGCAACCTCTTTTTCCCCTCAAAAATAAAAAAATCTACCGACTAAAAGCTAATGTTTAAGGACAGATACCCATGAAACAAGTATCACAAAGCTATGTCAGAAACAGCATCAGATCATACTATGACAGACCACACACTTCAGACACAGCCAAAAGGGACGCAACTGAATTATCAGAAAAGGCTCATATCAATTAACTAGTCTTAAACATTTTTCTTTCAGTCATTAAAAGGAGGAAGAAAGAAACATTGGCATTGTTACTTTCCACTGATTTTCCTCCACTACTAAAGGGTCTCTAGTAGACGTTAGGAATATTCCTAACTACTCATTTTCATTTATTTGACAGCTACACAGCAGTTCCTCTGCTGAATAATTTTTTAAATATCTTGAGTGAGAAAATCCTATACAAATCCCAAGTAAAGCTTGGAGTTTTGCTCCAAATCTTGCAGGAATCTTTTACACAGAAGCAAACAAAAGCAATGATACACAGATTTCCAATTTTCCTTACAAAGTAGTATCACAGAAGCTCTAAGCTCTAGAAGAAAGCACTCACCCTATGCCCAAAAAGTCTATATATGTACCTATATTCAGTCTTTAGAAGAGAAGGCTTAGGGAAGACCTTCTTGCTCTCTACAACTACCTAAAGTGAGGCTGTGGTGAGGTGGGAGTCAGCCTCTTCTCCCATGTAACTAGCAATAGGACTAGAGGGAATGGCCTCCAGTTGTGCCAGGAGAGATTCAGGTTGGACATTACGAAAAAGACTTCTCTGAAAGAGTGGTCAGACACTGGAATAGGCTGCCCAGGGAGATGGTGGAGTCACCAACGCCATAGGTGTTCAAGAAACGCTTAGATGTTGTACTGAGGGACATGGTTTAGTGGGAAATATTGGTGACAGGTGGATGGTTAGACTGGATGATGTTGGAGGTCTTTTCCAGTCTCGGGTATTTCTATGATTCTGTGCCCACACAGGAAAGCTTTCAACACTACTTCATGCATCACCTATATCTTATCCTTGGTTGGATACAAATTTGAAATACAACCCCTCTCCCCAAACACAATGACTTTAAGTGATTTTTGAAACAAAGAAAAAAAGAAAATATTTTAGCTTGTAACATTTGTTAACTTGGAGAACATACAGACCACTCAGTACCTCAACTACTCTGTGCCCTAAGGCAGAACATCTCCTTCCTCCTTGAGATGAAAAAATTACTTCCAAGATTAAAAAAGTAAAATGCTTGTTGCTAAAAATAGTTAAGAACCATCTCTGCTCACTGTCCTTGCTACTTAAAGAATAAAGGAATAACCAAATTCTCAATGTTTTGAGTTGATAATAGGGGGAACAGCCCCAGATCAAATCCTATTAAAAAAGAAAATAGAAAACTTCCATAGCTGTTTTATAATATAAAAAAAAAAAAAAGAATACTAATAAAGAAAGCTCCTAGCCTAAAGCTAATAAGAAAGTAACACAAATCACTCCAGTTGCAGTGTTCAATATTAATTTAGTTCTTTTTAGACTTTCAAACTATCATTTTTAAAGTAAGACCCATTCTACACACAAGTTCACCAATTAGCAGTATTAAAGATGCTTATCTGTCTTTATTGATCTCAGTGCATTTGTTGAAAGATAAAAAGGTAATATTTTATAAGAAATGCATCCTTTTTTACACTGGCAATAACTAAGGAGACAATATACAAGTTATGCTTCCTAAGGCATACAACAGAGTAACTGGCAAAAGCAGATTCTTTTTTTTTTTTTTCTTGTAGTCATTTTCTATACTGGCAACTCAATTAAAGAAAGGAAGTTCATTTACTTCAATGAAGTAAACCACTGAAAATATCATAAAGAAGATAAAAACCAAGACGTTTTATAAATTCAAAACCACTAAGAAATTGATTGTTTATAGCTACTGGATTTGTATGATAGAAAACACTAAGTGAACTGTGAAACTATCTGAGGAATAAAACACAGTTAAGAAGCATAAACATACTTTGTCCTCATCGATATCTTCAGTAGATGAACAAACATCCACCTGGAGACCTTTTTTTGCCTAGAAGAAATACAAACTGTCTTCAATTCTAGATTGAAGTAACTCAGAAAAATACTGAACCAAACTAAGGCTTCCTGGAAGGCTGCCAGAAATGCCAGTCTTACCAAGAACTGCTATGTGAAAACAGTGGAAAGCAACAAGGAATTCTATATTATGAGATGCTTACACAGACATCTTCACAACTTAAGAGTCACAAAACATTATAAGCATGCTTGGCCTTTTTAAAAATAAAAAATAAATTAAAAAAGCATGCTTTCACAGGCTGTTTCTCCAGTCTGTAGTTAAATCATAATTAAGCTATGGAATTAAATACGCCTGCTCTGATCAAGACAGCCAGCTATATTTTTAAACATTGAATTTAAAACCAGTTACTTTGCAGGACTCAAGACAACCACAAAACAGAGCAAAACCAGATGTGCCTCAGTCAGGATCCTGGATCTGTAAACTCTGAAAAGCTATATAGATGTATTTACGTGGATCTGTACAGAACAGCCAGGACCTGCCAGTTCTGGCTCACCTCTGGCTCTACTGAATCTGAACTTACACTTCAGCAGCAACACAAGCACTGACCATAATCCCAATTCAGGAGAATAAAAGAAATGCCAGATCTAAGTTGCCTTCGTACATTCTTATGGCATGGGGTAAACCAATCCTTCAAAGAAACAATCCACATAACATAGGAAATCATACCCAAATACCCCTGAATTCAGAGCATCTCTTTTAGACTTCCTTAAAGAAGCCAGTCTCCAAGTAGGTACAGTACTAGTACGCCTAAGTTGAAGTATACTTAAATTGAGCTGATGCTATGCTTTAAACTGCTTGGACTACAAAGCTCACAACAGATTCACATTATCTTCTGATGACTTGAGGGATTTTTATTTGTGTTTCTAAAAGAAGACTGAAAGGATACTTAAGTCATAACTATACTATGCAATAAAAAACAGTGAGATACTGATTTAATTAAGAGCTACACAAACATGATCTGTTTTAGTGCTTCCTTCGTAAACAGTTCTCATAACTAAAAATGAGTTCCTAAAAACTGCAATACTGCAATTAAGAAATGCCAGCACCTCTTTACAATACTGAAGTGGGGAAAAACAACCCCAGCATTGTTAGTGCAGAATATGTACTCATATTCTGCATCTTCTGATGTTTTTCTGAAGACAAATTTTACACTAATTCTAGAAAGTCATACTTCCTACATATGCCAACAAATCAACTGTTTCATGACTACCTAGCTAGAACAGATGCTATGAAAAGATGCTTGCTGACTAAACTACTCCAAGGGAAGCTGTAGAAAGAGATGGAAAGATGATGAATTGGTACATTTATATGCTAAAATATTTAATTTGATTACTTGGTGACAGATGTTAATACTATCCCATGGCTTGATGCGCACATATACCATTTCCCTTGAATCAAAGTCTACACAGTTACACTTATGTGGCAGACAGTAACCTATAACACAGGAAATCTCCCTTAAAGAGGAAAACAGTTCATGTTTCTATACAATCAATACTATGATTACACAGAAGTGGCTTGTTAAAGCAAACAAACCTCACATATAAAGTTTGGGAAACAGACATTTAAGAAACTTAGAAAAGCCAAGCTCAAAAAAAAGAAAGAAAGAAAGACAAACCTCTTTAGCATAAGACTGTATCTCTTCAGTAGTTTCTATTTTGCGTTTACACCTCTGCTTTACAGAAATACTGTTATTGTCCAAGTCTTGCATGAGTTTAAAAAAGGCTAATTCATTAAATAATACTTCAGAAATCTCCACAAGAAGATCTTCTCCACAGTCTTTTAGTTTTCTACCAGCAAATTTTGCCAGGGAATCCTGTGAAAAGAAATAAATAAATTCAGTTTCTGAAACAAGCTTTCATGCTTCAAAGACTACTTGTCATACTGTTAGTAACTCTCAAAATTAGTTAAGTACATAATAGTTTGTAATCTTTTTTAAACCATTTGGTACCATAAATGCCAACTAAAAACTACTCACCTGAAGAATACTGCCAAGTTGCTTATGAAAAAACTTAACAAATTCTTTACTTTCATCATTCTGTTGTGTAAGAGTCAAGACCATACGTCTTACTGATGTCAGTAATTGAGAAGAACATACTTCATCCATGTGTTCCTAAAGAAGTATTAAAGAATGAGCTTTGTTAACAGTTTAAAAAGTTAATAATCTCAAATACCGAGATATTTTAAACACCAAAAAGATGAAAATCAACAACTTAGCTGTTTTTCAAAAGTATCTCAAGTCACATCATATGCAACAGACTGAGTTAAAATTACTTCAGTTCTCCTGAGCAAGTATTTCAGAAATACATTTTCAAATATTTCTATTCAATTGGATTAGCTACAAACAAAAATCTCTGTTCATGAGACAAAACTCCACCAGCCCTGTGCAATCGAGAAGTCTTACCATCTCCTTCACTGGAGTATTTAATCCTTATTTCCTTCTCAGCAATGTCTACAACTGAGTATATATTGGCAGCTGTTGCTAAGATGTGAGTTATCAATTTTATACAGAAGTGGAAATTTGAAAGATATTTGACAGTAACCATATATCCTAATAGTAATAACTGATTTTTTTAATAAACTTGTTCAAATATAAATCCAGTATTTCGATCCTGCCTTTCAAGAACTGAAATATATCCACATAGGTACAAAATGAGAGCAAAGATACCTGCTTTAGGACACACGAGACAAAATATTAACATTTGAAAGCTACTTTTATTGTCTTAAAACATGGAAAGGCTATCACATTTTCTACTAATTCAATATGAACAACACTACGCAAGTGTGCAGCTCCTCTTCCTATTTTTCTAGTACACACTACTGAAAATAGTTCTTACCTTCAGGAAAGGAATGACCTCTTTCATAATTGCTTTAATCTGCCGGTCAAGCTGCTGAGTGTCAATGCGAGGACATGGGACAGCAGAAACTTCACTTGACTGTGGCACAGAAAGACATTCACTCGTGCTGGGACCTCATTAAAAAAAAAAAGTGTACACATCTAAGTCATTTAGCATTACTATTAAAGAAATATCCATTTCAAAAATATATATTTTCCTCTTAGAATAAATCATATTTAGTCAAGTACATTAAGAGCCTACAAAACTTTGTTTTCAATATGAAGGAAGTAGAAAACAATTCAGCCAATTAAATTACTCTTGATATTTAGAATAATTATTCTCTAAAACTAAGTAAAATATGTATATATGTGCATACCTTCTAATTTAGCAGCAGTAGCACCCTGAAAATTACTAGAGCAGCCCTCAGAGCCAAGGGTACTTTCAGCTTCAATTTTCATACGCTCATATTCCCTCATCCTAGCCAAAGCTTGATCTAAGTGAATCACTGTGTTGCCTATATTTAGAATAAAAACATCTTTTAATCTAAATAAAAAGTTTTCAAAGGATAGACAAGAATACAACAATAAAAATTTAAAGCTGTAGGTTTTGAAATTTACACAACTGCAGTTGCTATTATGTTCTTTTACACGCACTTTCATCAAGTGTCTAATTGCTCAAAGTGCCACATTAAAACCTGTAGTTACATATTAGATCACGAAAGTACAGTATTCGAGTAGATGAGTGTAGTCATTTCTGATGAGCAGGTGAAGGAATAATACTTGTGATGTAAATCACACAATTCTTACCAAGGTCATCAGTGGCAAAGGGTTCAAAATGTGAAGATGTAGACATAGTACTCCCGTTGTCTGCATCATTTTGTTCACAGTCCTGACATGCTTCTGTAGGGAAGTTCTTGTCGAACGTTTCCTAAAAAAAATTCATCAGCTGAGTACAAAGCAGGGATGCACCATACTCTCACAGATATGAGAATGAGCCAGCAACTTTTTTTAGCCACATGCTGCGATATTAAGGGCTTGTCACCAGGCTGTCTTATATCTTGAAAACAGGTAATTCAAGCATGTTGGTTTTTTTCAAATACTTCAACTATAAGCAAATAGGAAACTAGGTGAAAGTCTTGTTAGTTTTTTAAACAAAAATAAATAAATTCATTGGGAACCTTGTAATCAGTACTTACCCTGACCTTCTTCACAGGATATCGGCTATTTTTTAAAATCAGTTTCCAATTTATACTGTCCATATTGTTGTCCATGTTATATTCCTCCCTTACAGTGATTTTTATCATAAAGAATTCTACCACGCAAAAGGCTTTTACAAATTTTAGACAATTACAGTCACCACTATGAATATTTTGGTACATAAATTGAAAACAGGAAAAGCTGACAGTGAACTAGCTTCTGAAATGAAAGCTTACATCATCTGTAGAAGCAAGACTTTCACTGGGAGTGAGTTCAGAGTTTGATGCTATCCATGTTGCAGTATTTAGAGATTTTATACATTTCCCCTTCTCATTGTTCTCAGATAAATGTCTGGTCACTATATCCTGAAAAAAATAACTGTGCTGTAAAAAGAACATCAACAATTTCATCAATTGATACACAAGGTTCTAAAGTTTGTGCGTACCTGTAAAGCATATAGGGCCCTTTGTCTTAGGTAATCTGTGTTTAACAGTTGTAGCTCATGGAAAAGTTCAATAAGAAAGTGGGGCCGAGACTCATTTTGAGAAATAAGAGTTGCGACTTCAGAATAAATTGTATCCCGCAAAGCTTCAAACATAGAAAGATCACTACCAGTTTCTGCAAGGAATAATAATTAAAAAAATCATCAAAAGATCATTTCTTGACAATAATCCAGTTGAAAAAAAACCTGCTTGTTATATAAGAGAATTAGATCTCCATTATGCAGATACTTTCTTAAAGCTTACTCATCTCCTAAAAGCAGTAAGGACACGAACATAACAATTCTAAAATCCTGTAAGATTAAACATACAGTATTCATACAGATCACACTTCGTTCTTACAGTTCCAAACAGTACCTTCAGAAAGAATTCCTTACTGAATAGAATATTGCACACACCACAATGTTGCTTTCAATTCTGAAAGGTATTCAGTGCTGAACACAGACTTTTAAAGCATTTCAATTAAGAAATCCAAAGGTCTCAACCTTCCCACACCTCCCACACATAAATCTTGTATTTCCATGCCTTTCTGATATTTACATAAAACCTCTTACCTCTAAGCACCATTACAGGTTCACAAGAACACAATGTTCTAGTAAGCTCTAATTCCTACTAAGTCTCCAATTCTTTTAAGAACTAAAAGTATCATCCTTATATATATATATATACACACACATATAAAACTCTTCTGTTAGTACAAACATACTTTGGCAAGTGTTGAATGGAAAAACAAAGTTAAAATTTGGAAAACTCAGAGTTTAACAGATGCACATTTATTAGTATTCAAGTTAATTAAATTATCAACAGTACAAAATTTTACTGCAAAATTTGATTATCTGCCACTAGTATACCAGCTTTAGCCACAGAGGCAAGCTTTTTCAGTCTGTTATAAAACACTAAAGATTGCTCCCCTTGCCCATTACTAACAGCAGATTTTCCACACAAAAAATGCCTACTTAAATTACTCTTTGTCATAGACCCTATTTTCCATGCATAATTTTGACTGACTGCGAACGACAGACATGTTATCCACAACTGTAATTCAAGGCAGTTTGTAATAAGCATGGAATGCAGCAACACAAGTAGCCCCTCTTGTCTCATTTATAGAGAAGCTGTTGCAATTGTGCTAGTTTTGAACATCTGCTAAACAGTCTGAACAACAGGACCAAAGCTAAGGGGGGCAGGAGGCAGCGGGGGAGAATAATAGGACATTGTTGAAGCTAAGCAATGAATGCATTACCTGGTGCTTCAATGCATGCATTTCTGTTAGACTGCTGCAGAATTCTCCTAGCATGTGCTGTAGGAAAGTGGGGATAGACAGTGATAAACACAAAAACGCGCACCAGAAATTAAGACAGGGTCTGTACAAAACAGCAGGAGAAGACTGCTTAATCATCCAAACCACATCGCTGCTTATTGTGAAAACTTAACTGGCAAAGTTTATTATATGAACACTAATAAACAGCACTCAGTGTGGACACAGTTACATTGATAAAGCTGTACATCATGCTACTATGACTAAAATATCTGCATGATTCAAACAAGGTATTGGCAGAATCTAAAAAGACACAGAAGAGTATTTTTATGACATGGATGTGAGAAAAGCAGTGCAGATGGCAAAAATGTAAGGGTTTACATGATATGATTTAATTTGAATGATACTTGATCAAGCTTCTTTAAGCACAAAGAAAACAAGCATGCAGTACTAAACGTCATTAGAATGGCGAACAGTTTCATCTGCTGTTCACAGAAATGCCAACAAATTGGAAATGTTTTTGATCAACTAGGATTTTTTGTCTGTCTTAAGTTAAAGCTTGTTTCTAAATATTTTAATCAAGTACCCAATCTACAGAAAACACACATCAGTTAGTACCCAAACATTACATGCATTTACGTTTACTGTAACCTTAGAAATTAAAAAGCAAAATCCACATATGCTAAAGTGCATCACTGCTGTCTTGTCATAACACACTACTTTTAAGCAATAAAGTCGTAACTAAATGCAGTTACACAAAGTTCACACAACAACAATTACTGAAATTCAGAAAAGAATACCTGAAGACATTTCAGTAGATCTACTATATTTAATTATTTTTTCTAGTTGTTCCCGATTCTTCTTGCTGAACACCTTTGCATGAACAACCTCCTCACAGTGTTTACTTTTAGTGCTTTTGTAGGGTTCACACACACTAGAAGCACTCGCACTGTCATAACCTTATGGGAAGAAGTGGAAAGGGAAATTACAAAGAGTTTTCTTACTTTCGTACATAGGTTCAAGGGCAATCTCAAAATGAAAAAATAGTTATCTTTCAGATTTTCCTTTGTTTGCTGAGGTGATAAAGCAGCACTAAATTTCTCAATGACTGCAGCAGTACCATGTATGCTAGCAGCGTCCCTCTCATTCTAGACTGATTCTGTATTTTACTGAAATACCTCCCTCAGTAAGTCATCCAGTCAGAACATGAAGACTTAATGAAGAGGAAGGCACCTCATCTCTTACTGCATCTGTCCCAATTATGCACTCAAATCAGGATTCCTAATTATTTATGGTTTTATTTGCTGAAATACTCAAAAACTTTACTGTAATTGTGTCACAAAAATGAATTCCTATTTCAGTAACATGTATTTCAAGAACTCACTATAAATACCACTTGTGGACAGTAAATTCTCTGGAATGCAGAGACTATAATCCACATTCAGTTTGCCACAGCATATAAGATTATTTGCAACCTACCAGTATTCTTAATTCTGCCTTTTAGCTGAGAAGAATTCTTCCTCTTATTCTTTGATTTGGGTGTTTTATCTTTTGATGCCAAGCTTGCTTGAGCTGAAGCTTTCCTAGATTTAAATGTCTTTGTCACAGTAGTTGGGTCAACTGGATCAGGCATACTACTAAAACTCTCCAAAGACTCTTCATCAAAGTTTCTTCTCCTGCTCGTATCAGACTGATTTTTATGACTCGAAGAAATGCTCTGTACTGACACTGGAAAGCCTGCTTTCAGTTGAGACTGATCATCTTTTTTCACTTCCTGGCTATCATTAAGCCAAGTTGATCTTTTTTCCACTTCATCTTCAGGTTGCCTATGACTCCTTCCATCAAAAGGAAAGAAATAACACAACATATTACATCCTGCCTTCTCAGACAGAAGCAGCATGTCTTACCAGACAAATAGTTTCATCTGTAGTGTAAGATATCTGCCCTAGTTACTCAGTCTTCAGCTGAACACTGACATTTAAAAAACATGTAGCAAGTTCCTTCCAAATGGAAAAATGAAGCCATCTGAAGAAATTCACATTTTTGACTGACTACAATCTGAATACAGTTATGTACCTTGAGTTACACTCAAGTAGTATAAGACAAAACACTTTTTAAATAATATTCATTACTATCTACAGTAGCATTAAAAAAATAAAATCACTTTGAAGCTACTTGTATCTTCTTGTTATTTTGATTGCTCAGGTTCAAAATAGAAACCTTCCTCCACAGACAAAAATATATCACAGAATACTTCAACACTACATTTAAAGTTGGAATACTTCTGAAACAATACATGACTTAATAGACAGAAAAACAGAACACAAATGAAAAGAGAAAAAAAAAAACAAAAAAAACATCTTGAAGCTACAAAATTAAAGCTCATCTTGTAAGTTAACTTACTTTAAGCATAAGTTCCCAAAAAGAACCCTAGTCCTGTGGGGCTGAAACAAGGTGTAACAATAGTGATTACAGGAGAGTGGCACTGTGACAAAACATACCTTTGGTTTTCTGCTCCATTAGAGGAACTGCTTTCAAAAGGTTTAGGGAATGCCATATACTCAGTTTTTCCAGAAGTGTTATGATCTAGAGGATGTTGCTGCTGCTCACTGCTTTGTGGGAAACTACTGTGTGCAAAATCTCCAAAGCCAGAAGGAAACACTGGATTGTAGTTTATACCTACAAAATAAACAAAAATGCCATAAGTTACTACATCGTTTATCCACACACTCTAAGTCAAGACAGAGATACTGAGCGGCACCATGTAACACTGAAACAAAAAAAGAAAAGTGGTGGGAAAATAAGAAAAAACTACTCTCGCCCTGAAAAGGTTGCAATTATGAGAATTTATCCTCAATGCAGGTTTCAAACATCATTGGAAACTACACATACCACTACAATTCCACCAGTGTACAGATGAAGACATTTCAAGAATAGTCACTCCTACAGGTGAGGTAAAAATTATAAGTTCCTAAAAAGAAAACAAAAAACCCAGAGTTCTGTGTGTGAAGACTACCAGTTCTTCAGTGATCAAGTTCACAGGAAAATTCCAACAGTGCAAGTAGAATCTTCATAGAAGTAACAATTTGAATATATTTACTCTTCTGTGTAGATTCTATGTAATTTAAAATATATTCTAAAGCAGAAAATAAATTTGAGAGGCATAGCTGGTAGCTTTCAGATTATGCTGATTTTCTGAAAAGGCTAAAATATATTATTGTTTAAGACAATTCAGGAATCTTTTTTTTTTTTTTTTTTAAAAGACATAGCAGAATACATTATTTGTCCAATTTCAAATTAAACAGTAAAAGATTTGGTAATGAGATTAGGAACACTGTCCAAATCAGTTGTTACTCAGTATTTCTGATATAAACAAAAATTAGTAACAGATTGCTATCTGCCATATTTCAAAACAAGCACTCCGAGTCCTAACCAAAAGAGATACAAACGTCTTCTCATTTAAATATTGTAACTTCAAGTACTTCAATTTCAATCTGAAAGACAAGACAGAGTTTCATTAAATGAGAGAATAGAAATAAAAAAAAAAAGAATCATATTATTTTTCACACTTGCAGTAATAATACTCACCTGGAGCAAATGAAGAAATATTAGTAAATCCTGGTATATTAAAAAGGTTCACAGGCTGTGCAGGAAAGCTGAACGGACAGAAAACAGGAGATGGAGGTGGTGGTGCACTACTGCCTCTCTCTTTTCTTGATGGCTTCTCTTGACACTGTTGTTCTTGCTGATGCATTAGATCATTCAGCATTTGTTTCAATCTTGAAAACAAAGAGGAAAAAGAGTGCCTCAAAATTTAAACAGCACAAGAGAAAACAACTTGATAGAAATACAATAACCAGCAGGATGGTAGCAGTAGACAATGCCATGCAAAAAAATCACAACTTCGCTAATAGAGCTTAACTACACTAAGTAGTAACGTGAAAAATTCTTAAACTGAAATTCCCTGACTCAACAGCAATTCTGGTAGTAGACAAGCATAGCCACTATGTTTGCCCTTGATGCTTGGGCTGACAAAAAGCTGTAAATCTATACTCAGTAATTTGAGATTTGTGTTTTACCTATCCATGTAACCATTTACACACACAAACTATGTTTTCAGTACATGTGTAAAGAAATTCCTTTGGCCAATCAGAAATTAGCTCTTATTTAATCTTGAGCAACAGACACAGTTTAAAATCAACGGATCTGTCATTGTGGTCACATTCACAGAAATTAAACATGCTGGTGAGAATGATTAAAAAAGTCACTCAGCAAGAAGTAAGCAGCTTGAAAACAAAATTACATGGAAACAACAGAAGAAGCAAAGTATTTGCAGCAACTGCCATCTAAATTACTTTAAAACAGTATGTAAAAAGGGCATATAACTTATCAAGCACAAAACAGAGATGAAGATTTTGAAATTTCATACCATGAAATGAAACTGCTACTGTTTTTATGTATTTACTTTAAAAAGATTGTTTTTTCAGAAGATGTAAGAACTACATGCAAAGTACATTACTATATACAAATTATAACTGAAAAATTTAAGCAAGGACAAAGCTTTTCCACCATCTTTCCATGACATTTAGAATTCAGAATCTATCCAGGTCATCTGCCAAAAACCAAAGGCATATACTGAAGCATTTCAAATTATACAGCTAAATCCTAATACAAACCTGTGAACGTTATTCTGCTGCCAAGACAGTTGAGTATAACACTGGTTTAACTGATGCATAATAAGATGTACTTGTGAAGATGCAACATTATTGGCCATCATATTATATGGGCCTGCAAGCAAAGTCTGTAGAAAACAGGAGAGGGTCTGTGGAAAGAAAACAAACAACATAGACCAAATTACCAAAATTAGAAGTTATCACTAGAAAAATTTAGGAAAACACTAAGTTAGAACACTGAGTTAACTGCTCTTCATGCCCACCTGCTGATCTTGCATTAAAGTCTGGCAAATGCTAACACTAAATTCAAGTTGTTTCTTTAACTGATTGATCTGTTCTTGCCACTGTTCTTTTTCCTCCACATAAGAAAGCTCAGATATCCACCGAAAGTTTTCCTGGCGTCTCGTACTGACATTTTGCTGCTGCCTAGTTTTAGACATTGGTCGATAATTCCCATCTGCTGAAAGAGGACGGCAATTTTTCCACCTAAGGCAGGGAAGGAGCAGAAAGGAAGAATGAGAACAAAAGCTGACATTTTAGACCTTCCTGTTAGGAACACTTCAATCATCAATGTTTCAGTTGTATGTAGAACAATCAACATAATACAGTAAGAAGCAGCACAGGTTCCAAATAGAATGTCTCATGCATTAGCACTGATTGTTTTTCCTTAATAAAAAACAGAGGAAACTAATTATAATTTTCTGAATCCTTGATTTTGAAGGAACAGCAAAAAATTCACGTAAGCCATCTTCTGCTATGCTGACTGAAACAAAACATAAGGAGCTATAACATAACACAGCAAGGTAATTGAATGGCAGGCAATATTTAACACAGGAATACAGAATAATCAAAATCTGTCATATACATTGTAGCTACAGAGGCTAATACAAGAAAATGACACTGCATACATCTCACTAGCACACAAAGAAATTTCTCTTTGATCTAGTAGTGTGCTTTGCATTTACTGCAATGATCTTTCCACCCCTTCCAAAAACACCCTCACAAGCATTAAATTAACAGGTAATGCCACTTACCTATCCTTATTTCCTTTAAGATAATACACACTTTCTGGTATTTGGTTATTGGGATAAACAGAAAAGCTGTCATTCATACTTGGCGCATCTTCCTCTTCTTCTGCCTGGTCAAGTCCTTCAGAGAGATAACCATCTTCATCTCCATCCTCTTCATCTAGTGCACACTGGGTAGAACCTCCCCAGGTAGCCATTGTCCTACTGAACATTGAAAATGAGACATGTTTGGGAAAGAAGATGTTTTGTTTTTTTAAGTTTATAGCAAACTATTAAAACAATCTCTTGACAATTACAAGTCCACCAATTTCTCAAGATGCACCAAAATTCATTTGTCTATCAGAAATGAAACAAATATTCTTCTGATATCAGCAGAATTGAGTAAAATATCATGCTGTTTTGGAAAACTACTCTTTCTACACATGTTGTAAAGATGAGGAAACAATACTCCATGCATCTGGCATTTTCCATGTATTCCTCTCTCTTCTTTAGTGAAGAGAAGAAATACACTGGGGGAAAAAAAAACAACCCTACAGAACTGGGAAGTTACCAACTTGACTTTAGAAGTCAAGAAATTCATCTAATGTTGTCATACCATCACCCGACAATTCTCAGACAAAAATGAGAAGTAACTCAAGACCAAAACGTCACGAAACAACAGAAGCACCCACTGACCAACAGCAAAGAGGACACTTGTTCTTACTTCTCTGTCCTACTCTGCTGGGGAGTATGCTGAACTTCTGACCCCTCACTTTTAATTGATGCAGCAACAGTAGATATTGTTTCTGCCAGTTCTCTTCTCCTCTGATGTTCAGCCATTAAAGCTTCAAGTTGTTTTCTTCTCCGTCGCAATTCTTCTCTTAGAATTTCATGTCTTCTCATCTCAGACCATAACTGTTTCCAATAATATGGAACACATCAGAGTATAAACGAAAAAAAATCTCAAGTAAAACCTTAAAATTTCCCTGTTTGATAGTATACTGACATTTTTGTCCAGGCACTGGTATTAATCACACTACAAAAATTACTCAAGTAGGAGCCGTCTTAGGAGCCATTTTGAAATGTAAAAAGGTAATTAAACAAATGAGGATAGTTACTTTTTTAAATAAGACAAATAGCACATGTTTCACAGAACATTTTCTAATCCCACAACTCATTTCAAAGATTAGTCAAGAAACAAAAAAAATATTTTTATCAAATATGTTATCATGTAATGTTGTAAATGCACATTATTGACCTCTTACACTTACATCATAGAGGAAAAAAAAATCATACTCCAGGAGCATGAAGTACAGTACTGTCAATATTCACTTCTTTCCAAAAATGAAGTAAATCAATTACGTACACTTCATTAGCATGGCTACTATACTACACTCTTTCCATATAAAGTACTTAAAATATGTGTGAAAGTTTCCTAGAACTTTTTTTTTTTTTTTTCCCCCTTTCCACATAAAGTACCAGAATATCAAGTATGAAATACCTCATTGCCTACAGGTACAGATTCACCAAATTCAAGTAAAGGCTTGCCAGCTGTGTTACAATCATTCATGGCTGGAGTTGAGGCTGCTGGTGAAGTCTGTCTATTTCCTGGACTGTTGCCCAGGCCAGCAGACTGAAAGAAAAGGCAGAATGGCAGAACAGCTCAGCTTTCTAAAATTTACAATTCAGGCTTTTTCTGATAGCAGAATTATTTAGTAATTCAGTGAGATTTTAAAATCCATTAAGTACTTACTTCAGAGATTAGTCAGAAACAAAAAAAAATTGTTTTTAATGTACTGTTGTATAATGCTGTAGATACACAACGTTGACCACTTCATAGAAAATCATCTTTAAAAGAGTATGAAAAAAGTAGAGTACTGCAGTTCACTTTGAATACAGCAAAGTGTTGATCATATTTATGAGACGCAGTATTGTTTGACAGCAGCAGAATCGGCAAATGACTAATAAGAATGAAGATGCAGTGACTAGCAGATACAGTAGACAGACAAATTCCAAACTAAAAATAATACAGAAGGCCCTCCATTTTGAAGACTTCAACACTGCAATTTTTGAGGACAAAGAACAGTGAAACTAGAGTATGATACAACAATCACTGAGCAAGAACTTCAATGGAACTAGATAGCCAGAGCTCTTTCCTAGCTTGAGAAATCCAAATTCTTAATGTAGAACACAATTAGTAACAAGTTTTTTAAAGCAAGTTTTTTTACTTGGGAAAAATGGTGTGAAAATAGTGTTTTACTCTTCAACAGCCTAAGCAAGCAAAGAAAGTCTACCTACTTGAAGGTCAGGACAAGCTTTCTGTAACACTTCAATTTTTTCTTGAATTTCCATCAGTTTTCTTCTTTCTTCTTGTAGCTGTTTAAGTTCCCGCTGCTGCTGCTCAAGTTTAGCTTCATAAAACTTCTCTCTGCATGGATATGTTACCCACATATTACTTGGCAAGAAGACATCTAAAGAAAGATTCTACAGTCCTCAGACAAAGACATACCTCGCTTTTTCATTCAGTCCTACATCTTTTTGCAACTTATTGGTACTAACTCGAACATTGTTTGGTTGTTGCTTTATCTCTTCCATCTCACCCAAAAAGTCACCCATGTTAGATGCATTTGCAGTGAGTACTTGAGGTTCTGGATCATCACCCTGAAAGGAAGACAGGAAACCAATCAGACTATTTTCAAACTGATGAACTGAATATTCATTTCATTTTATCAAAGCAATTTTTTTTTCCCTTAACTGAATAGTCTGAACATCCTATCATTCAAACTAAAGATAAGAGGTCTTCATGTTCCCTTGACTTAAAGCTAATTTAAATTATCTTAACAAGATAATTCAAAGTTATAAAGCTCAAACTGCTGAAACTAGTGATATAAACACAAAATAACATGTGTCTCATTCTGGGAGCCCGAACCACTTGAATTGTATTTTATACCAGTAACCAAGAAGATAGAAATACAAGAATACATCAAGAAAAAAAAGTGGAAGGAGAATACAACAGAAGACAACTGAGGTGAGGACTCTTAGTTACTGTAATAATAATAATTATATGAAGTACTATTGGCTTAAAATAAAACTGAGACTACTCTGAGAAGTGATTTTAAAAAAATATTTTAGAAACAATTTTCTGCAAGGTTTTCTATTCCACTTTTTTGTTGTCACAGCTTTTTCATTTTAAGTTCTCAATTGAATCTTAAAATTCTTGTAGCCGCGGCTTTCTTCTTTCAATGCAATCTTTCTGAATACAGAACCTGCTGAAAAGATCATCACTGGCTAAGCGCAACATAGCCATACAGATCTACAACACTGTTACTGAGCACAAAGGTTCAAACCTTTTAAATATGAAGACTGAATGTATGTTTCTGTGTTTTCTTTCTAAGATGCTGTATTCTCTTTAATTCTGATTTATAACACTATACAGTTAAAAATCTTTGTAGTGGTCATAAAAAACAAGCCAGATGCTGGGAATTTTGACAGCAATGTAATCTCAAAATATCTATACATCATCTATACTGTTACTATTATTAAAAAAAAAAAATGTAGTAAAATTGATTTTACAGCTCTTACATAAAACCTTTACAGTCTGTCATACTTACATACACTCAGTATGCAGACATGAAATTTAAATCTTTAAGTTTTTCACAGAGACATTAGATTCAAGAAAAGCTCTTTTTAACAAAAATAATGAATATAAAAAACACTCTGCATTAACAATGCAGTCAAATTTATAGCTTGCTCTCAAAATCCTTAATAAACAACAAGTTTCCAAAACATCTCAGCTCCAACATACTGTGACATTTCAAATACAACTGAAGATTTTAATCAAATCCAGTATAACACTGCAAAACCTAGGATTCCAAAACTAAAACGAACATTCATTATAAGTTTAAAACCATAGATCAAAATAATTTAAAGAATGCTAGACTTCTTGTTTTGTTCTGTTTTTATTGGCTTCTTTTTGTTGTTAATAAAAGCCAGTGCCAAGATAAAGTATTAAAGTAATTCTTTTCTTAGATCAGCATCCCAGGAAAATTCCAGATTTGAACTCGGGGTCAGCTCCAAATTCAGAAAAATCAACCACTGTCTGCTTTTTCCCAGTCAATTTTATATAGTAGACCAGAAGAATTTTTCCCCACTAAAAGTTCCACATTACATGAAATAACGAGTTACATTTTAATGCATGGATTTATAGTCATAGAATACCTGCACCATAGCAGCAAGGTTTTGCAACTGTCGAAGTTTCTGCTTTGCAGCCATAAGCCTATTAATCTTCTGCTCAAACTCAGCATCTCCTGCAACATCACCCAGGCTGCTTCTGTGACTAGATATAGAATCTTCACTAGCTCTATCTTCTTCCACTTCATCATCTTCACCTTGGGGTAAGTCAGTATCTTTGTCATCCTCCCTATTATGACAGTCTGGAGGTGTGGAGAGGGAAGAGGGGAGTAAACAAAACAGTATCAATTACATTACTGAAATGCCTACTTTTATTTAATTAATACAATTCAGAAAAATACCAGCCTACTGTTCAGACCCTAACACTTCAAACAAAGTTCTCCCAAATGTTGCACGGCTTTGAGAATCACATATGCACTAACACCTAAATTATTAGAAGATTTTAGAACATACCTAGAGTAGAAGATACTTTTAGAGTCCTTATATTAGCAGCAGATCGATTATTTATTTCACAGTCTGTATTAAGATGCCTTCCATCTCTGTTATTAGTTCCACACTGTACATTTGAGTTGCTGTGTATCTCACTCCAACTACTGATTCCTTGAGGGTTTCTAGGGTGAAATGCGTTACTCATGTTAACTTCTTAAGAATTGGTATTGATGGAATACTACTTCAGCCATTTTACTGACCCACTTTTATGAATGTCTTTATTTTCCTAATCCTTTGTAATTAAAAAAAAAATTCCTAAAATTCACTTGCAAAATTAGTCCAGACATTGAGAATTCTCAATATCCATCTCTCATACAGACATATTTCTCAAAAAAAATAGACAAATAAGAAAATCAGAAGCAGCAGAAAATTATTTCCCTGCTCAAACTGCAACAGTATCAGTCTACAAGAGGATTTCAAAGTGTACATTTATATAAATAGCTTTGTATGATTCATAACCAGGTTAGTATTGATTTCTGCAGAGTTGCACATAGCTATCCTATTACTATAGCTCTCTATACACTGAAGATTGCTTCTGCTTGAGTTTCCTAGCTCTGGGACTGTTCATCTTCCAGAGGAATTTCACACACATTTCCGTACTTGAATCTACAGATTTGCTATAGAACAGGATAATTACTAACCTGTGTAAGCTACATAAAAATAACACCTACAATAACTTTTCCAAAAATTTCATGTGAAAAATGGATTACTTATAGTTCACTGAAATCTTACATTGCTTCTGGAAACCTATGACAACTTAGCTACAAAGACCAAGGATGACAAAATATATGATAACCTAATATTTGTAACAGGCTGTGGATCACCATGTTCAGAATCACTTCCTGAGTCTTCTGTTTCTTCCTCTTCCTTAGTGTTTTCATTCACAGCATCTGTCATCATATCAGATGTTTGCTCATAGTAGTGAACTAGCTCACGTAACTCATTCAGTCTCTTACGAACCTCATTTAGCTTCCTGCAGGGAAAGAAAAGAAACCGGAACACAGGGCAGTATTAATTAAATCTATGGAAATTGAAAAAATAGATAGGTACATTTATAGTTCTTAACGTTTACTGCAATTTTTCTAGCTGTAATAAACTTCTGCTTGAAGCTAAGCAGCCATTTACTGTCTCAGACCATTTACTAAGTGATCTGTTAGGTAAATTAAAACACAAAACAGTTTCTTAATACAGAATTTACTATAACACACCTAAAACTCAATGCTAAAAAACCATTAAAGCAAATAAATAAATATATTTTACTGAAGCTTTTCTGTTGGATTTAGATTGTCATCCTCTTCACTCTCATTCTGAGAAGCCAGGGAATCAGAAGGATAGGGAGCAGATGCCAGACTATTTGATTCACCATTGATAACAGTTACAACGCCCACAGGAGCAGAAGCAGCTGAAGTTGTACTTCTTTGGTCGATACTCCTTTGAGGAGAACTTGAAGCTGGAAAAACTACAGAAAAAAAACATACCTCTTGAAAACAGCATTCAAAAAGGAACTACCTAACCAAATTACATTAAAAGGTAATTACAGAAAATATTAACAACATCCAAAACAGCAGTTAGCACCTTCTTTTCTTTGAGGAACAACTTCTGCATTAAGTTTCATGACAGGCAATGCCAACCAAAATAGGCAGCTTCCATAAACAATACTTAAGTCAGTTCTTTTTAGCTTTATCAAATGTTAAGTGGAAGTTTTCAAGTTGTCAATGTGCCCAAAGAGTTATTTTAAGGACTAAATTATGATTGAATTGCTTTTGATGAAATTTAGTGTTCAAACATTTAAAACGATAGAGTTCTAATAACTTTTTTTTACCTAACTGGTAAGCTCTTGCAGCCACATGCTTCAGAACACAGCCTTGACATATGCTTACTTTATACAGCTACATAGAAATGATAACCAAATACACCCAGATTATGCACATTAAGCAGTAGTAAGAAGAATGGCTTTTAGAAACGTAAGCATTAAACCAGTCTGCTCTTCTACAGGAGCACACTGGAAAGATTCATTTATTAATCAGACTACCTATAATCACCTCTCATCAGTTTACAGCCACAGAACAAAGATTCACCAAGGCAAATGCAAGTCTAGAAACAGAAACATATAGCAAACAGTAGGCATACATAGGAGACTTCAAGAATAGAAAAATCATCCGAGGAACAGGACAAAACATCCAGTCCTTTCAGACAGCTGACTTCCTCTGGCATGACCTGAGATTCAAGTACATCTGACTAGCAGATAAGAAAGTCCTTGGAGAGTGGAAAAAGAAATAATCAAACCCCATCATGCAGTAGTGTTATTAACAACAGAAACACACAGTACATAAATACAGAAGTACTGCAATAATGTACAGAACATTCTCATTCTGATTTGTAGAGTGTATTATATGAAGTGTCACTGACAAGCCTTGGAAAAAAAAATTTGGTTATCACAACCTCACAAATCAACAGCAGTAATGTTACAATTTATAAGTGCTATCTATTTTGCTTGTCAAGGTCTCCAGAAAGTATGAAATATTTACTGCACTAAAAACCAGTTACGTAATACTGCCCTTCCCATCACAGCTTTATCACTTACTACAGTGATCATTCATTAGCCAACTGCAAGGCCACCTTAAAAACATATACACTGTGTGCTTTTAAAGCTGTACTCTTGAAAATGGACAATTCCATTTAAATACACTTACAGGAGGAATTATTTAGATGTTGGTCACGAAGTGTATGCAGTTCTCCTAACAGTTTATCCATTTTTTGCTTTTTCCCCTGCAACATTCGCATCTTGTTGAAAAGCTGTGCCTTTTCATCTGACCGGTGTTCTGACACTGAAGAGTTTCGGCTTTGTGAAATCTCTCTGGTAAGTGAAAGACTTTCTGCTTGCCTTCTATTGTCTGGTACAGACTGAGTCTAAAAAGAATAACTTCATTTCATTCAAAGTATCACCAGTAAAAAGCAAAATAAATTCTAATGAACAAAAAGGCCTCTTATAAACTTGATTAGCTCAGCAGCAGAACAAAGAATTTCATCACTTAGCTAACAGATAACCCTTAGGAACACAAAGATGCTGAGCTTGCATGTTTGGAGGAACTCCAATTACTCCACCAGCAAAGGAATAAAAAAGACAAATATTTAACTGTTCAAAAGAATAAGAAAAACACAACTGTAGAA
This sequence comes from Perdix hodgsoniae, assembly GCA_035772895.1. NCBI lineage: Eukaryota > Metazoa > Chordata > Aves > Galliformes > Phasianidae > Perdix > Perdix hodgsoniae. Next base: position 19,708,915 of record JAPSGF010000002.1, on the reverse strand, counting down.
ATCCAAAGTGCAACACAAAGACTGACCTGAGAATCATGAAGTTGGTTATGAAAGCGCTGAATTAAGTCAATTAATTCTTCATTCAATTCTGATGTAAGGCTTACTCCAGAAACACTACCTGTTGTCTCTGTTACAACTGGGCATGCAGAAAAAAGGAGGAAAAATGTAAATACTTGTTCACATAACCAAAATAAGACCATTCAATGAAAATGCTTTGTTCTATGTTCTATGCTATGTGAGCATACAGAACCTTAAAGAAGGGTTGTTTTTTTTTGTAAAATTTAGATATCAAAGCTTATATTTCTACAAATATGGCTATTTAAAATACATAAATAAAAAAAACACAAATGTAATAAGAACTGGTTTTCCAGCTTGCTCTCTAGTGAAGCTTTATGACAACTTTTATGAGGAAGAGGCACACAACTCTAGCAGCCTGCATATGAAGTTGCTCCATGCAAAGACATAATTTCATAGGACCACACACAGCTCTGATTACCTAACTTCCAAATAAAATAATAACAGCATTTGTGGAGGGGTGGAAGAAATGATGTTACATGCAGAACTCTAACACTTAAGTTAAAATAACTAGACTGCAACAAACAAGTCTAAGACAACTCATATGTCAACAGCACACCAAGTCAAGTGCAATTGTTCACTCTTTTAAGACAGAACTTTTGAGAAACTCTGCTGGCAACCTTTAAGCATACACAGAGAAGCCTCTGTCCAAAAGACAGGTTTTAAAAAGCTGGGAGTATATGAAGACATATTAGAAGAATGTTTTTAAATTGAAGGTCATGTTATAATGGTGGTGCTCTATTGTCAAAAACATTCCACAATTTTAGAGTTCTAATTTCATATTTGCTTGTGTAATTGCTACAGTAACTTCCCCCTTTTCCTGAATAAACCATTATTAGTCTATCAGTGGCTATTAAATGGTTGTATGGGAGCTGCTGAATCACAGCCTGAACCTTTGATTAGCTATCTGAGGCAAGCAGTATGTCAGCCCTGGGAGCACAGGTGAAAGCAGTTCACCTGTGCTGCAGGAAGGGGTGGAGCCAGGCTCCACCTCTCCAGACCCATTTAAGTGCTGACTGCCAGGGAGGAAGGATCTCTTCTGAGAGATCCACTCCTTTGGAGACCTTTACTGCGAGCCCTCTGCACGGGTAAGCGGTCCACCTATTTTCTCTTTGTCTTTGTTACCCTTGTGCCTAACTCTTTATTGGTTTATTTTTGATTATACATCTATTTGACTGTACTTTTCAATTATATTATTTTTTTTCTTGATTGTACAATGGTCAAGAAGCCACCCATGAAAAAAAAACAAACGACAAACCAGAGCAACGCAACCAACCAACCAACAACAAGAGAGTAAATAAAAGCCTCAAACTACCAATTGCCTATGCCCAGAAGGTTGCAGAAAGGGAGACAACACCCTCTACATGCTCCAGTTTCCTACAAATGCCTGATACATTAATAGAGATAAGAGGCAGGCTCCTAACCTGACATAGTAGTCCAATTCTTAGGGAAAAAAAAATTAGGATTTTATAAGTAAACAACAGAAATCAGCTGTGCTGTTTTTAACTGACTTGCCATTTTACAATACTAAAACAAAAGGACAATAAATTATAGCTCTGCAATAAGACTTCAAAGAAGAGAATTGCTAAAGAACTTTTAATATGTATTCTACAATTCTAGCATTAAACATTTAATCAGCAACTTAAAATAACTATTAGAGACACTTTCATACCAGATTCATCCACAACAGCAACAGCTTGCTCTGCTTTATGCTGCAAAGCAAGAAGAGCTGCCTGTCTTCCTTGAAGAGCCTTCAATTGTTCCTGCTGTTGTAGCATCCTTTTCAGTAAATCGTGCTGTTTCTTCAAGTTCTCCAACTCCTCTTTAGCTTCCTGCTGAGGATCTCTGGCCTGCAAGACACAGAAGAATATTACCATAACCAAGATAATTTATCTGGGAAGTACTACTGTTAGAGGTGTCAAAACAAGCAAGAATGTAACTGAATCAAAGTTAGGCAAGAGTTAAAGGTGAAACTGTTTCACTTTTCAGTCCTCTTCATAAAGTTTTAGACATGAAGTATGACAAAAATCTATATTATCAAGATATGCTTACCACTCTCAGGATTACGCTTCCTTTAGAAATAGTCAGCCATTTAATACGCCCCAAAGACTAACCTAACCTAAACATCCCTCTGTCCTTTGAAGCATAAATTCATAGCTATGCATTAATATAAGAATGCTAAAGCTAAGCAAGATAAGGCATCATGGTGTTCCAAATGATACAAGACCCCAACTATTTACTAGCTTAAAATGTATTTTAAGTAGGAAGTTTTGCATAGTTATTCTGCTCTAATGTATAACATGTATTTACTTCTGTACTTGATATTTTTGGCATAGGCAATAAATCACCTCAGACTTGGATAAATCAATTTCAAAACAAGACATGCTCAGAACTCCCTCTATAACATATTTCCAAGCACATGGAAACAAATGTGAAAGAATGGAAGCACACTATATGGTTAAAATACATTAGAGAAAAGTTATTTTCCTTAGCACATCTTAATTAAAAGCTGGAAATATGTCTCAAAACTTTTTCAGAAATTAAGTGTTTTAATGAGACATGCATTGGTGAAGGTCCTGCTTCTATTTAAGTTGATTTATCATATTATGCAAATAAAAACACCAAAAAGATTGCTTCCTTTTTGTTAAGAGTCAACATAAACATAAAAATATTAAAAGTATCAACATCTTTTCATGCAATGCTGTTTTCCTGAAGTAAAAAATTATCTTAGTGAGAAACAAATCCAGTACTGAAAGTCAGGATAGAAGCATGTGTCTTATTAAATATTTCTGGGCAAAAAAGAACACTCAGCTTCCTAGAAGATAAAGGACAACACATCCAGAATTCAACACCTCTCAAAGAAGTATCAATACAACTTCAGCTGAACACTCGTTCTAAACTTTTATCTTATATATAAAGTAGAAAAGTAGAGAAAAGGGAAAATAGAGTACAGAAAAATGAAATCAACACAGGAAGTAGGGGAAGAAAGGAAAAAGCCAAGTTTCACTCAGTTACTAACTCAAACACCAAATTTACCTGTGTTCATTAATAAACAAAAAACATTTTTCAAGGCTAATACTTCTACATTTTGTTTGATTATTTGATGTACATGTTTTGCTGTTCTCTTTCTGGGAAAACAGGAAGAGCCATCTAACATTGCATAAAATCAGAACATCTTCCCTACAGCTGATATAGTTACGTTACAGGTATTATTCTCTGCCAATATTTAGACTTCAAAAAAGAAAGTTGTCAAATACGTCTGAAGAAAACAACTCCAGCTAAAGAAAACTGTTCCAAGGCAAATGAACACAGGTAAGCAAGCCAAATAGAAACATCTACTGTAATAAATACATTTGGAACAAATTAACAGGGACAAAAATGAAAGAAAATCAGCACGTCCTGCTTTAGAGGCTAAAACACTGTTTTTGAAGCACATCCATGTTTTTGGCTACAAATCTTACAAGGCTCTGATACATTTCCCTTTCAGGTTTGCTGTAACATCAGCATCTGTAACCTGTTCTCGTGAAGCTGAATGCCCCTAGTTTGTCCTCAATGCGGGCACAAGTGCTCATACTAGAGGATACCTCCTTTACTAAATAGTTAAACATACTAGATTTTGAACACATGCTCTGGCTTAACATACATTTTTAAAGTGCAAACATATCTACTTCTATCTTGTCACATATTGAAAACTACTATCAAATAAAAAACTACTAAACAGCAAAAATAGTTCCAGTCTTTCTTAGAGTTTTAAGAATGAAGCTCCAGATGTAAATCAACCTTGTAGAGCAGGAGCATTCATTCTGCATAAAAAGAGAAATTAGCTACAAAATGAAGATCAAATAGAAAACAAACTCCTCTATTGAGGTGAAGAAAAATGCAATACATCTATCTTAAAATTTGTACCAGTCCTTTTCTACTTTTTTCTTTAAGATTTTATGAAATTAAACGCATACACTCCATGCATATAATTATACTTCTCTTATAGTGATAGAGTTCTTCCAGAACTAAACATAACTACAAAGACTCCTTACAATTTTATCTGCTGTTTTTGTACCAAGCACTTATCATTTGCAGAGCACTTTAAGTATTAACGGGCTACAACAGTACCAACTACTAATTCTCCTCACAAAAGTATTGAAAGATGCAAAACAGAAGTTGCTGTAAAAATTTTTAAATGCTTTCTTATCTAGAACAAGAACTGTTTGCAATGTAAAGACTCTACAGATAGGAAAGGAGATGGTCTGTGTACTTCAGAACTAATTCAGAATGTATTTCCTGAAAGGTACCTACCCCTCCAAATAAAGGAAAGATACTTCTGAGTTAAGCCAATACTTCTACCATATTACTAAAAAGATGCTTAACCAATGGGTTACTAGTGGGCCCACTAATAATTCACTTATAATACCCTCATCTTCACCCAACAACTACAAGTTTCAACAGAAAAACGTAAGAGATGAAAAGATGCACAGAAAATTATTCACTCCTACACGGTTGTCGTGCATGCATCCTTCTGCCAAAATGCATATTTAACCTTTTAATCTACTTTTAGGAAAGGTTAAAGATTATCTTAAAAAACTCATCAAGAATTACTGTGTTGTTTTGACAATCATTTTTTCCCATGTATACTGAAAAAATCCTGCACACAGATATACCTCTTGAACAGAGGGCTATGGGATTTATTAACTTGAACTGCATATCACATCACCGCCACAGCAACCAAAAAACAACAAACACTCATAAGACTTAATTTCTGGCACTTTAATTACTAAATTACTAAAAGGCAGCTTATCATAGTATCTGATGCCTCAGCTTGCACATCAGTGTTTAGCGATGTGCTCTCACCTATAGAACCAGATCCTACATCTGAATCTATAGTCCAGACACCATCATCCTCATTTTCTCTAGCCTGAAATATTTCAGTGGCATAAATAAAAAGCTATATAAATGGAGCAGTAAAAATGAATTATGGAAGGTACTCCATCTCATAAACCAACACCCCTAGTAGCACCATCGGAACAGCAATAGTCAACTTCTTTAAAATAAATAAATAAATAAATTGAAGCTTACAGTGCAAAAACAGATATATTATGTTCTCAAACTTACAAGCATCTTTTGCAAAAATTTCAGATAGGATTTCTCCTGCTCTTTAAGGTGATCTATAAGGTGTGATAAACGCTCAACATTGGCCGATCTTTCATTTTTCTCTACAAGATCATCCCGCATGTAGCTGGCCTTAGCAATATAGTCGCGAATTTGAACTAGTCTGCTGACAATCTGTAAAGACACCGTAATTACTGAATGCATTCAGCAATAGCTATAAGATATTTCATGCACAAAACAAGGTGAAAGCAACAGCCAAGTAGCAATAATGAAGCAACACACTGTACTTTCAATCACACAGGCACAGTTATGTAAGTGGTTAAAAGATAAAAGCCTTTAAGAGTAGATAAAAGCATGCATGAAATTGTAAGGCTGAAGCACAGGGCTTCTTGTTGACATCAGCTTAAACAGAAATAAGCTGATAGTACTAACATGAAAATATTCAACTATGAGACTATTTCTTAGAACTCTATAACAGAGAATCAAATACATCTTCTTTTACTTCCTTCTAATAATTAGATTCCTAAAGGACAATATATTGCTAAGATTTTGGTTCAATCTCTTCCTCAATCTGCCTCTTAGAACAGTGGGAAGAATATTTCTAATACAAAATAAACTACAACACTTATACTAAAAATTTAGAAAAACTGAAAAATAATAGTATAACTGACACCTTTTGAAGAGCCCATATTCCACAGACATTAAAAGCTATACAAGTACCTGGCTACTATCCATAGTTGGTTCTCCTCTCCCATCTTCTTGAACAGACAGTTGACCATTTTGCAAGAAATCTTTGTTTAGAGCAGCTCCATACAGGTCTTTACATTGCAGTGGCTCTCCACTTTCCTTTTTTTGGGAACCTGACACAGGATCTTTGCTTTTGTTAGTGTTTATCTGCAGTGACAAGAAGTTGAATGGCTTTTTGCTTTCATTAAGTTGACGTTTGTTGTTAGCAGCAGTCGCCCTGCCTTGAGAATCACTTCCAATGCTTCTCTATGAACAAAGAGAACAGAAAATAATTGTTTTAATTTGTGATCTTATAGTTCCCTCATAAGTTACTGACTAGACAACAGCTAAACAGTGCCAGTAATTTTGTCATACAGATTTCAGAGAGCAACCCACACTCTTGGAAGATCTGAAAAGCAGAAGAGCTCTGTAGTTCCATAGAGAGCTTAGCTCCTCATCCTTGCTCTGGCCTCCACCTTGACTATAGTGAAAAGAATCCTACTTCCTCAAGCACATTTGAAAGAACACATATATATTATTTTTTAAGTAGCATCATTGCTTGTAGAATATGCTATCTCAAACTTTTCTTAAGAAACTTCTGAATAGCCACTTGATCCTGTAACATACATTTCTGGAGGAAGTTCTGCCCAGGCTTTATATTCTAATGAATCACACTTCAAACATAATCATTACAACTCTAACAAGTTAATAACAAGCTCTGGCAAAGATTAACAAACTTCTATTCTGAAACTGTTAGTAATGAAACAATAAATTTGTGCTAAGAAATTAACCTCTCCAACTTTGCATTGCAATGGACAAAGGAGGGCCAAACATGTCAATATTCCTAAGGAAGCAGTTAGGGCTAAAGAATTTGCGTCATACGTTTCTCCACATTGCAGAGGTACAACTTCTACAGCTGCTCCTCCTCTGTTTAAGCTGCAGGGATAATAGTGTTCAGAGTCATAAACTATGCCACCGCCAGAGCAAACTTTCAGAATAAAATAACAAAGACTTTTAAGTGACAGACAAGTATGATAAATAAAAAGTACTAGTTTGAGGACACAAAATTTGTTGATCATTAAGAGGAACAAAGTAAAGACAGCTGGCAGAGTCTAAGGCCTAGAAAAGCCAAGTTTCTGAACTTTGATTAAGTTAAGAACTAGAATTGCTATTTGGCTCCCACAGTGCATTTAAGCTATGCACTATGAAAGCCTGCTTTATTCATCTGACAAATTATTAAGAGATAAATGAACAACTTCTGTAGTCACATGTATAGTGAAAGCTAGTATTCACACAAACCTGATCCAGATCACTGAAGTTTATTCTTTGTTTAAGTCTTTCTAATTCAGCCTGCTCTGGAACAGACATCTGGGTCACATATCGAGCATGAGGAAAAGTGTGAGGAGTTCTCGTCTTCCGTCGTCCCATTCCAGGTGAAGATTCTGGAGATATATCATTAGTAAGCCTTGTTTCAGCTTCTCCACCAAGCTTTTTCTTGTTTTTTTCTGATGATCTGTTTGCTTTTTTCTGTTGACTTCCCCAGTCCTTAAGACAAAGGAAAGGAAAAGAAGAAAACTCGCATTTACTATCCATGTAGACAGAAAGTAAACTTTTAAATTTAGTGAAACAGAGTTTACTTCTATTTTAAAAATAAAAATCATAAATAAAAAATATTTTTCTTTGCCACTTACATGAAACTTCTCAGGCAATTTCTAACCCATCTAATCCTACAATGCCTCCAATTTGTGTAAAATAAAGCCAAAATTCCATTTTTCTTCTTCAGCAAATACTCTTAGGCAGTTTAGAACTTTTAGGAATAAAAGATAAATAAGACAATACCTACCATGCTTGTATGTCTAGCTACTTTATTTTATTCAGAACACCTCCCATAAATACATTTATGAATTGTACAATCTCTGAATTATACCTAACAGTTGCATATATATACCTCAATTACTTTTCTTGATTTCATGGATACTTAACTGAAAAGCTGTACTGACAGTGCGTAGTTTGGCACTGTTGCCTACCATAACAGAACCTACTTGTTTCTTTCAATGTACCACATAAAACAACAACTGAGAGCTAAGGTGAATCATACCGTGTTGTTCAGCCGGTCATCAAGGCTCTCATTACTCCAGCTAGGCAAGTCCTGATCATTCATGCCTTCTTCAAATGGGCCTCCTCCTGTTGCCATGACAAGCACCCAAAAAAGAATCTAAAAGAAATATCTGAAAGAAATAAACTGCATTAAAGTCAGCTGAGAGTTTTTTTTGCACGGAGATCTCTGATATGACAATTACATATTCTAGCAATCTAAACCTATTAATAAAAATGTAGTATAGATATTGTCATTAAAAATTAAAGAAGTAGCTGGGAGGATGCTGCGGATGTTCCTTTTTCACAGACTTTGTAATCTCCAGCTTTTCTTTACAAACCACTGCATTAGGAAGTAAGTGTGTTTTTTTTTTTCTGAAGATCTTAATACCCCTCACTTTAAAAGTACCCTGCAGAAGTGCTTGCAAAGATCACTTTTAGATTTAGCAAGCCTGCAATTCTAGGTCCAGTGACATCATTTAATACCAGGCCTCTAAAGTTGCTTGTTGCTTGTTGAACTTTAACACTTTTTTCAACGTTGCGATGCTAACAGCAAAATACTGAAGGCAATATTTGCTGATAATACACGCAAGAAGCAGACATCAATAAAAGCATTCTTACTTTCCCTACTAAAAGTCGTTTAAGCAGGGAATGCCATACCACTTACATACCAATTTCTAGCAAAAACAAAATAGTTTTCCTACAACTTTGATCTTATCTTTAACAGTGTATTTCTGTGCAGAAAAAGAGATGTTATTTTCAAATTTTTCACATTTGTTTCCAGTTTGGACACAAATAATGAAGTTGTTTAAGCTGAAAGACCAAAAACAAAGTATTCCTTTGTAGTAAAGAAATTAGCTTAGGCTGCTCAATAGCTGTACCCGCCACCAGGCGGCAATAAGAACTGTGAACTTTAACTGCTGCTAACACAGCTCCACTGAGCTACAAACTGGTTCTTTATAACACCTGTGTAACAGAAAGTTCTGTTACAAACACAGAAGAAAAACAGTCCTGCAGAAAACTACTTTCTCAAAATAAGCTTAACTACGAAGTTGGAACATAATCCTAGTTTTGCCTTTAACTGCAAAATAAAGAAAAACTCAATTTCTTTGCATTTTACTGCATCCTATTTAGTATCTGCATAATCAAACTCAGGAAAAAAAGAAGTAACAAAGCTTAAAGGCACGTATCTTGTTTAACTTCTACAGCATTTCACCACAATCACACAGTACAGTCCTTCAAGTAGGTTCAGTTGTACAAAGAGGCATTTTTATGCAACCATAACCAAATACTGTATCATGAAGGAAATGGGATCTACAAGGTATGGCCATTCTACCATTCAACATCTGTAACTGGCAGTGGATCAAACTCAGCCATGCTAACAAAGTAATTAGCTTCTAGAGTCACTATCAGATCACAATGCACATATAATTAAGTCTGCTACTTTGGAAACGCAGATCTGCACCTTACTGTCCTTCCACATTCACTCATAATCCTTTTTTGCTTGGACATGCTAACTTCTGTGGTGAAACAATTAGAGAGTTGCACCTACAAGCTAGCTTGGCCAACAAACAAAATTTGAAAAGGAAAAAAAACAACCATGAGTTTTGAATCAGAACAGCTCCCCCATCTGGCTAATCAAACAGCTGCATATGCTCTGGCTGTTGGCTCAAGGAAAGCAAATAGAAGCCATGCCACCAGTATGAGCAAAACATAAAGTAAATCCATAAAACCACACATTCTGTGCAATTTTCACTCAGGGAAACTGTCAAATTAATTTAGAAAATAAAAACATGATGTTCTTTCACATTTTTCATGTAAAAATGCAAACATGTTAGGCGAGGTTCACGGGGAAACTCTTCTACCAACACAAGGTATACATGACAACCATTCAAAATACTTATCAATATGGCTTATTTTAGAAAACAAAAGTTCTAAGAACTTATTACAGAAAACTATTCAGCTGCACAGATGTGCAAGACCCAACATTTGGACTGGCACTCCATGATGACCTCCGCCACTAAGCATAATGAGTTCATCGTGACAAGATTAGAGACCATCTGGGGTTACATTCAAATTCAGTAAGCCACTTCCTCATAATACTGTTATATAATTCTCCTAAAACTGCAGTAAAATAATTTTTCCTACTTCCCACTGAAAAAAAGCCAAAACCCAACAACAACAACAAAAAGCAAAAAAAAAACAAAAAAAAAAAAAAAAAAAAAAAAAAAGTGGAAGTATTAAGCTTCATTTAATAATTAAAAAAAATCACATTTAATCTAAAATTTTCACAAAATCAATCTTCAACTATCTTTGCTCTAGGCATCAGCCTGGAGAAGATAAGGCTGTGAAGAGACCTCATAATGGCCTTCCAATATTTAAAGGGAGATTATAAACAGGATGGAAATCAACTTTCTACAGAGGTACATAGTGACAGAGCAACTGGAAATGGTTTTAAACTAACCAGGGGAGATTTAGATTCTATGTTGGGCAGAAGTTTTTCAGTGAGAGGGTGGTGAGGTGCTGGAACAGGCAGGCTGCCCAGAGAGGCTGTGGATGCCCGTCCCTGGAGGTATTCAAGGTCAGTTTGGATGGGGCTCTGGGCAATCTGATCTGGCAGATGGCACCCCTGCCTGCGGGAGGGGGTAGGAACTTGATGACCCTTGGGGTCCCTTCCAACCCAAGCCATTCTATGATTAATTCTAGCTGTAATACTGAGTAGTTTTCTCAGCATATAAGGGTAAGGTACATACCAATGTACCCCACTATATACAGCTCAAAAATCACAGTAACCTTACTGCTTCCAGCAAGTGGACTGTAAGAAAAATGTTTTAACAGCACTCTGCTCTTCTCAGACAAGAAGTCTCTAAACATTGTTAATATCATCTGGGATATTCCCAAACAAGTTACATACAAGCAAACATTCACAGAGCTATGCTGATTTTTTTCTCAATGTAGTAATGAATCAAAGAGGTTCAGCCAGCTTTCTTCTTGGATATGAAGCTCTCACCTAAGCAGTGTTGTTTTTCATCCCCAACATATTTCACTAATTTGTGCATTGCCTTACTTTCCAGTATACTAGTTATTTCCAGATGAAATCCTCCTATAAACTCATTGGAGTTCTTCCATTGTTCTATTTCTGCAAGCAGCAACCCAGTAACAGTCTCAGCTCCTTGGACAATGGGGAATCCATAAGAGAGCTCTATTTCTGCATGTGCATACCTCTCAATATTTACCAGGGAGATGAAAACCCTTTCAAGTATGTTTACCACAGTAATGAGAAAATAGCATATGAGATTACAGTCTCAACATTTACACATCAAACCATCTACACAATTATAGTCGCACACATTTTGCAATTTACAGCAACATGCAAATTGCCAGAAGCATCACAAGAAGACATGCTAATATAATGAAAATACATAAGACATGCAAGATTTTTTTTCTGCAGTGGATTTGCTGTTGGCACTCTTTTCTACTACAGCATTCATCTCAGTTGAAAGAGATGTGAGCAATACTCCCCTTTGTACTCAGAAGCTTGAAACAGCTAAATAAAAAACCCAAAGTCAAAAAAAAACATCACAGAGCCATAAAGATAGAAGATGATATCAAGTACATCTTAAAATTCAGCCTTTTAGATACGCACTCCCCACTGAGCACTGTAATTTAGCATTAAGTCATCGAACACCTACACAGTACTGCCAACCGTGTAATACCGACACACAGGCGGCAGAGAAAGCTCTCTTCCTCACAGCACAGCCCAGCCCACACGGAAGCAAGCAGAGCCACAAGCCTAAACACACAGACCAAGGAAGGACCACTGGCTGCAGCAGCGCGCGCTCAGGGCACGGCGGCTCCCGCCGTCGCGGGCAGCGCAAAGCAGCGCTGCTGCCTGAGGCCAAGGGCCTCCGTGAGGCGCGCCGAAGGCCTCCCGCTCCCTCACGGCGCCGGAGCCCGCGGCGGCGAGGAAGGCGGGCTCTGCTCCGAGCGCCTCGGGTAACGCCGCGGCCGTTGCAGACGCCCCGCCGGCGTCTCCTTGGAGAGAGGGCAACGCGCCTTTTCCCAGAGCGGACGGGCGTTCCCGACCTGCCGCCCCGCGGGGTCTCCGGGCCCGCTGCCTCCCCCCGGCCTTCGCCGCCGCCGCCCCGAGCAGCGAGCCGAAGCCCCCCTCCTCGGCTCCCGCCCGCACGACCCCGCGCCGGGCGGCCGCCCGTAGGCCTCCGAGAGGATCAGCTCACCCCGCGGCGGAGAGGAGGGCACCCGGGCCTGGTTTCTCCTCCACCGCCGTTCACCACTCCCGGGCTGCCCGGCCGAAGACTTCACCTTTCAGCCGCAAAGAAGAGCGGAGGCCGAGGGACTCACAGCACTACCTCAAAGGCCACCGCCGCCATCTTGTTCGCCGCACCGCCAGGGGAACGGGAGGCGGCCCCCGCGGACGGATACACACGGTTACCTAGTAACGCGGCTCGCTCATGCCCCTCCGCGCTGCGCAAGCGCCATCTGCGCTACACCGCGTGATGGCTGAGTGGTGTGCCTGGCTCTTCCCGCGCTTCTACGAGTCTCGGGCCAGCAGCGCTATCTGCTGAGAACCTTCCCAGAGCACAGCGGCGGGAACTCCAAATCCCAGTATGCAATGCTCCAAGGAGCTCTCTCGCGCCTACTCTACCCTGGTGCAATGCCTCCTGGGAGCTGTAGTTTTTCATTCAGAACAGCGCTCAGGACCGTAACTGAATTCGCGCGTACCCAGCGCTGGCGGCGCGGGGGTTGTCTGCTGACGTACCATCGGGCACTTTTTGCTTCTAAAATGAAACACGAAAACGGTGGTGTACTCTGTAAGTGACTTTACCAGGCTAGCAGACTAGTAAAATAATAACATCAAAACCACAAGCCATAAAAAACGTTCAGAGTCCTTTTTCTTTAGGGCAACGTCAACTTACAGAGCGTGCCTCTGTCTGCATTTGTTTGGTAACCTGTAAGAATTCATAGTTGAAAAATACAACGGTAGAAAGGTGGGAATCCTTAAAATCCATCCCTCCTGTTTTTCCTGCATTGGTATTGTACTTGCTCAGCTACATGCTTTGATGCTTGTAGTTTGCAGGTCTGGGTTCTTAACAGCATTCTTTGGGGGAAGGGGGAACATAGGGGAAAAAGAAAAAGGAAACAATCAGTTTAAATACTGCCTCATTTATTTATTTATGTGGAGAGGGTATGATTGCCTTGTGAGCAGAGAATGATTTGCAGTGGGCAGGAAGGGGTGTCCCATTGTCGCAATAGGAAAAGCCAGCTACAATGTTTAAGATATATATTATGCTGAGCTTCCAGAGAAGAAACAAAGTATTGCCTGAGCCTCACGGTTCATCCTGGGCTAGAGGCATTCTACTGATACTACCTGGAAGTATAGTTAAATCCCCATGCATTATCACCTGTATGAATGTGTTTTGATCCG